>JAGFBZ010000652.1:0-150562 GCA_018398805.1 Hirundichthys speculiger
AACAGAAGTTGTCACGACTGAAAAGGAATTAGTCATGACCCAAAAAGGAAGTAGTCACGGTCCAACAGAAAGTAGTCACAGCCCAAGAGGAAGTAGTCATGACCGAACAGAAAGTAGTCACGGCCCAAACAGTAAGTTGTCATGACCGAACAGGAAGTAGTCATGACCCAAACCGGAAGTAGTCACAGCCCAACAGGAATTAGTCACAGCCCAACAGGAAGTAGTCATGACCAAACAGGAATTAGTCACTGCCCAAACAGGAAGTAGTCACGGCCCAAACAGGAAGTACTCACGGCCCAACAAGAGGTAGTCATGGCCCAAACAGGAAGTAGTCACGGTCCAACAGGAAGTAGTCATGACCGAAGAGGAATTAGACATGGCCCAACAGAAAGTAGTCATGACCGAAACAGGAATTAGTCTCAGCCAAACAGGAAGTAGTCATGACCCAAACAGTAAGTAGTCATGACCAAACAGGAAGTAGTCACGGCCCAAACAGTAAATAGTCACGACCGAACAGGAAGTAGTCATGACCCAAAAAGGAAGTAGTCACGGCCCAACAAGATGTAGTCACGGCTCAACAGGAAGTAGTCACTGCCCAAACAGGAAGTAGTCACGGCCCAACAAGAAGTAGTTACGGCCCAACAGGAAGTAGTCACGGCCCAAACAGGAAGTACTCACGGCCCAACAAGAGGTAGTCACGGCCCAACAGGAAGTAGTCATGGCCCAAACAGGAAGTAGTCACGGTCCAACAGGAAGTAGTCATGACCGAAGAGGAATTAGACATGGCCCAACAGAAAGTAGTCATGACCGAAACAGGAATTAGTCCCAGCCAAACAGGAAGTAGTCATGACCCAAACAGGAAGTAGTCATGGTCCAACAGGAAGTTGTCACAACCGAAGAGGAAGTAGTCACTGCCCAAACAGGAAGTAGTCATGGCCCAACAAGAAGTAGTTACAGCCCAACAGGAAGTAGCCACTGCCCAAACAGGAAGTAGTCATGGCCCAACAAGAAGTAGTCAAGGCCCAACAGGAAGTAGTCACTGCCCAAACAGGAAGTAGTCACGGCCCAAACAGTAAGTAGTCACGGCCCAACAAGAGGTAGTCACGGCCCAACAGGAAGTAGTCACGGCCCAAACAGGAAGTAGTCACGGCCCAACAGGAAGTAGTCACGGCCCAAACAGTAAGTAGTCACGGCCAACAGGAAGTAGTCACGACCGAACAGGAATTAGTCACGGCCCAAAAGGAAGTAGTCACTGCCCAAACAGGAAGTAGTCACAGCCCAACCACGGCCCAACAGGAAGTAGTCACTGCCAAAACAGTAGTCAAAGTAAAGTCCCAAACAGTAAGTAGTCAAACAGACATGGACCAAATAGGAAGTAGTCACGGTCCAACAGGAAGTTGTCACGATCAAACAGGAAGTAGTCAATGCTCAAATAGGAAGTAGTCACGGCCCAACAAGAAGTAGTCACGGCCCAACAGGAAGTAGTCATGGTCCAAACAGGAAGTAGTTACAGCCCAACAGGAAGTAGTCACGGCCCAAACAGTAAGTAGTCACGGCCAACAGGAAGAAGTCAGGACCGAACAGGAATTAGTCATGGCCCAACTGGAAGTAGTCATGACCCAAACAGGAAGTAGTCACGGCCCAACAGGAAGTAGTCACTGCCCAAACAGGAAGTAGTCATGACCAAACAGGAAGTAGTCACGGCCCAAACAGTAAGTAGTCATGACCGAACAGGAAGTAGTCAAGACCCAAACAGGATGTAGTCGCAGCCCAACAGGAACTAGTCATGACCGAACAGGAAGTAGTCACGGTCCAACAGGAAGTAGTCATGACCCAAACAGGAAGTAGTCATGGTCTAACAGGAAGTAGTCATGACCGAACAGGAAGTAGTCACGGCCCAACAGGAAGTAGTCATGACCCAAACAGGAAGTAGTTAAGGCCAACAGGAAGTAGTCATGACCAAACAGGAATTAGTCATGGCCCAACTGGAAGTAGTCATGACCCAAACAGGAAGTAGTCACGGCCCAACAGGAAGTAGTCATGACCAAACAGGAATTAGTCACGGCCCAACAGGAAGTGGTCACAAACGAACAGGAATTAGTCATGACCGAACAGGAAGTAGTCATGACCCAAAAACGAAGTTGTCACGTCCCAACAGGAAGTAGTCACGGCCCAACAAGATGTAGTCATGGCCCAACAGGAAGTTGTCATGACCGAATAGGAAAGTAGTCACTGCCCAAACAGGAAGTAGTCACGGCCCAACAGGAAGTAGTCATGACCAAACAGGAAGTAGTCACGGCCCCACAGGAAGTAGTCATGACCCAAACAGGAAGTAATCACGGCCCAACAGGAAGTAGTCATGACCAAACAGTAATTAGTAACGGTCCAACAGGAAGCAGTCATGACCCAAACAGGAAGTAGTCATGGCCTAACAGGAAGTAGTCAAGGCCCAACACAAAGTAGTCATGACCGAACAGGAAGTAGTCACGGCCCAAAAAGGAAGTAGTCACGGCCCAACAGGAAGTAGTCACTGCCCAAACAGGAAGTAGTCACGGCCCAAACAGTAAGTAGTCACGACCGAACAGGAAGTAGTCATGACCCAAACAGGAAGTAGTCACGGCCCAACAAGAAGTTGTCACGGCCCAACAGGAAGTAGTCACAGCCCAACAGGAAGTAGTCATGACCGAACAAGAAGTAGTCACGGCCCAAACAGTAAGTTGTCACAACCGAACAGGAAGTACTCATGACCCAAACAGGAAGTAGTCACGGTCCAACAGGAAGTAGTCATAGCCCAATAGGAAGTAGTCATTACCGAACAGGAAGTAGTCACGGCCCAAACAGTAAGTTGTCACGACTGAAAAGGAATTAGTCATGACCCAAAAAGGAAGTAGTCACGGTCCAACAGGAAGTAGTCATGACTGAACAAGAAGTAGTCACGGCCCAACAGAAAGTAGTCACAGCCCAAGAGGAAGTAGTCATGACCGAACAGAAAGTAGTCACGGCCCAAACAGTAAGTTGTCATGACCGAACAGGAAGTAGTCATGACCCAAACCGGAAGTAGTCACAGCCCAACAGGAATTAGTCACAGCCCAACAGGAAGTAGTCATGACCAAACAGGAATTAGTCATGACCCAAACAGGAAGTAGTTAAGGCCAACAGGAAGTAGTCATGACCGAACAGGAATTAGTCATGGCCCAACTGGAAGTAGTCATGACCCAAACAGGAAGTAGTCACGGCCCAACAGGAAGTAGTCATGACCAAACAGGAATTAGTCACGGCCCAACAGGAAGTGGTCACAAACGAACAGGAATTAGTCATGACCAAACAGGAAGTAGTCATGACCCAAAAACGAAGTAGTCACGTCCCAACAGGAAGTAGTCACGGCCCAACAAGATGTAGTCACGGCCCAACAGGAAGTTGTCATGACCGAATAGGAAGTAGTCACTGCCCAAACAGGAAGTAGTCACGGCCCAACAGGAAGTAGTCACGGCCCAACACAAAGTAGTCACGGCCGAACAGGAAGTAGTCATGACCCAAACAGGAAGTAATCACGGCCCAACAGGAAGTAGTCATGACCAAACAGGAAGTAGTCACAGCCCAACAGGAAGTAGTCATGACCGAACAAGAAGTAGTCACGGCCCAAACAGTAAGTTGTCACAACCGAACAGGAAGTACTCATGACCCAAACAGGAAGTAGTCACAGTCCAACAGGAAGTAGTCATAGCCCAATAGGAAGTAGTCATGACCGAACAGGAAGTAGTCACGGCCCAAACAGTAAGTTGTCACAACTGAAAAGGAATTAGTCATGACCCAAAAAGGAAGTAGTCACGGTCCAACAGGAAGTAGTCATTACTGAACAAGAAGTAGTCACGGCCCAACAGAAAGTAGTCACAGCCCAAGAGGAAGTAGTCATGACCGAACAGAAAGTAGTCACGGCCCAAACAGTAAGTTGTCACAACCGAACAAGAAGTAGTCACTGCCCAAACAGGAAGTAGTCATGGCCCAAACAGGAAGTAGTCACGGCCCAACAGGAAGTTGTCACAACCGAACAGGAAGTAGTCACTGCCCAAACAGGAAGTAGTCATGGCCCAACAAGAAGTAGTCAAGGCCCAACAGGAAGTAGTCACTGCCCAAACAGGAAGTAGTCACGGCCCAAACAGTAAGTAGTCACAGCCCAACAAGAGGTAGTCACGGCCCAACAGGAAGTAGTCACGGCCCAAACAGGAAGTATTCACGGCCCAACAGGAAGTAGTCAAGGCCCAAACAGTAGGTAGTCACGGCCAACAGGAAGTAGTCACGACCGAACAGGAATTAGTCACGGCCCAACAGGAAGTAGTCACTGCCCAAACAGGAAGTAGTCACGGCCCAACAAGAAGTAGTCACGGCCCAACAGGAAGTAGTCACTGCCAAAACAGGAAGTAGTCACGGCCCAACAGGAAGTTGTCACGGCCCAAGAGGGAGTAGTCACGGCCCAACAGGAAGTAGTCATGGTCCAAACAGTAAGTAGTTACAGGCCAACAGGAAGTAGTCATGACCGAACAGGAATAAGTCACGGCCCAAACAGGAAGTAGTCACGGCCCAACAGGAAGTAGTCATGACTGAACAGGAAGTAGTCACGGTCCAACAGGAAGTAGTCATGACTGAACAAAGTAGTCACGGCCCAACAGGAAGTAGTCATGACCGAACAGGAATTAGTCACGGCCCAAACAGGAAGTAGTCACGGCCCAAACAGTAAGTTGTCACGACCAACAGGAAAGTAGTCATGACCCAAACAGGAAGTAGTCACGGCCCAACAGGAAGTAGTCATGACCGAACAGGAAGTAGTCACGGCCCAAACAGTAAGTAGTCATGACCCATACAGGAAGTAGTCACGGCCAAACAGGAAGTTGTCACGACCGAACAGGAAGTAGTCACTGCCCATACAGGAAGTAGTCACGGCCCAACAAGAAGTAGTCATGGCCCAACAGGAAGTAGTCACGGCCCAAACAGGAAGTAGTAACCTCCCAACAGGAAGTAGTCACGGCCTAAACAGTAAGTAGTCACGGCCAACAGGAAGTAGTCATGACCGAACAGGGATTAGTCACGGCCCAACAGGAAGTAGTCACTGCCCAAACAGGAAGTAGTCACGGCCCAACAGGAAGTAGTCACAGCCCAACAGGAAGTAGTCATGACCGAACAGGAAGTAGTCACGGCCCAAACAGTAAGTTGTCACAACCGAACAGGAAGTAGTCATGACCCAAACAGGAAGTAGTCACGGCCCAAACAGTAAGTTGTCACGACCAAACAGGAAGTAGTCATGACCCAAACAGGAAGTTGTCACGGCCCAACAGGAAGTAGTCATGACTGAACAGGAAGTAGTCACGGTCCAACAGGAAGTAGTCATGACTGAACAAAGTAGTCACGGCCCAACAGGAAGTAGTCATGACTGAACAGGAAGTAGTCACGGCCCAACATGAAGTAGTCACGGCCCAAACAGTAAGTTGTCACGACCAAACAGGAAGTAGTCATGACCCAAACAGGAAGTAGTCACGGCCCAACAGGAAGTAGTCACAGCCCAACAGGAAGTAGTCATGACCAAACAGGAAGTAGTCACGGCCCAAACAGTAAGTTGTCACGACCAAACAGGAAGTAGTCATGACCCAAACAGTAAGTAGTCACGACCAAAAAGGAAGTAGTCATGACCCAAACAGGAAGTAGTCACGGCCCAACAGGAAGTACTCATGACCGGACAGGAAGTAGTCATGACCCAAACAGGAAGTAGTCACGGCCCAACAGGAAGTAGTCATGACCGAACAGGAATTAGTCACGGCCCAACAGGAAGTAGTCACGGCCCAAACAGTAAGTAGTCACGGCTAACAGGAAGTAATCATGACTGAACAGGAATTAGTCACGGCCCAACAGGAAGTAGTCACAGCCCAACAGGAAGTAGTCATGGACCAAACAGGAAGTAGTCACGGCCCAAACAGGAAGTAGTCACGATCAAACAGGAAGTAGTCATGACCCAAACAGGAAGTAGTCACGGCCCAACAGGAATTAGTCATGACCAAACAGGAAGTAGTCACGGCCCCACAGGAAGTAGTCATGACCCAAACAGGAAGTAATCACGGCCCAACAGGAAGTAGTCATGACTGAACAGGAAGTAGTCACGGTCCAACAGGAAGTAGTCATGTCTGAGTTTAATCTCAGCTTCATCTCAACTTAATTTCAGCTTCATCTGAGCTTAATCTCAGTTTAATCTCAACTTCATCTCAGCTTCATCTGAGTTTAATCTCAGCTTCATCTGAGCTTCATCTCAGCTTCATCTGAGCTTAATCTCAGCTTCATCTCAACTTCATCTCAGCTTCATCTGAGCTTAATCTCAGTTTAATCTCAACTTAATCTCAGCTTCATCTGAGTTTAATCTCAGCTTCATCTCAACTTCATCTCAGCTTCATCTCAGCTTCATCTCAGCTTCATCTGAGCTTCATCTCAGCTTCATCTAAGCTTCATTTCAGCTTCATCTGAGCTTCATCTCAGCTTCATCTGAGCTTCATCTCAGCTTCATCTCAGCTTCATCTGAGCTTCATCTGAGCTTCATCTCAGCTTCATCTGAGCTTCATCTGAGCTTTATCTCAGCTTCATCTCAGCTTCATCTGAGCTTCATCTCAGCTTCATCTGAGCTTCATCTCAGCTTCATCTCAGCTTCATCTCAGCTTCATCTGAGCTTCATCTGAGCTTCATCAGCTTCATCAGCTTCATCTGAGCTTCATCTGAGCTTCATCTGAGCTCTCAGCTTCATCTGAGCTTCATCTCAGCTTCATCTCAGCTTCATTTGAGCTTAATCTCAGCTCTCATCTCAACTTCATCTCAGCGTCATCTCAGCTTCATCTGAGCTTCATCTCAGCTTCATTTGAGCTTCATCTCAGCTTCACCTGAGCCCCATCTGATCTTCATTTATACAAACCGTCATTGCTCTGAGAGGCCGAATATTCACACAATGATCAACGTGTCACAGTGCCTCCATCAGGAAAATCATTTCAGACCTCACAGCTTCACACACACACTTCCAACAACTTAATAATCATCATGGCGTCTGAACCAGAGCTTCTAAATCAACCTGATTATGGAGAAATTGTTTGTAAAAGTCCACGATGAAACGATCACTGACCGAAACTAAACTGCTGTCAGTCCTGGAAAAGTTACTAGAAGTCATGTTTGTTTTAGAAACAAAAAGAAAATCCCATCAAAGTGGGTCAAAAACAACCACAGACAAACATAAACGTGCAATAAAATTTAAGAGAAAAAGAAATAAAGTCATGTGGGCAGAACTAAGTTCCCCCGAACTGCCTGGAAGGATTTAAGAGGAGACGAGTTTCCAGGAGACCATAGAAGAAGAACTGAGGTTCACTGGAGCTGATCTGAGACCAGTAGACTCCTGGAGCGAAACCAGTTCACTGTAACCTCTTCAGACCAGAACTCCAGTTACTTCCAGTTATTACTGCTAAAGCTGCTAACAGTATTATCACCAGCAGGTGCACAGGTAGACTCCAGGTGCTGCTCAAGCTCCTCCCCCTTTGACCAGGTAATCAGCTGTTGTTTTAAAACAAAACTGTAATTCTACAAAAGTCAAGATTTTACAACAAAAACGAATTTGATGTCAAGAAATGTTTGATATTAGGAGATAAAGTTGCAATTTTCTGTGAAAGAGTTTCATTCTGAAAGTCAATATTTCACAAGAAAAAGTTGGGATTTCTTTTTAAATTCAGTGATATGACAAAATCTCAAGGAAATAAAATTAAAGAGGTAAATTTGGAATTTTTTGATATAAAGTTGTAATATTGCTATTTGAATATACATGAATATGCTTCATGTGTGATCCAAGTCAGTTGTTTCTTCTGAAAAGCAAGGACCGACCTCTCTCTGCTTCTGACCCTAATAACAGTAGCTTCTTTCATTGGACAGATTCACTGATTTCACACTATCTCGCTCCGTTTGTGAGTTGTGAAACATCACAATCAGTAAATGTTATTTCTGTTCAGAAAAAGTGAGCTGTGCCACTCTTGCAGATCATACCGTACCGTACCGTACCGTCTTCTTCCGCTTATCCGAGGTCGGGTCACGGGGGCATCAGCCGGAGTAAGGAAGCCCAGACCCCCCTCTCCCCGGCCACTTCTTCCAGCTCCTCTGGGGGGATCCCAAGGCGTTCCCAGGCCAGCCGAGAGACATAGTCCCTCCAGCGTGTCCTGGGTCTTCCCCGGGGTCCCCTCCCAGTGGGCCGTGCCCGGAACACCTCACCAGGAAGGCGTCCAGGAGGCATCCTAACCAGATGCCCGAGCCACCTCATCTGGCTCCTCTCGATGCGGAGGAGCAGCGGTTCTACTCTGAGCCCCTCCCGGATGACCGAGCTTCTCACCCTATCTCTAAGGGAGAGCCCGGCCACCCTGCGAAGGAAGCTCATTTCAGCCGCTCGTATCCGCCATCTTGTTCTTTCGGTCACTACCCAAAGCTCATGACCATAGGTGAGGGTGGGAACGTAGATTGACCAGTAAATCGAGAGCTTCGCCTTCCGAATCAGCTCTCTCTTCACCACAACAGACCGGCGCAGCACCCGCATCACTGGAGATGCCGCACCGATCCATCTGTCGATCTCCCGCTCCATCCTTCCCTCACTCGTGAACAAGATCCCGAGATACTTAAACTCCTCCACTTGGGGAAGGACCTCATCCCCAACCCGGAGAGGGCACTCCACCCTTTTCCGGCTGAGGACCATGGTCTCGGATTTGGAGGTGCTGATTCTCATCCCAGCCGCTTCACAACCGGCTGCGATTCGCTCCAGCGAGAGTTGTAGATCACGGCTTGATGAAGCCAACAGAACCACATAATCTGCAAATAGCAGAGACCCAATCCTGAGGCCACCGAACCGGATCACATCGACACCTCGACTGCGCCTAGAAATTCTGTCCATAAAAGTAATGAACAGAATCGGTGACAAAGGGCAGCCTTGGCGGAGTCCAACCCTCACTGGAAACGAATCCGACTTACTGCCGGCAATGCGGACCAAACTCTGGCACCGGTCGTACAGGGACCGGACAGCCCGTATAAGGGAGTCCGGCACCCCATATTCCCGAAGCACCCCCCACAGGAATCCCCGGGGAACACGGTCGAACGCCTTCTCCAAGTCCACAAAACACATGTAGACTGGTTGGGCGAACTCCCATGCCCCCTCCAAGACCCTGAAGAGGGTGTAGAGCTGGTCCACCGTTCCACGGCCGGGACGAAAACCACACTGCTCCTCCTCAATCCGAGATTCGACTATCCGACGGACCCTCCTCTCCAGGACCCCTGAATAGACCTTCCCAGGGAGGCTGAGGAGTGTGATCCCCCTGTAGTTGGAACACACCCTCCGGTCCCCCTTTTTAAAGAGGGGGACCACCACCCCAGTCTGCCAATCCAGCGGTACTGTCCCCGACGTCCACGCAATGCTGCAGAGGCGTGTCAACCAAGACAGCCCCTCAGCATCCAGAGCCTTGAGGAACTCCGGGCGGATCTCATCCACACCCGGGGCCCTGCCACCGAGGAGCTTTTTAACCACCTCGGCAACCTCAGCCCCAGAGATAGGAGAGTCCACCCCTGAGTCCCCAGACTCTGCTTCCTCAATGGAAGACGTGTCAGCGGGATTGAGGAGGTCTTCGAAGTATTCCCTCCACCGATCCACAACGTCCCAAGTTGAGGTCAACAGCTCCCCATCCCCACTGTATACAGTGTTGACGGAGCACTGCTTCCCCCTCCTGAGACGCCGGTGGTGGACCAGAATCTCTTCGAAGCCGTTCGGAAGTCGTTCTCCATGGCCTCTCCAAACTCCTCCCATGTCCGAGTTTTTGCCTCAGCAACCACCAAAGCCGCGTCCCGCTTAGCCTGCCGATACCTGTCAGCTGCCTCCAGAGTCCCACATGCCAAAAAGGCCTGATAGGACTCCTTCTTCAGCTTGACGGCATCCCTCACTGCTGGTGTCCACCAACGAGTTCTGGGATTGCCGCCACGACAGGCACCAACGACCTTACGGCCACAGCTCCGGTCGGCCGCCTCAACAATAGAGGCCCGGAACATAGCCCACTCGGACTCAATGTCCCCTGCCTCCCTCGGAACATGATCGAAGTTCTGCTGGAGGTGTGAGTTAAAGCTCCTTCTGACAGGAGACTCTGCCAGACGTTCCCAGCAGACCCTCACAACACGTTTGGGCCTGCCAGGTCTGACCGGCATCCTCCCCCACCATCTGAGCCAACCCACCACCAGGTGGTGATCAGTTGACAGCTCCGCCCCTCCCTTCGCCCGAGTGTCCAAGACATGCGGCCGCAAGTCCGACGATACGATTATGAAGTCGATCATTGAACTGCGACCTAGAGTGTCCTGGTGCCAAGTGCACATGTGGACACTCTTACGCCTGAACATGGTGTTCGTTATGGACAGTCCATGACGAGCACAGAAGTCCAACAACGAAACACCACTCTGGTTCAGATCGGGGGGGCCCTGCCTCCCAACCACACCCATTGAAGTCCCCCAGCAGAACGAGGGAGTCCCCAGATGGAACATTCTCCAATACTCCATCCAAGGACTCCAAAAAGAGTGGGTACTCTGAACTGCTATTTGGTGCATAAGCACAAACAACAGTCAGGACCCGTCCCCCCACCCGGAGGCGGAGAGAGGCTACCCTTTCGTTCACTGGGGTAAACCCCAATGTACAGGCGCCAAGTCGGGGGGCAATAAGTATGCCCACACCAGCTCGGCGCCTCTCACCTGGAGCAACTCCAGAGTGGAAAAGCGTCCAACCCCTCTCAAGGATACTGGTTCCAGAGCCCAAGCAGTGTGTCGAGGTGAGTCCAACTATATCTAGCTGGAACCGCTCGACCTCACACACCAGCTCAGGCTCCTTCCCCGCCAGAGAGGTGACATTCCACGTCTCTAGAGCTAGCTTCTGCAGCCGAGGATCGGACCGCCAGGCTCACTGCGCACCCGACCTCTATGGCCCCTCCTGCAGGTGGTGAGTCCACTGGAGTGGGGGCCCATGTTTCCCTTTCGGGCTGAGACCGACCAGGCCCCATGGGCAAAGGCCCGGCCACCAGGCGCTCGTCTCCGAGCCCCACCTCCAGGCCTGGCTCCAGAGGGGGGCCCCGGTGACCCGCGTCCGGGCAAGGGAAATCTTGGGCCTCGGTTCTTCTCCATCATAAAGGTATTTGTGAGCCACACTTTGTCTGGTCCCTCACCTAGAGACCTGTTTGCCACGGGAGACCCTTCCAGGGGCATAAAGCCCCCGACAACATAGCTACCATAACCCCTCCACCACGATAAGGTGGTGACTCATGGAGGAGATCATATTAATGATCATATTAATGCAGATCATATTAATGTATTAAGTATTAATGTGATATTAATGTTTTGTTTGTGAAGGGAGCATCTACTGAGGTTCTAAGTACTTTCAACAGCAAGAAAAAGATAGTGTTCCCTCTTACTGGATAAATTCATAAATCATTTACTTTGAAAGTTGCCACAGTTGGATCACTGTCTTGTAAAGTAGCCTCAAAATAGGATCATACACCAAACTGTAGCGTATTAAAGAACATATTCAACTAATATCTGAATGGGTTGACAGTCTCAGTCAGTAGTATTTGATCTGCACTTTTATGGCACTTTATAACTTTAGGTAAATACTACAAACCACTTTTTTCTATTAAAGCCTTTCTCTCTCTCACACACACACACACACACTCACGTGTAGCACTCCTTACTTTATTAAGTTACTAATAACTAATGTTTTACTTCCTAAAAATATAACCAGGTTAAAAATTAAAATAAACGTGAGGTGAGAAACTGCTGGTTGAAATCCGTAGAGATAATTATCACTGCATCAGCTATGGGGATGGTGTCACATGTGGTATTAATACAAATGAACCCTCTCAGGAGACAGTATGGATTGAAACTTACAACTAACAACAGTGGATTTAAATATATCTGGGGTGCTCACGTGCTCCTTCACCATCATATGACCAAAATTACATCATCTGTAGTTAACAAGCACCTTGTGAGCAATTCTACCGGTCTGTCTGAAGTCTTTCTGAATGAAACACATTCCCACATTCAAATTCAAAATATCTTATCTTTTTCTAAAAAATGGTACATTTCCTCAGTCTGCACAAGTCTGTACAGTCCAATATCTGTTTCCAACAACAGAAATCATCCCTGCTGGCTGTTTGAAAGAGTGGAGGTTAAACCTTTACCTAAACCTATCACACCAAAGAAAAATTACATTAAAAAAAACAAAACAATCAATGGCCTATACAGAAATAAAGTTGTGTTGATCTGTTCTTTTTTTTTTATGTTATTGCTCAACTGTCAAGGTCAAAATATATGACCAAAAATATAAATTTCTCAGTGTGAAAGTTCCACAGAAGCTTTAGAAATAGATTGAACTCCAATATAGGCTCGAATAGCAGGTAGTCAATCAAAATGTTGAGTCTAATGAGTTGTGAAACAAGGAAGCCCATACCTTCATGACCAACAGGCAAAACTCACTTTCAATATTATGATGACAGAGCACCCTGATGGCTGCAGTAATAAAAACCCAGAGAAAGACCTCATTCATCTTTGCTCCCCTCTGTTGCCAATGGGACGACACCATTGATGCACTCTCAAAGGGTGGACACAGATTTTATTTGGTACTCCAAATTAAAATATTACAAGGCAATCTCATCAGATAAGGAAGGTTTATAAGCACCTTGATCTGTACAAACATATGTAAAACATTAACAATACACGATGCAGTCTGATTTTACGACAGGACACGAGGATACATTACAGAACCCAGATATCCTGCCAGACAAACTCACCTCTGAATTAAGTTAAAAAATCATCTATAAGGATGTGGTCCATGGGTTAGACATTTGCCGATTGTGCTAGTAAAAGTGGCATATGCTAGTGGCAGTGCTCGTTTTTTGCCCAAATTATGCCTGCTTTTCAAATTTATGCTACTTTTAAAAAAAAAATTATTCCGTGCACAAACTTCACAACTCACAAGACAAGTTTGAAAATGTATTTTATTAACCCTGGCCTGACGTTCTGGGCCCGGTTGTTCAAAACCTGGGTAACTTTATCTGGCGGATAAATCTGCTATCCAGTGGATAGTTATCCAGCAAACAAAAATAGGTTGCACAAAGCCTGGATAGTGTGGTGGATAACTATCCGCGGATAGCTTGCTAACCATCGCGTGTAGCAGAGCGTGACACAGTTTGCGCAAGGTTTTGCACTCAAATGGCCTCCAGTTACCATGGTAAAGTATGCAAATTTCAAGTAAACAACGAACTGTGCACGCTAGCAGCGCGCGCTGGGTTTCAAAACAATTAAAAACAAATACAGTAAAAACTAAACCATGCAGTTTCTGACAAAGCCCTGGATAACAAATTTAACATTGAATAATCTCGCTTGTTTCTGAACCAAGCAGTCCGGCTTGACTTCTCTAATTCGTTCTCTTTCCCGCGGTATCTCAACACAACTAAAAAGCAATCGCAAAATAAGAGTGGAACAAACTGTTAATAGTAATCTATCGTTTTTAGTAGCTGAGATCTTCGTTTTCTTGAATTATTCTATAATTGTGCTATTAAGACAAGAAAATATACGGATTATGCTAGCAGTGCTACTTTTGGAAAAAGGGCAAAAATTATGCGCAATTCCTCAGATTATGCCAAAAATTATGCTAGCACAATCGGCAAGAGCCTAAGAACAGCAGCATCAACAGATTATATATTAACAATCTTTCACCATAACAAATACGGTGCCTGGAAGTATCCAGGGAAACTTCACCCGACACACTATAATGTTAAAGAGTAGCTCTCAGGAGAACAGAGGTCAGAGGTCGATCTCTAGCTATCGGTTCACCCCTTCAGTCTGGTCATTGTTCTGAGGGGGGAATCTGGATGATAGGCTGACAGAGATTCCTAAAAGCCTACAAAATTCAGACCAGAACTCGGCAGTGAACTGCTGTCCGACACGATGTCATGGAAAGTCCACAAATCCAGAACACGTGATGCAGGAGCAGATCAGCAGTCCCTTTGGGAGTAGAGATGAAATGGACCATCTTGGAAAACCAGTGAAGGGTTAGGTGAGGATGGTGGGACCATTACTGGAAGACCAGTCCCACAGAGATATGGGACCGGGGACAGGCAGAGGAGGTCGGCTGGATCATTGTATGAAGGTCTCGACTGTCCCTCTGTCTCCTTAATGTCTGCTCTCCATGAGGGCCACCAAAACTGTTGCTGGACAGTAAAACAAGCGCAGGTGATATGAACGGTGGGAGGAGCGGCACCACTGCAGAACGGTTGAGTGCAGATGGTTTGGGACATCATGATAGTTGGGTATAGACAAAGCAATGTAGATTGTTGAAACTGTCTGGTGAGTCTATTGCAGAAATGAAGGACTGGAACTGATTCATACGTGGCTAACGCTCCATCAACCCTAGCCTCCCAATCTCCTCTTTCAGTGGAGCCCATATTGTTGGCCAGATTGTACTGTAATGAATTGTAATGAATTGAGCCATGGCTGGGCCCAGAAAACAACCGACAGAGGAGGTGTAGTTCAATGGTTTATTGAAGCTTGCAGCAGAGTCTGAAGGGAAACTGGAGTTGATGCTGAACTATCCGAGTAGCGTGCTTGTGGCTTCCTCCTGTTATTCCAATTAAAGTAGACAGAATCACCTCTCATGTAGCCATCAGTGATGATCTTTTGAAATGATATGACATTGTATCAACAAATCTATAACATCCATTAACCATGATTTCTAGTGTTATAAAATACTTCAAAATGTTTGTGCCATTCTCAAAAACGTCTTTAAATATTAAAATTGTCAAAGAAAACTACAAGAAAACAAATTTTTTCCCAATCTGATGGGGTCAGGGTTAGGGTTAGGGTTAGGCTCAAAATGGAAGACATCTCCAAAGGTGGTCAAGAGCAGGTGAGTAAAGATCTTAAAGGACTTCCAGATTCAGACTGGCAAACTGGTGACGGCTAGTTAGCCTCACATAGTGGTCGTTGTTAAACATCAAAAAAGCAACATCAGATAAAAGGAACACAAGAAGCTTGAGAATTACAGAGAGTTGAAAGAAGAAGCAGGAAAGATGTGGGGTGTGAAGGCAACAGTGGCGCCAGTAGTGACTGGGGTACAGGGGGTTGTAACGCCCAATCTGAGCGGATGTCTCCAGGAGACGTCAGGAACAACATCTGAGACAGGAAGTTTACTCAAATCAACCATGACACTTGATAAAAAAAAAAAAGTTTGTCTTTTTAAAAACTGTATATAAATTTCTGGTTGCATAAGTGTAACATTATAGTCACGGAACTTTTCTGCTACGAGCAAAGAACTTCCCTAGTAGTAATTTCAATAAGGGGACTGAGAACCCCTTTCTCCCTGGTGGATTAGCGGTAGTGCTAACACCTACCATGTGGGAAGTTCCGCTTTGTGTCCCGGTTGCATCAAGATCGGCATCCGGGATAAAACTTAATAAAACACTCTGCTGTAGCGACCCTGAACAGGGAGCAGTTGCAAAAGGAAGCAAGCATGCTAAGTACCCCCTTATTGCTTCCATAGGATTTAAGAGGGTAAGCTACAGCCAGGTGCTGCTGACCATCAGCTTTTGATGAATTGATCATCAGGAGGTGTGCAGATCTCTATAAACGTACACTTTGGTGGTTTACTGGTCTGTAGCATTCTGGGTTTTTTTTTTTTTATCATCATACCACGAGGGGAATTCAAATTCAAATTCAAATATACTTTATTAATCCCCCAAGGGGGAAATTC
Organism: Hirundichthys speculiger; assembly: GCA_018398805.1. NCBI lineage: Eukaryota > Metazoa > Chordata > Actinopteri > Beloniformes > Exocoetidae > Hirundichthys > Hirundichthys speculiger. Next base: position 15,821 of record JAGFBZ010000652.1, read on the forward strand.
AAGTTTCAGTACAACAGTCTGGTGTACTAGGGGAGCTGCTAGCGTCCAGCGCTCCTTTTCATGCCCGGTCCCGTGGTCCGAGTGCTAACTCCAGATAACAGCCGTTAAAACAGTTAACAGCGGTTAGAACAGTTAACATCCGTTAGAACCAGTATATCTCCATAATGATGACCAGTGAGATATCTCCAGGTCAGAGGAGGAAACACCGATGAACCAGACCGTCTCCTCTGGGAAGACTGAGCTCCTTCAGTCCGCCGAGCGACGGAGCCGACCGTCCAAGAGCCCGGTTCATCATGCGGACCGGACCAGGCCGTTGTCGTCTCCCCCGGCGGTGCTGGGCCCCACCAGGTCACCAGACGGCCCCTGCCAGGTCAGCTGACCCATCCGGCGTGTAGACAGCTGGACGGGGGTAGCATGCCGCCGCCGCTACGTCGGGGGCCCGTCCCGGCTCCGTGACGCTGCAGCCCGGATCCAGTGTGCTGGTTGCCGCGCGTAGCAGTTCAGGACTACTTAGCTTAGCTTAGCTTTTCCCAAACCGGCCTCCAGCGACACCGTCCATGTCCGCGGCGGCAGGTCTCCACCAGCCGCAAGAGGACCGATCCGCCCCCTGCAGACAGGATGTAGACATCCGACCGCAGATCACCACAAACCGGGACAAACTGGAGCGTCCAGCGTAGCAGAGACAAGTCCCTGGAGCAGCAGTGAGAAAGACAGGAGGACATGAGCAATAAACTTTGAGAAGCACTAGTTTTTTTCTCTTTATGGAAACCATTTCAAAACAATTTGGAGTTCAAAGTTCTAGATTTAAAAAAAAAAGGTTAACAAGTGGAAAACATGTTGGAAAAAAAAATGTCCAAAAATATGAATGAGCTGAAGCAATCTTGTGACGAAGAATAGACCACAATTCTGATGAAATCAGTACAAGAAAATTAACTTCTTCACATTATTACTGCCAAGGGTGGATCTACAAGGTCTTCCATCATGGGGCTACTTAGCTTTGCTCCATTTTTGTTCAAAAAGATACTAAAATTAACGCAACTGTAGCCCGAACGAGGGTTGAAGACTGAAGGTTAGACGATAAAACATCCCCAAATATGACAAATACAAATGTGCCATCTTTTGACGTACGTGGGTGCGCGGAGGTTTGCACCCTGACATGCACAACTTTTTGCAGCATGAAGGCTGGTATTTGCAGATAACAGGACTGATTAACGCAACGCTCTCCCGGCAGCCCGCCGTTTCGGGCGCCATAAGTGGGTTCAAATGGAAATGAAATTGAAGGCAGCTCTGATGTTTCACTCTACCCGTCCATGCTGAACCGAGGACAGGCTTCCTCCGAGCGGATGGTCTGGGGGGGGGGGGGGGGGGTCTCTGACAGGATTGTAAAGCGGCAGAATGAACAGATGTCTCCCAATGATTAATGTTCCTCCCCGGCTCGCCTCGGAGGAGCGGCGTGCTCACGCATCTGTAACCCTGCGCCTCCTCCCCGCCACTCTATAAAGCTAATTCCTCTCTATCTGTTCTATGACTTCATCCTTTCTTATACTTCTTCCATTAAAAGCGTATTTAAATTTGCCCAATTAAATCTTTTGTTACATTTGGAACTTTTCTCTGGAATATTTTCCACGCAGTGTGTTGAGCTGAAGTCTTAGTCTCAGTCTCGGGAGTCGATTTTGTAATTCAGAGGTTGAAAAGAAAACCCTCTTGTGTGATGATGTGGTACCAGTACAGACATGAGAACTGGGTGTCAAACAGAAAATGTCACTGGTTTCTCCTCTTACTGTGATTCCAGCACAGGACTAATATTTAAGTAGTGTTAGCCTGACCCCTAGTGTCGAACGCGATCATTTAAATTTTATTTTTTAATGTAAACAGATACTGTTTTGGTCACCTCTGCTGTTTCTTCCTTACACTGTGGGATTTTTATCCCATTTTCTTTTTATGCAGATTAGTTTTTCAAATCACCTTCACAGTAGAAACACAAATCAAACAGTGCCTTAAAAGAGATAATCATATCTAATGATAATAATAATTATTATTATAACTGTTATCATAATCATACATTGTTTCAGTAGCTTAATTATGTGTCTTTGTTAATTGATTTATTGTTTTTGTTTATTTATTTCTTTATTTAGACCGTCTCTCTAAAGAAGCACAGAGCAACAGCGCCCCCTGCTGCTGGTCTGAGGAATCCCACACTGGAAATTGCCCATTAAAATCCAGCACATAATGAACACCAGGTCTGTGGTAAAGGGCTCGCATTAAATATTAACGCTTTCTCTCAATATTTTATATGGTCATTTTGTATTTAAATTGGATTTAATATTTAATATAAATACAAAACTAAGTGGGGTATTCTGTCTCAAACAGCCATCCAAACACCTTCCGTCTGACTGCAGGGAGTAACTACGACACAGAGAGCATACGTATGTACATCCTCAGAGTTAAGACTCATGCAGGACACACTCTGAATATTCAGACCAGTCCCACCAGTGGATTTATGACTGGAGCTTATTGTCCTCTGGAGAAGAGAGGAGTGGGGAGGTGGGGGTGGCCATGGGAAGTGGGGGTGCGGGGGGGTGCATAACTAGCAGCTCATTGGCTACTCTTTAAAACTGGAGGGTGTCGGGTGTTTCCCATCATGCTCTAGGCCAGTGGTTCTCAAACTTTTAATCCTGCGTACCACCTGAGAAACTAGTACCACCATGATGACCAACTTTAAAACGTAGCCATATATGCCTTCTCCATTAGCTACAATTATCTATTGTTACCTGAATTTCGTTTGAAACGTTGTATTTAAAAATCGTAAACATACAATACATTAGCATTAGCATTTTTAAATTTTTTTTTTTTTTAAAGTGAAAATGTGGAAAAAAATTTGGAAAGTCATGACGTTCCCCCGCCTACCACCAGAGAGCGCTCACGTACCACTGGTGGTACACATACCACAGTTTGCGCACCACTGCTCTAGACAACGTGTTTGTTACAGTGTTAGATCATCATTAATAATGTATAAACTGTTGATGCCAAGAATCGCTTTCTACTGCTTGAGTTGTAGTGAACTTTTTATGTTTGAATGTGCTCTATCATCATTGTGGAAATCTATGGCTGAAAGTGATGAATAAGAGTTTCTATCAGAATGGTCTTATATTGTGCTAATGGGATGATGTAGTAGCTATGCTACTAGCTCTCTTAATGTGTTAAAAAGATGGTAAATGTGAATGTAACCTGTAATCAACTTTGAAACATGTTTCATCAGATCCATGACAGTTGATTAATCATTGTACCTTTTGACACAATTGTTTTGGGTTCTACAGAGCTTGTCAATTTAGTCTAAATCATAGCAACAGTTGGGTCTCATTCATGAAACAATGAACATTCATGAAAATGTTAACTTTTTAGTTTACCAAGATGTACTATGAGAAGCTTAAAATTAATGCATTGAATATAATACATTTATCTTAACTGATGGGCATTTTGCATAATTCCAGAAGAGGAAGTGAGGAAACACACACCAAGTGAGCAGAGTTTTGTCAGCTTGTTTTCTTTACATTCAAGTTCATATCAAATAATTTTTGCCTCATTGGACAGAAGACAGCATTAACTGCATTAGTCAACTCTTTCCAGGTATGTGCCTCGCTGGCCCCCGTCATGTCATGGCTTGGGTCGGCCATGACAGTCCAGTTGGCGTCACTCCCCGTCTCTTGTCTGCTCTGTTTCCTGTTTTACTTTGAAAGGTCTGTCTTGTCTCCGTAGTTTTCTGCTTGTCTTCCTTCCCCTAGTTACCTTGATCCCCTGCACCTGCCTCCCTACTAGGTTTCTCCTGCCAGGAGTGGGACAGGGCAGACTATGGGGAGGGGAGGGGATTCTCCCTTCTAGGGCACCCGGCTGGCATTGGGAGGCCCCAGAAGCCTTCGGCGGGGAGGCCACAGTTCGGGGTTTGGCCCGGCAGAGCAGGCCTCGGACTCGGCCAATTGGGACCCCCAAGAGAAGGCGAGAGAGCGCGTCGACGTGCTCCCTCCGGTTCCCGAGGCGGTCGACGCGCTCTCTCCGGTTCCCGAGGCGGTCGACGCGCTCTCTCCGGTTCCCGAGGCGGTCGACGCGCTCTCTCCGGTTCCCGAGCCGGTTGAAGCGCTCTCCCCGGTTCCCGAGGCGGTTGAAGCGCTCTCCCCGGTTCCTGAGGCGGTCGACGTGCTCTCTCCGGTTACCGAGGTGGTCGACGCGCTCCCTTCGGTTCCCGAGGCGGTTGAAGCGCTCTCCCCGGTTCCCGAGGTGGTCGACACGCTCTCTCCGGTTCCCGAGGTGGTCGACACGCTCTCTCCGGTTCCCGAGGCGGTCGACGCGCTCTCTCCTCGTCTCCGAGGTGGTCGACGCATGCGCGCCAGATCCTGTCTCAGAGGTGGTCGACGCACCTTTCCTCATCTTTGCGGTGGTCGACTCAGGCTCGCCCAAGTCCTGTCCAGCAGCATGAGCTGCAGGCGGCCGTGACTCCTCCTGCTGCAGGTGGCGCCTCGTTGCCTTCTGGTTCCAGCCCGCCGCCATTGCGGCTATCCACCTCATCTGATCCTGGTTTCAGTCTGCTGCCACCAGGGGCGCCCGCCTGAACTTTTTTTGTTTGGCCTGGTGACTGTCGGGTTTTTTGGGTTTTTTTTGGTTCCTGCCTTCCGGCCCCCTCCACCATCCCGGCTTTGCTCCTTCTGTTTTTTGGTGACCTTGTTTTGGACCATCTGGGAGCCGGACCTTTTGGGGGGTACTGTCATGGACTGGGTCAGCCATGACAGCTCTGTGTATGTGTGTCTGTCAAGTTGGCGTCACTCCCCGTCTCTTGTCTGCTCTGTTTCCTGTTTTACTTTGAAGGTCTGTCTTGTCTCCGTTGTTTCCTGCTTTGCTTCCTTCCCCTTGTTACCTTGATCTCCTGCACCTGCCTCTCGTTTGTTGACCTGTGAATTTAAATCTTGTCATCTCTCCAGTCGGTGCTGGTCCGTTGTTTTTTGTCCTCCGTTCTCTTCCATCTTTTAAATTCTCTTCTGGGTTTTGATGCACCTCAGTGAGTGTTTTTCTGTTTTTTGATCCCTATGTTGGTGTGGATTACTTTTGTGGATTTATTTAGTTTTCTTGGATTTTTGTCTTTGGTTAATAAATGGCTTTTGTTTTGTTAACTCCTGCGTTTGGGTCCTCCATCATGCCATCCCCCTATACTAACAGAGCAAAAGAAAATCATTTGTCTTTGCTAGACATTAGTTAAAACGACCTCTATTACTAACTCATTTTATTTACCATGCCTAAAAGTAAGATCAGTTCATTTGATAACTATGTTTATTAGACTTGATTTGCCTACACCTGCCATTAACATTTGTCACAGGTACAGTTGATTCAGTTTTAGATTAAATCCAGTTGTGTTTTGTATCGTCTTGTATTTGCTCGCTCCCTTCACGCTGCTTGTGACCAGTAATGGGCCGGGCCATTATTTTCAGTGTACTGAACCACTAGAATCAGTTCATTAAAGACATTTGTTCACCAAATCTTTCAGTACTTGATCAGAACTCTGACTGACCTATCAGCCAAACTGAACTAAAACACAGCTAGCAGTTTAGAATTTAGCTCATGATTTCCAGCTTCCACCAGTGCTGTTGCTTTGACAAACAATCTTTTCAAAAATCTTGGCATCATGAACTCTGGTTTTAAATTATTGTAAGCCTTTTTGCCTTTTTTTTACATTTTAGCATTGCTCTCGGCCTTTAGCCTGATTCTGGCAGTTTACGCCACTGACTATCACTCACGTATGTTCAGATTTGACTCTTCTACTGAGTTCAGTGGATCAAGCTCTGATCCTGATGCAGCTGCACTGAGACTCTTCACTTCCTTGCATTATGGACCACACAAAATATTTAATTTTGTGTTATTTGAGAATTTATGTTGAAGCAATAAGGATCAAGAAGGTGTGTGTTTTCCTTTGTCACTTATTACAGGTGGGTCAGAAAGGCAACGCAGCGTAGCTAACAGCAGGATTACTTTTCCATATCCTAGTTGAGGGCAGAGGATATTAGTTTAAGCCTGGATTAATGGTGGAAAAATGGCTAATTTGGGGTTCAGTGTCTAAAGAAACTTTGAGACATTGGAGGGTTGGGCATCAGATGTTTGGTTCGCTCTTCAGGTTGGAAGATGTTCCTACCTGCGGCATGTTTGAAAAGGGTGGAAAACAAATTCAAATGTTTTGGAGGAAATATAGAGGAATGACAACAGACAAATATTGAAGTACAGCTAATTTAAGTTTAGTACTTTTAGGTTTTTACACAGATTTTGTTAGAACACGACTGACTAACATTTAGACGCGTTAGAAGCTCTGACTTTAAAATTTGTAACTCTCTTATAAATAGTATTTCCTGTTTTATTTTGAAAGCACTTTCCCTGGAATGTGACTTCCTTTGATGGTTTGGGCTGTCCTGATTATCCTTACTTGTTTGTTGTTTTTAGTGCTAGTATATACAGTAATATTGTTTAACCATTTGTGTTCAAAGTGCACCTGAAAATGTTTGGTACTGGAAAACAGGTAAGTAAATTTATCTACTTCACTTTATATGTTGTTGGGATATTAAATCACCATCATTATTATCACTACAATAATTATGTAGATAATAAGTATAGACTCAAATGCACACCACAAGCACACACACACCCGCCCCCCTCCCCCCTCCAGGTGGTAACATCCCACTGAGCCTTCCAGCAGGTGAAGAAAACCATGTACTGGTCATATCTGTAGCAGTAATACAAGTGATAAAGGCCTTTTAATGGGCTGATAGCATCCAAAGCAAGTGGAAAAATTGTGATTTATTGGCTTCATTATTCCTTTACTTAGCCAGTCCCTCACCCATACAGATCACTGCTTTCTTTCCTTTTATAAATCGGCCTGTTCCTGAAATACATGTGGCTGTTTTCTGCCGCCTATTTAATGAGACAGAGAGAATAAAAGCTCATTTCAGTTTAATGTTAGCTATCATTACCACTAACTGTGGTCCTACATACATACCGCACAGATGGAAGAATTACACCGTTGAAGATGTCTCAAAACTCATCAGAAAAGATTTTAGTCATTTTTTTTTTTAATAACTAGCATTATCCAGGCAACATCCATCAACAGATGTAAATAAACCTGAGTCAGAAAACTTTAAACACAAATGTTATTTGAGTGCCTCAGTTTATTATCACTGAATAGTAAACAAGACAAGTGAACGTCTTAACCTGGTTTCAGGAGGAAATTTAAGTATCTGACAAGGACAATCATAATGTATATGTATTAAAAATGTGCTTCAGATTTGGAACCCAGTTGGATCCTGATCCAATCTGTGGCCTCGTTGGTTTAACGCCAGAGGAATCTGAAGCTGCTTTACCAGATAAAGCCTAAGTCATTATAACCTTTAACACACTCCTCGCGAGGCGTTTGATCCTTTTCAGATGGAAACAACAAGCTCCTCCATCCTTTTCTCACTGGGTCAATGATGTTGTGTATTTCTTAAAGCTCAAGGGATCCTCTCAATCTTTTTTCAGAATATGGAGGCCCTTTCTTGACTTTTATGACTCGTTGCAGGAACCCCTTGACAATGAATAGGATGGAATTCACACAGGATTAATTGCAAGCATTGACCCCCCCCCCCCCCCCCCCCCCCCAATTTATTTATTAATTTATTTTTCCCTTCTAATTATTTTTACCTTATGATTTACTTTTTGTTTTCTTTGTTGTATTTGGTTTTGTTTTGTGTCTCTCTTCTCTCTTTTTATATTTTCTTACTCCCTAATTACTTCATCTAAACCTATGGGTGGGAGGGATGAGAGGGGTGAACTCGCTGTCAATTTATTTGTTGAACAATGCACGTTTATATTTTGGAGAGGAATGTGTAAACTGAAGTGATTCGCATTTGTTCTGTTTTTCTCATCTCTGTGGGAAAATAATTGTAAAAAAAACAATAAAACATATTTACAAAAAAAAAAATGTGCTTCACAGGTGAAACTTGTGTGACCACCCACACAAATCCCCTGTCCTGAGCACAAGGCAACAACGGTGAGAAAGACTGTGGCAACACTGTCCTGAGAGGACAGGAAAGAGACACCAACAGGGACACCAACGGGGACACCAACAGGGACACCAACGGGGACACCAACAGGGACACCAGCTAGGACGTTAAAAAACAGAAGCACAAAGTTAGCAACAGGAAATATTGCATGTAAAAGAGTGAAGAAAGAGCTCTACGCAAGAATAACTGATTCAGACCGCTTGAGTCCAAACTATAAGCTCTGTCAAAAAGGAAAAGTTGAAGTCTAATCTTAAAGGTGGACAGGGTAGACAAAGTTAGACATCCTGAATGAAGAGGAAGAGCCTGCCTCCAATTTTAACTTTTGAAAAATATAAGACATAAACGTGCAGTTTTAGAGCCAAGAGCACAGTAGAGAAACATGGATATATGTATATATATATATGTATATATATATATATATATATATATATGTATGTATATATATATATATATATATATATATTCATGGAAAAAATTATTAGACCACCATTTTTTCTTCACTTTCTTGTTCATTTTAATACCTGGTACCACTAAACGTCATCATGTGACTAAAACAGACAGAAAAGAAAACACTGAATGCATAAAAGCAGTGTTTTTGGCAGTACAACGCCATAGCTATTGATGTAAAAACTTAAGTGATTTAGGTTATAATCAAGAAAACCATGGAAAATGGTAAGATATCAGCTCTTAAATAAAACTCTTATGAGCAATCTTTGTGGTTATCGTTATGTTTGTCCAAACAAATGTACCTTTAGTTGTACCAGGCATTAAAATGAACAAGAAACTGAAGAAAACAAGGGTGGTCTAATCATTTTTTCCATGACTGTATATATATATATATATATATATATATATATATATATATATATATATATATATATACATTTTTTTTAAGACAGGGGAGACCTTTGAAGGCATTATATGTGAGATAAAGAATTTTAAATTCTGTCCTGGATTTAACGGGAATCCTCCGACCCGCCAGGTAGCTCACCTGGTTCAGTAGATGTCCAGAGGCTGCAGTTGTTGCTGGTTCGTTTCCCAACTTGTGACCGTTTTCTGCATGTCGACACTTTTCTCTCATTACCTCGTATTCCTGTCAGTTTACTCTCAATAAACTATGGGGTGCTGAATGTAAAAACATATAATATCAATATATAATTTCAATATTTAGCTCATTTTCTTTACATTTAGCTCATTTTACACACATTTGAGACATAAATTATTTAAAAATGTGGTTATATGTGAACGAAAATGAAATATTAAATCTAAATGTTAAATCTAAATATTTAGATTTAACATATAAAATTTAGATTAAATGTTAAATCTAAATATTTAGATTTAATATTTTGATTTAACATTTAACATTTAGATATAGATTTAACATTTAGATTAAGCATTTAAACTTAGATTTAACATTTAGATTTAGCATTTAGATTTAGATTTATTATTTAGATTTAACATTTAACATTTAGATATAGATTTAATATTTAGATTTATCATTTAAATTTATTTTTAACATTTAGATTTAACATTTAGATTTAACATTTAGATTTAGATTTAATATTTAGATTTAACATTTAGATTTAGATTTGATATTTAGATTTAGATTTAATATTTAGATTTAGATTTAACATTTAGATTTAGATTTAACATTTGACATTTAGATTTAACATTTAACATTTAAATTTAAGATTTAGATTTAACATTTAGATTTAGATGTAATATTTAGATTTAACATTTCATTTTCGTTAACATATAACCAAATTTTTAAATAATTTATGTCTCAAATGTGTGTAAAGTGAGCTAAATGTGAAGAAAATGAGCTAAATATTGAAAATATATCAGTTTGAAAACTGTAATCAAGTTTTCACATTTGGCACCCCATAAAAAAGGCAACTAGAACCACAACATCTTTGAAAAAAAGTTTGTCTTTCTCATGTTTTTTTCATCATGGCTTTCTTGAATCTTTTAGTCACCTGTGCCATGATGTGAACTGTAGCTCTGTGATAGTTTTATGACAGTATGTGTGATGTAGTGTCATAAAGCGCTACACAGTTGTTACAAGAGATGACTATGTTGAAAGAACAAAGCTACTGTAGGTGATTTTTGCCAAATAACAGGGACAAGAGACCACAAGAAAAAGATAATTCTACATCATCCAAATTTGAATTAAAATCAAATTATAACTGATATTTCCACATGAAAGAAACTCTTCTGTGCCGCTTTATACTCCTGCCTTTTGATAATATGTATTAATGATGATTAATGATGATATAATGATGTCTGATCAATATTTTCCACTTTGTATTTGTACTGTTGTATCGTTCATTAAATCGATGTATCAATGTAGATCGACGTCGTTATACAACGATACAACGATACAACGATACAGGTCCAAGTTCTGGTTGCCTCAGGAGGGCATCTGGTGTAAAACTTGTTCCAAACACAGGAAGCAGCTGAAATGGAAGTTAAGTCATAAAATGTATCAATGAAACAGCTGATAATAGGTCATCAGTTTATAGGCTCCATTATTCAAATAAAGAGGAATTATATTAGGAAATCAAAAAATTCTATTTGCTGAAGACATGGAACTAAACTCAGAGATGCTGGTTCTGCCCAACAATGTAAGAAATACTATTAACATCATTTTAGTTCTAAAATATCAAATAAGCTTTGGAAGTGTGATCTCATTTGAGAAAACAATAATTAACATTCATGTAAAAACATAAGTGAACCCAAAAATAGAAAATCCCTTGAAGGTAAAGGCTTTGTCAGAATAACAAAATCACTTTAAGTTCAATACAATTCTCATTAATGTCACTTTTATTGAAATTTGATTTAAGATTCAGTTCAATCAGTTCACATTAATCCGGTCCAACAAATTAATTTCAGTCCAAAACAATTTATTCAAGTACAATTCAATTGATCCGTGTGTTTTAGGGTGTCGGGTTACCAACCCAGTACAGGAACACACACCAGAACAACCAGTAACACTCACAGCATGTTTCTAGACTGGGAGAAAACCAGTAGCACCTGTGATGGACTGGCATCCAAACCCTGCAACCTGGATTAAGATGGAGAAGGTGTTGGATGGATTTTAAATTTAGAAATGATATTTAAAGAGTTATCTGTTGTGTTGATGAGAGCGGGAAAGTGATCTTAAGTGCTCCCGTTAGATGCAGTCTTCTTCTTCTTCTTCTTCCACCGTTCTGGTTTTCTCAAACCGATAGCGTGGCGCGCTCGTTTAAAAAGTGCTCGTGTGTGGGACGGCGTCTTCAGAGACAGTCGTGTCCATGGACTGAGGTCCAGCGTCTGTTGTTTCTGGGACGGTTCCTGCAGACATCTGAGTCACGTCCACGGGTTCAGGTTCCTCCGTTCTCGTCTCTTTGATGGTTTCTTGAGACACCGGAGGAACCTTCATTGATCCAGGATGAGTGAAGGACACCTGCTCCTCGTTGGGCCCCTCAAGTCTGGCTCTTTTTCTTTTTGGAGCGCCAAAATCATCCCTGTCCTTGAGTTTAGAAGACAACTCATCAGTGAGGGACATTTGTCTTTTCAGCTGAGCTCTTCGAGCCTCCAGCTCAGCTTGAAAACTCCTCTCGGTGTCGGAGGAAGCTCGTCTTAAACAGTCCAGTTCCTCAGACAGTTTTTGCTTCAGAGCTTCCTGTTGAGCTTCCATTACGTTGACAAACTTCACGTTTTTAAGGACAGTTTGTGAGTGAGCCTTCACTTCTCTCTGAACATCTCGCTGATAAGAGTCGGCCTGTTTCTTGACTGCAGGAACATCAGCTTCATACTTGTAGCTGAGCTCTGCGTACGAACGCTGGACCCGTTTCAGTTCCTCCTGTAAGGACGTCTCCACGTCCTTTGATCTTTGTTCCAGGGACCTGATGTCCCGTCTCATCCGTTGACGGAGGACGTCCTGCTGAGCTCTCAGGCTGTTGATGAGCTGCTGATCTTGAGCCATTTTGTCTGCGGGAGACTTCATTTCTAATTCACGTTTTCGTTTAAGCGTCTTTGTCTTCTGTCTTTCTGCGAGGACGTCGGTTTGGTATTTGGTGCTGAGTTCCTCGTATGAAGTCCTGGCTCTGTCCAGCTCCTCTTGGACAGTCTTGCTTTTCTGTTGCTCAGTCTGGAGCTCGCTGGAAAACTTTTCCCGCTCAGCAACAAAGGCCACTTTCAGCTCGTCATAGTCTACGTGGAGCAGCTTCTTCTTCTTGAATTTGATGTTGTTGTGCACCTCGGAGGCCAATCTGGCTCTCTTGAGAGTCTCTGGATCAGCGTCCTTCTCCAGCGTCTCTAATTCCCTCTTCTTTTCTTTACCCTGGTTGATGAACATTTCCTTTAAGAAGGTCTGTTTTGCCAGTTGCTCTTTTCTGTATTCCAGTTCCAGGCTAAATTCTTTAGCGTTAGCGGTCTGCTCCGAGCCTCTGGCTCTCTCAGCATCTATGAAGAAATTCAGTCGGTTGATTTCTTCGTGCAGCCTTTGAGTGTTGTTCTGGATCCGGCGCTGGCGGTTTTCACCGCGGCACACTTGCCTCCTGTAAGGGATTCTTGATGGTTGACGTGACATTGTTGTTTATCTGAGGAAATGTGTTTTGCAAAGGTCTTCTTTGGCTACTTTCTCACTGAGATGCGTCTCTCTGGAACAGTTAGAAGAGTCTGACCGCACTAGTGGAATGACCTCATAACAGAATGACCTCATACAGGATTCTCAGGTCGTCATGGAAACCGCTCAGTTTAAACCCCCTGTTTAATTTAACAGAAACACATTTAGCATATTCTGCTAATAAAATTGAATCAATATTGAGCTCCTTCAGTTTCAATCAGCATTGAATTGTAATCAGTTTTTTATCTATTTATTTATTTTTCCCTCATCTAGTCTCACTCACCTTACTGTCTTCACATCCACATCAAGGCTGAGGAACTATTCAATGCCAACTTCTGTTGGTTGTGTTGATCTAAATAAAGTTTGCCTAATTGATTGTAAGAAATTAACACACAAAAATGATCCAAAACACTTGAGTGAAAAACAAAAGTCAAAATTTAAAGCTTGCTTTCCGAGACTGCGTTCGTCCTGTTTTCACTTTTAGTAACAAAATCAGAGAAACTGTCAGAAACAACCCTCCAGTTCTAACATGTAAATGCAAAGGCAACAAGGAGCTTTTTATATATTATATAATTTATTTTTAAATTCCATTGAGCTCAATAGTCAGAAACACAAAGTGAGATGTTTGATGGTCTAAATGAAGAATTAAAAGTCTCTAAACACCAGCAGAGGTCAGGATGTTGAACAGGAGACTGTGACATGACCATGACCTTACCTTAAGTATCGTACCATGCTTCCTAAAATAGATGAAATCAATTAAATGTTTCACAATACAGCAGAATGTTAGTTCCGGTGTGATTTTTTTCTATAGTAATTGTACAATAATGAGTTATTTTATGAATAACCTTATTGTCTTCATTATATTTTTTTCATTTTCCCAAAATTATATTTGAAAAAAAGCAGTCGTCTTATAATCAGAGTTGTACTATATTCGGGCGAATATGGTAATTAACTAGAAATCTAAATTAATAGAAATCCTTTTATTGTCATTTTACAGAAGTGATATGAGATTAAAAAAGTAACTATGGAAACAGCAAAATAAAAAAGGTAAGAGTTGGAAGAGAAAAGGTAAGGACACAACTTAATGGATCATGTTAGTGTCTCCCTGCAGTGTAGACCTATAGCAGCATAGATATGATGAGGCTGTGTTTCAGATCCGCCTGCTCTAGTCTGGTCTTCATCCATTCCTGTAACTGTAGCTATGACTATTGGCCCTAACACACTATGTTGAGACTAACTGTAGGCTCTAGTAAACAGATTTCTTTCCATGAATGGAAAAGTTGTTCTGAATTACACATGCATTATCCAATCTGCTTGAACATTCATATATTTGATTATTCTTTCACTCTGAACAAGTGTATCTGACAATCTTGGACAGTGCTACTGTCTCATTAAAGGACCATGATCTTGGTCACATTTAGTGTGTTTTGTATCCTATCTGTATGATTTTGTATCCTCCCAACTGGCTTGGGAAGGTGGTGGACACCTGGGGGGCGGTGGCCATGGGTGCGAAGGCCCGATAAACGCTGCTTGCAGCTTTAATTTGTTTAGCGTCTGTTACAATGACAATTGTCTCTACGCGCTTTACAGAGACCCAGATCATGACACTTGAGCAAATATCATTAACTAAAATTATAATATTAAATAAAAATCAAGGATAATGGCAAGTAAAAAAAAAAACCTTTAAGCCAAACAGTGGCAAGAAAAAACTCCACTTTAAGAGGAAGAAACTTCGAGCAGGTTGAAAGTGAGAAGTAACCCCTTATGGGCTTAACCAGTGCTTTCTGTCTGTGTTAATCATTCGGGGCACAGTACTGTATGTTAATCTAGTTGAACTAACATGAAATAACAATGCTGAAGTTCAAATTTGTAAAACTGTGAAAATGACACCCTATTCTATAACAGCGGAATAACAATGTGAGGGGGCGTTCTCTTTTCAATAAACATAGATTCTCAGTTCCCACATTATGACTCAACATTTCAACCCTACTTATTATTAACTGGTGTCCAGGAATCAGATTGAAAACATTCAGATCCAGATAAAAACAGATCAGAACAAACCGGTAAATTTCACCTACGGGAAAACTATTGTTGCGCTCCACTTTAGACCTATGGTGATATAACTGGTATATCATTCAGTATCTAAACGACCAGCAACCACAACCCTCTGCTGCTTGGCTCTGTTTTTCTTTTTCCTTTTTTTAAAGAAAAGAAATGGCTCTGGTACGTTTGGGTCAAGACCCCCACCGCTTTGTTGATTATTACGAGAGTCAGATAGGAGGAAATTTACCAGGATTTTATTGCACACCTTGGGCCTCCGATCACCTACCCTCGTTACCTCCTGCTTTTAGAAGGCCTACTTTTTCCATCGTTAACACCCATCCCACACATAAGCCGGGGGAACACTGGTTGGCTTTAACGTTGGAAGAAAACAACGAAGCCACCTTTTTTGACTCTTATGGATTTCTGCCAGACTTTGCTCATTACCCCAGCAGCATTTTACAATTCCTGTAAAAACATTCTCAAAAGCCTACTTTCAACCGTTTGTGGTCGTCACTGTGTCTATTATCTTTGCGGTCGAGCCTGTGGACTATCTTTTGAACAATTGCTAAATCTGTATCACTGCGATGTGATGAAAAATGACCTTATGGTTTACAACTTTGTGAAAAAATATCAACCCTGTGTCGAGAGACTGGCTAACCACCGTAAACAGGGGAGCTGTTCTTTGCAGCTTTTTAACGATTGCTACTGTTGCTACTGATTGATTGTTTGTTTGGTTACCTGTTTTATTCTTTCTTATCTAACTTTATCTATTTTTTATGATTTGTATGATGCTTATTGAAAAAATACTTATGACTAATGATGAATAAATATTCTATTCGTGAAAGACAAAAAAAATGTTAGCGTTACAATGATTTATTATGAAATCCAGTGTGGTGAGAAAGTCCGTAGTTTTGGTTCTGGAGTGTAAGCCAACACAGTAATAGAATAAGTTTCTTCTTCCTTTTTGTATGAGGTGAGTCTTGCAACAGCACTCCATCTGTTTTCATCTTGAGTCGACGATACTGATCCCGGGCATGAGGACTAGCAATGGCTGTTTGAGGAATGTTCAGTTTCAACGGAGTATTTAAAAATTCTGACCATCCGGGAGGGGACTCTGGAAACTCTGGCCTGCAAGTAAACAAAAATAAAAAGGGGGCATGGAGGGGGTCCAGCAGAGACATAGGCATATTAGGGCCAGGGCCCACTTTTTTGATTGGCCCAGGGCTCGGCTCGCCCTGAGAAAACTTGCATGATTTTTCTCACTATTTTTTTATATTATTTTTTATTCATTCATTAAAAAATGTGCTTAACATTGACATTCCAAGCAAACAAAAACGTATAAAAATGTATTAATAATAAAAACGTTTTATTCTCTGTCAACTGTTACAACGGAACTAACTTTAGCAATGATTTTCTGGCGAACACTGCGTGCTGCGCTCGCTGCTGCTTAATTTTGTTTTCAGACAGCGTACGCAATTAGCTAAGTTAGTCAGCATTCATGGCTCAGAGTTAACTGAGTAAATTTGGCTTTAAAAGGGTTAGACTCGAAAATGAGCCACAACCTTCTAGCAGCATCACCGCCGTTCCTACACCTCCCATTCCAGAGACTAGTAGCACGCCGCCCCCCGCCAGCGTCTCCTCAGCCGGGCTGCCGACATTGCCGGGTCCTGTTCCTCCCCCCGGTCGCCAGCATGAAGGACCACCCAGTGATTTGTCGCAACTAGATGAACCACCTGCCCAGCCAAAATTGAAGAAGTTCCCCTCCACTGTGAGTCATGGGAAACCACGGTGCTTCTCATTGAAGTGGTATGATGAATTTGCCTGGGTGGAATACAGTGTGCACTTGAGGACACCAGGGTGCGCTGTTTCACTTAAATAGGCCATAGAATCATTAACCTTAAGGTTGTTTCTTCTAGGCATTAGTGGATATTATATTGATTTTTCCTCTGGCAGAAGTTGGCCCGCCCACTTTTCTTCAGGCCCGCCCTATTCAAAATTTCTGGCTACGTCCCTGGGGTGCAGGTCAACACAAAAAACTAAAAGTACAATGAAGCACAGTTACATTTATGAGCCGCTCCTAATCAACAACTATGGATACAGCTGAAGGAAGAAGAGGAAAGGAGGGGAGGGGAGAGAAGAAGGATGAGGACACCGCTCAGCAGATCATGTTGGTGTCCCCCTGCAGAGTAGGCCTATAGCAGCATAGCTATGATGATGTTATGTTTAAGACAAGCCTACTCTAGTCTTGGCTTTGGTCATTCCTATAACTGTAGCTATGGCTATTAGCCCTAACCCACCATTGTTTAGACTAACGACTGGCTTTACCAAACAGAAATGTTTTCTGTTTAGTTTTGAAGGTTGAGGTGGCATCAGCCTCCTTAACCCAAACTGGTAACTGGTTCTATAGTAAAAGTGCCTGATAGCAGAAGGCCCATCCTACAAATCTACTTTTGGATATTCTCGGTAAGAGGTGGCCAACCCTGGTCCTCAAGAGCCACAAACCTGCATGTCTTAGATGTTTTCCTGCCTCAGCGCACCTGATTCCCATGAACGGGTCGCTAACAGACATGTGCAGACGTCGATGACAAGCTGATGATCATCCAATAATTTGAATCAGGTGCGCTGAAGCAGGGAAACATCTAAGACACATCGAAGACCAGGATTGGCCACCTCTGTTCTTGGTACAACAAATAACTATCACTTATTACATTATTACAGTTTTATATCACTTTATTACATTATTACAGTTTTATTTATCACTTTATTACATTATTACAGTTTTATTATTACAGTTTTATTATTACTGGTTTTGCACACTGTTTTTGTCTGTTTTGCACACTGTTTTTGTCTACTTACTTTTTATTTAGTGTCTTGTTTTGCGCACTGTTTTTAGTCTATTTATTGTTCTGTTTCTGCACACTGTTTTTTGTCTATTTATTGCCAATTTAATGTCTATTTAATGTCCTGTCTATCGTCTATTTAATGTCCTGTCTATTTATGTATATTTTTGTATCTGCTGCAACGTGCCAAGTTCCCCACGGGGATTATTAAAGTATTTTCAATTCAATTCAATTCAATTCAAACCTCCACTCTGAGATTGGAGAGTTCCATTAAGAGAATAAGGCATTATCAGGTCTTGTAAATAACGAAGAGCTTGGCCTGCTAATACAATAATCTAGTCTAGAAGTGAAACATGTTCAGACCAGTTTTTCAGCATCACCCTGGGAGAGGATGCTCCTAATCTCGACAACATTACGTCGGTGAAAAAAGGCGTTTAAAAGTCTACTCTGGTTAATGCTGTGATTGTGTTGTCGTTGCTCATTGTGCTGGGTTGCGATATGTGACATAAATTAAGCTACATGCAGGACAGTCAGCAAAAACAGAGCTGATAAACTTTACTTGCTCATATTTGTAACTCACACTATAAGCACTGGAGGAGTGTGCTTGAGGTTATGAGGGATTAAGATATCCAGGGAGGCAGGTGAGGACAAAGTTTATATAGATCCCTCTGTCCTGACCTCTGAAAGAAGGACAAAAGGGAGCACAGCAGAGTTTATTAGATTATGACTGATCTCTGATGACAAGCAGCCCTTACAGGTTCACACACACACACACACACACACACACACACACACACACACACACACAACACACACTCAAAAAGAAAGGACTGATTGACTCACAGCTCCATACTGCCACCAAGTGGAGATAATATAATGACTTATCAGTGATCACCCTTCTACTTACAGCAACCAATATTCTGCAAAATAGCTATCACTTCTTGAATTTTACGTTTTAAAACACCTGTCATCTAATTTTTGGGCATTCATGGGCATTCGTGTAAAGGCACTTTGAAAGTTGATTAGTTAAAGCTTTTTAGTAATTAGTTTTGTAAAAGTGCAGCAACACAATCAACATTTTTTATATATAATTAATCTGTTAATTAAACTCTATTATAAGAATCAGAATCTAAAAATACTGTATCAGTCCCTGCCAAGTTATTGTTTTGCAATAATCAATCAAAACTGTGGATGGTAGAAAAAAAATGAGTAAAGTTTGATTACATTAAATTAGTTTATTCAATTGATTGCATTTTTGCTGATGTTCAGACCACAACAGTTTTTACTAATATCTTCTTACACTTCAAATCTAATTTTTAATAATAAGGAGAAAAGGGAAGAGGAGAGGTTTCTGCACTGTTCAGCACTGTGTCTGACATATAGTTCAAAAGTGACCTCTGTTCAAATTAAGTACCGAGGTAATCAATGATGGTGAGGCGGGGCGCATGCGCACGCAGCGACCCGTCAGTGAGAGTTTTATTTGTTTGTGATCTGTTTTATGTTTTGTTTTCAACTTCTCGGGGAGTTTTGGTGCACAGTCCGGCTAAAATGGATGCAGAGGTAACAGGGAAATCACAGGGAGGCGGAGTCTGTCTTTATATAAACCAACGGTGCTGTCATCCTAAATCTGTGACTGTCAGAGAGCACATCTGCACTCCAGATGTTGAACTTTTATGTGTATCGTTGCGTCCTTTCAACCTGCCCCGTGAGTTCCCGCAACTTTCTATCATAACTGTCTATTTACATCCGAAGGCCAATACTTCTGCTGCCTGCAGTGTCATCCATGATGTAGTGCAGAAACTGCAATCTGTCTCACCTGATGCCCCGATCTTCTTACCATGTCTCCCTTAAAAAAACACTCCCTGACTTTCATCAATATGCAACCTGTCCAACTAGACGGGATAAAAATATTGATCTCTGCTATGGGTCCGTTAAGGAGGCATATAAATCCCTCCCATTACCTCCCCTGGGCTCAGGGGATCACACCTGTGTGCATCACCTGCCTACATACAGAACTGTGTTAAAGAGGGACAATGTCCATACAAGAGACATTAAGGACTGGACAGAGGAGGCGGAGCTACGACTGCACTCATTGGGACGTGTTTAAAGAAGCTTGTTGTGATGATCTTGATGAACAATGTTACTCGTTCATATGTCGCTTTCTGCAGGGACATGATCATTCCTTGTAGGCGTGTAAAAATATTTCCCAATAATAAGCCTTGGGTCACCAGAGGGGTGTACTACGAAGCGAGATTAGAGGGTTAGCGAGGTATGTTGAGTCTAAAGCCAGGATTTCCAGTACCACAAAGACATGGAGTTGTCCAGTGAAGCAGAAACTGACATCAGTAGTGACGGCGAGTCACCGCGCCATAGTCCACAATCAGCACACAGTATATCGGATGCTTCACCTCAGTGTGGTCGGGGTGGAAGCATTCTGCAATCCCCAAGCAGGTAGAGGTGTCAGGGGGGCTCATAACACCGCAAATATGGAAAAATGTAGTGGGGATGAAAACAACCACGGTTGTCCTGTCAAAGCGGGAGAAGCCGCGGGGAAAAAAGAACACGCCGCTAATGGCGCACCGGAAATCACGGTGATGATGGAGTTATTGAGAGAAGAGGAAGAGTATCAAAATGGAGCCTAAATTTTGATGAGTCTGTCGCTTTTCTGGAGACGATCTGACAAATTCTAAGCCCATTGATTTCATCTCTTTTCCAAATGATGAATTCTGGAGCTTCATCACCAATCAAACAAATAGAAAAGGCCACCAGTTCTTTGAAGGGGAAATATTGAAACCATACTCCAGATTTCATGACTTTATGACTTTTTGATTATCCCTGAAATGAAAGCTTTTATTGTGCATGGGGTTTGAGGAAAAATCAGAAATTGATGACTACCGGGCAGGTTTGGGCAGGTGATGTCACAATAATCAAATTAGATGACAAATCTACTTCCATTCCAAATTTTGGTTTATACTGAAGATATTTCTCAATTACAGTATGCCTTTATCTCAAACCACTTTAAAGTTATAGCCTTTTGAAACCTTGATATCAAAATTGAACATTTTCCAATATGGCTGCCACCTTGTGACGTCATAATATACAAATTATATGAATAATTTCACTCCTATCACAGACTTTGAGTCATACTGAACAATTTTCGCGTTGACAGGATACCTTTATCTCAAACTGCTTTCGAGTTATAACCTTTTGAAATCTTCATATCAAAGTTGTATATTTTCCTGAAAAAACTCCGGCGCCTAAAGGGTTAAAAGTAATGTAATATCCAGTCGCTCTTGGTGATGAAACGATTACGTGCCGGTTCTATTGTCTAACGTAACCATAGGTTGGTGTAGTCACTCACGTGACCCTTTTTAGCAGCCAATCAGAGTGGTGTTGTCAGCCGGGTAGTGTCGCGCGAACTACCGGATGCTCAAACTCGACAACAGATATTTTTATTTATGTTTTTTTTACATACACAGAGTGAGGACATTTCGTCAACTGTTATGCTGAAAGACCGAATAAATCAATTGCATTAAAGTGAGTTGACACAATAGATACATTCTTTTAACTAGAGTTTAGTTTCCACTAAATAAACACTGGGGAAGTTACACAAGTCATCTTATCGTCTTAGCTACGCAGATAAACTGAACTGCTACTTAGCTACTGTTAGCTTTATTAAGAAAACACCGGATATAAGCCTTATATACTTTATGATTTAATTCAAAAGATAAACACTTAAACGCTAACGCATCGTAGTGTAAAAGCTTGTATTTCGTTTAATTTTGAAAGTAGCGAGAGGAAAGGTCGACCATTGAGGCAGACTGTTTCTACTGGTTTTAGGTGGTTTGCTAGCAATGTATCGTTCTAAGAATCCAGTTCTTATTCGGGTGTCTGAAAGTGGAAAAAGAGCATTTCATGACGATTTATGAATTGTTCGGTTTTATTGTTGCACTGTTTGACTCAACGTGTGTTTAGAAAACAGGAAATGTAGAATAGTTCACCTTTAGGTGTTGTTTACAGTAAACTGGAACTGCCTGCTGTCAGAAGAACAACTGTTTATTCCTGTCAATACATCCGGGGAAGTGAGTGGATTTAAAATATTTATTTTAGACCATAAGAAATTTCTTTAAAGGGAATGCAAGTGCGACAATGAAGCATTATTCCCTCAGTTCACGTGGGAAGTTACTGAATTAAAAAAGTGGCCCAAATATACAACATTCAATATGTTTAGACTACTTTCCATCTGATGGTTATTGCTGGTTGAAAATTAAGACAGGAGGCCGTGTGGCTGAAAACCTGGTCTAATTTTTCCCCTACCTCAGGATCAGGGTTCCCACGTGACCTGGAAAACCTGGAAAACCTAGAAAATGATTGACCAATTTTCCAGTCATTGAAAACATATGAAAATTGAGAAACAAATGCCAAATGTCTTGGAAACCGTTAAGTTATCCTGGAAAATTATTGTGCACTAAACTGAGATGAAACTCAGGAAATTGTTCTTCAGTGATTTATTGAAAATATACAAATAGTTTTAGAGGAAGTGCAGGAGAAAAAGCAAGAGAGAAGGGAAAGTTGAGTTAGGAATTGCCCAAATTGAACATTTAAACTCCAGTTGGTCCTGCTAATGAAGTGCTACGGTGTAATCTGTGGGTGTGTTTGCATTATTCTATGGTAAATTTGTCATAATTTCTGAGAATTTAGGAGATGATCATACATAAATTACAGCCATAGACTGCACATCAGATGTCTGAGGAATAAACATAGAAACATTCTGGGTAAATGCAAGTTACAACTGTAGAAAAAAAAACAGTAATCACGTCATACACTGATACAGTTTATGACGTGATTACTTGTCTCTGTAGCGGCTGAAAATGTCCTGGAAAATAATATCAAGGAAAGAGTGGGAACCCTGAGGATGCTTTAGTGAATATTATTATTATTATTATTATTATTATTATTATTATTAGTAATAATAATGAATTAATAGTAATAAGAGGTTTTACATACTTGTAACTTGAATTCCTTCTGTCATGGACTCCATGAATGTATTCTTCATTCTCAGTATTCTTCATTTAACAAGTTCCAAAATTTTGTATTTATTTTGATTTTTATTCATTTATTTTATTCAACTTCTGCAGTAAATGTTCTGTTTGTGTCATGGAGTTGATATGTTTTAGTTTCTGTTGTGAGGGGGATTAAGTGTTATTTACCTGAATCAGTGACCGTGTGAGGTGCTTTTTTTTTTCTCTTTTCTTTAATCTCCTACCTTCTCTCCTCACTCTCCTCTTCTTAGTAATTCTCATTGGGCCTGTGCTGGTGATCTTCATGATTCATTACTGAGGACCACAGTCCATGACTTCTTTTCAGGCCCCTGAAACCTTGTTTTTTCTTCTGTTTACATGTTCATAATGGTGTACTTTCTGCTTCTCTGGGTGTAAATCAGATTTCTCTCTGCTGATTTATTATTGATTGGGTCACTAAAATTGACTCTTCTGCATATTTGTTTTTCTTTTTTGTGACTTTTTTTTTGTTTTGTTTTAGTTGTAGTTTTCTTTTGCTTTAACATCTGCCTTGGTATGTTACTCCTTGAACGTCCCTCCCATTTTGCCTGTAAATTTTAAACACAGCCGACCTGGAACAACCAACATCTTTCGCTACCTTCAGGAGTTTTCTAATCCCCTCCATTGATCCAGCTGTCAGCTCTCTTGTTAGGGTCACATATTCTGTCAGTTAGCCAGGTACAACAGTTCATTAACACCTGCAGACACTCTTTAACTCCTGGCTCATTTTAGACCTTTTATTTTGCAGTCGTGTGAGCATCATTGCTATGTTTCACAAGCTGACCAAGGAAGAGTTGGATGCACAGTTTGAGCAGTTTCTGAAAGAGGTAAGCCACAGAGCCATTTATAAGCATTTACAAACTATTATTAACCCTAACTAGGATTCCACCAGTTGACCGGTTTTCAGGCATGCTGTGGAAATAAATATTCTTGGACTGTGTGCTGTCACAGACTTAAGACAGGGTGACAGAGACTGGATGGAGATGCCTGTACAAACAGTCCTTTTCATTTACTTTTTGTACACATACGAAGCTAAAATTACCTTTATATGTCTGTAGCGACGCAATTTCTGCTTGTTTTAATTGTAGAATGTTCCTTTACACTATCATATAAATGGACGTGGAGGTTTTTCTTGTAGTTGTCTTTCTTGGTATGTTGGTAGAGGATGTCAGGGTCCTGACAAGAGTAAAAGATGCAAGTGCCTAACATCTTACATGGGGGGGAAAGCCAAGCTTCTCGTGATCATTTTAAACTAAAGTATTCCTCTGGCAGTCTGTTTCAGATGACTCCGTGGATCTGGGCTGCCCCGACAAACAATCCCACGTGAGAAGCAGCCAGAAGTCAAATCAGAAATCGACAGTGTCGTGGTGGCAAGATGACAACCACAGCACTGGAGGAACAGAGGGAGGTAATAACTTTAGACTGTTACAATTAAAATATAATTCAAACACCGAACAGTTTTGGGTATTTTGGGCCTTTTCGGAAGGCTGAAATTGTAGTTTCTGCGATTACAGAGTGTTACTCAGGTAGGAGAGGAGTGACTTGGACCAATCCTGCAGCTACTGTGATCTAAACTACAAAACAATCATTGTGGAGGTCACAGTAGCTGCTTTTCCTTTATTGAGCCAGACCAGGCTCACATAGGCTCACATGGCCCCTGTACCGTCTCTGGCATTTATACTTGTGTGTTCTCATTGATGTTGTCCTGTGATAACACCACCAACCACTAGATGGCAGCGTGTTCATCTTTTTTTTTTCCTGCCATGTTTCGTCTGCAGTGCTGAGTGTCATTTTGTTTGCTTCCTACATGTTGTTCAGATGTAGCATGGAGCATATAAAGTATATTCTATGACGAATTGTTGAGAATCAGTTGTTTTTAAGACATTTTAGCAAACTTGTCATTCCACCAAACTTGGGTAGACGAAGAAGAAGTGGAAATGCAGCTGTACGATGGGGCTTTCTACATGCACGCCTTCTAGCTCCCTTCTGTTTTAACAGATTTTCTCACATAACACACAATTGAATAGTTAGGCCGGCCCATAATGCACCGAGTAGAGTCTTGTTAAGTGCTGGGCGATATGGAAAAAATTATATATATCACAATATGGACTATTTTATATCACGATAACAATATATATCACAATATACCATAATAAAGTATGTTTTCAGTTATTCTCTGAAAAGTTTGACAAAAATTTCATTGCTTACTTTTCAACTTTATTTTGAAAGGACATTTAGCTGAACTGTCACAAACATACATTTTAGTGCAGCAAAAACAGGTAGGTACAGAGGTACAGTAGCTTTCACATTTTTTTAAAGTGCACAACAGTTTCTAAGAGGAAAAACACATTTTTGCACTGAAGTTCAGCTATAAAAAATAAACACAAATTATTTTTCAACTTTCTGAAATCTGTAACCTTGTAGTGCAAAGTTTGCAAACCAATATAAAGTGTCTAAAGTAAACATCAGGGTTGAAGAGAACTCTGTTTAAGGCATTAACCATGAATAAAAGTGCAAACATAAAAGGCTACTTTGTAGAAGTAGATATGATTCTATCAAATTTATCGTTGCAGGTTATTTAATTACATATTTGCTGTAATAATTGATAAAATTAGGTTAGAAACGATAGAAACGATAGAAGAGAAATGGCACGATACACACTTTTATATCGTCCCCACGATATATATCGTCATATCGCCCCAGAACTAGTCTTGTTGGTGCAGCTGCGAATGCATCAGATCCATTCATTGAACTTACTAAATTGGGATACAACTGAACGTACCAATAGACAACAGTGAGTGTGAATCTTGAGTTAGTCGGTACCTTAAACTGCCAGAATTAATCTCAACAAGTCCAAGAACAATGACAAGCCGTAGACCAGCTAAAAACCCTTAAAAATAACTTAATACCAGCATTTATGTCCGATACTGAGCGAGGACTTTGTTGTGTTTGTCAAAGCGACAGCACCAGTGAA
The DNA here is from genome assembly GCA_018398805.1 of Hirundichthys speculiger. Lineage (NCBI taxonomy): Eukaryota > Metazoa > Chordata > Actinopteri > Beloniformes > Exocoetidae > Hirundichthys > Hirundichthys speculiger. Next base: position 41,416 of record JAGFBZ010000652.1, read on the forward strand.
TCATGAACTGTTTCAGTTCAGTGAGTCTGACACGCAGTCAGAGTTGTAATTAAGTAATGAAATGATTCATTGAAGAAATCTTTTGAGTGAATCTCTTTTAATTAACTGATTCTACAGATTCAGCATACTTGAAAGAATGGCTGTGCCCGTCACTAGACGCATGCAGGATGAAGGGAGCGAGAGAGGAATTGCTAAGAAATGATGCCAAAAAAAAGTAAATCTGGTACAGAATCCGCTTTTTCTGTGACAAAGCGAGCCATTGTAGACATCAAGTCATGGATGGCAGAGAATTTCCTACAGCTCAACCAGGACAAAACTGAGGTTTTAGTTATAGGTCCTGAAGGCCAGAGAGAGAAACTTTTACCAAAACTAAAGGATCTTAAACCAACGCAATCAGTAAAGAATTTGGGCGTGATTTTTGACTCTGAGCTAAATTTTATACCACATATTAAAAATATAACAAAAATAGGTTTTTATCACCTTAAGAACATAGCCAGAGTCCGCCCGTTTCTCTCTCAGGCCAATACGGAGGTGCTAATGCATGCTTTTATTTCATGTCGCTTGGATTACTGTAATGCCCTGCTCTCTGGTCTTCCCAAAAAGAGTATCTCAAATCTCCAGTTATTACAGAACTCAGCCGCTCGCGCGCGTGAGACGAAGACCAGAGGGCGGGAACACATTACGCCAGTTTTAAAGTCGCTGCATTGGCTCCCTGTCGCTTCAGGATCGATTTTAAGATTCTCTTACTGGTATTTAAATGTCTTAATGGCCTTGCGCCCTCTTATTTATCTGACCTGCTTTTACCATATCAACCCTCGCGGACCCTGCGGTCCTCCGGCACTGGCCTTTTAACCAAACCAAAACCTAGAACAAAAACCCACGGTGAGGCAGCATTTAGCCACTATGGCCCCCACCTGTGGAACAGCCTGCCGGAGGGCCTCAGGACTGCAGAGACTGTTGATATTTTTAAAGGAAGACTAAAGACACACCTTTTTAATCAGGCTTTTAATTAATATTTTAAACTCTTCTTACGTTTTTATCTGGTGCTATCCTGTTTTTATGTTGCCCTTTTAACTTGCTTTTTAGGATGATGCTTTTACCTGCTTTTAGCTGCTTTTATCTTGCTATTTTATGCTTTTAGTCATTATCTTTTAACTCCAGTGTTTCCTCAGAGGGGTCCTCCACACTGGGAGCTGTGTCAGGTGACTGGGGGTGCTGTCCTTGGGTCCCTCTGGCCTGGCTGGCTGGGGGTTCCTCCTACTGATCTGGGGGTCCGCCTGTCAGTTGGAGGCGGGGGGCCCAGGTGCTGGTCACCCTGATAAGGCCTGCGGCTCCTCCCAGTGTGGACGGCCCAAAAGGTGGCGTTTCCTTAATCCTCAGTGCCATGCCATGTCGCCCTATTGGTTGTGATTGTGCGTGTGTATGTGTTTAGTATGGAGGGTGGGAGGGAAGGGGTTTTATTGTGATTATTTGTTTTTAATTCTGTAAAGCACTTTGTGTTGCATGTTTTGCATGAAAAGCGCTATACAAATAAAGATTGATTTGATTTGATTTGATATCATAAATATAGTTAAATTAGAAGAGCCATTACACGACCGATGGCAAGAGCGGTGTACTACTGACACCAGGTGGTCTGGAACGGTAGTTTACGTACATCTGGCTCTGTCAGTGTACATGGAGGCATGATGGCTGAAACATGGAAAAACTTCTCTAAATTTGTTTGTTTGGATGTAAACACAATGTTTCGGTGGATTTTGATCACCTGCATTAAAGTTGATTATGCTCACTTTAAAATGATTGGTGAATGGGAGGTTGAGGGGGTGTGTGTCAGTGAGATGGATAGATGGAGTAAGTAGGAGTAAGACATATTATCTTTTCTTATGGCTTGTCTCTGGTATTAGATGCTTTTATTTACTGGAAGAAGTTTAACAACTATAAAAACGGAGCCTATTCAAATGGCGCTTCTGAAGGTGCAGAGTGTTAATTACTTCTCTTCTATTCTCCACATCTCTCCTGGACTTGCAAAAGAATCGGCCAAACGCAGATTTATCAAGACCAAAAAGTCAGAGTTGGAGCTCAGCCAGGGTAAGTTCTATTTAATTTCTTTATTCCGTCCACAGTTTTTTTTAAATATATACAGTCATGGAAAAAATTATTAGACCACCCTTGTTTTCTTCAGTTTCTTGTTCATTTTAATGCCTGGTACAACTAAAGGTACATTTGTTTGGACAAACATAACGATAACCACAAAGATTGCTCATAAGAGTTTTATTTAAGAGCTGATATCTTACCATTTTCCATGGTTTTCTTGATTATAACCTAAATCACTTAAGTTTTTACATCAATAGCTATGGCGTTGTACTGCCAAAAACACTGCTTTTATGCATTCAGTGTTTTCTTTTCTGTCTGTTTTAGTCACATGATGACGTTTAGTGGTACCAGGTATTAAAATGAACAAGAAACTGAAGAAAAAATGGTGGTCTAATAATTTTTTCCATGACTGTATATATTAACACTAGTGTTGTCAGTTGATGAAAATGAGAAGTGCAGTTATTCAGATTACTTTTGTAATCATGATTATCTGCAAATCTATTTCAGTTTGTAATCTATTTAAATTTTACCTAAGTAAAAGACTTAAATGCAAATTTTATCACTACAGCCTTTCCTTTTATGAAGATTGCAGTGTGGATGTTGTCTTGTATGGTTTGGAAGACATTTTTTTTCCATTTTCAGTTAGTAAAGTAGCTTTTTTTTTTTTTTTAATGCTGTGAAAAACCTTTAAGGTCACAGCACAAAAACACGTTTAATCTTACTGTTATTCCCAAACCACTGCAGAAATACAACTGTATCAATGTAGCGAGTCTTTGTTAAGACTTGGACTTAACATCGAAACTGAAACACAAAGACGGGTACTGTGCACGCTGTGCATAAATCACCATGGTAATGAGCAGGTTAGGAGACCGCCACCCTGTCACCTCAAATCTTGGCTTTAGACTTGACAAACCTGGCTTCATTGGACAACCTTCTGGTGTCCTCCTCATCAGTGGACAAGTCCAAACACCTTTCCCCTCTCTGTCTCTACGATCATGGATGTGGCTGCAGCAGCGTCCTGCTGTTTGAAGTCAGATCAGAAAAGACTGAAATGGTTGTTGGGTGATACTCTGTCTTGAAATTTGTATATTTCTGTTTTAAGTAAACTAGGGGTGCACGATAACTATCGGGCCGATAACAGGAAATTATGACGTCATCCCGATAGGTCCGATATCACGACGAATAGCCCCGATAACATTTATATTTCTGTCAACACAGCAGTGTCTCGCTCCCTCTGAGCCTTGAATGACCAGCAGTGAATGTTATGTTCAAGTGACGTCGGCATAATCAGGAAAACGATTACTCAATCAGGAAAATCAAGAATACCCCCTCATGCCAGAAAACAACTCATTAACTCGGTCATAATTTTAGTAGTTGCTGACTTTGAATTGATATTTGCAGTATTTTCCCACATGTTACACATAAAAAAGAAATAATAGAAAAGGCTGAAATAACAACTAGCAAATGAGAAAACGTCGGAATTTACGTTACTCCTTGAATGCAGCCTGCAGCACAGCGCTGATCACAACAAACATGGTGGCGTGGAACTTGGTTAAAGTTTCAGAAGAAGATAGTTTGGTGGTTATTTGTGACGAATCCTCCGAGTGAATTCTACGAGGAGGGAAGCACAAGCTTTAATACGTAAAACCTGATCAGCCACCTACAACATAACAATCACTTCCATGGAGTTTTGAAATCGCGCTAACGCGAGCTAACGGAAGCTAACGGGAGCTAATGCTAACATGCGCAAGCCAGCAGCAGTCTCTCCTCTCCCTCATTCCTCTCATCTAAAGCTTCCATGAGATTAAAAACAAAAACTACTGAACCTCATTTACTTTAATTAAAGGTATTAATTTAAATGGAACCACAAGCCAAAATCCTTTAAATGTTAATCTTTTTCAGTTTGTAATTTTGATGCATGTATTTCGATCAGTTCAAGGAGCCTTTATTTTTTATATCAGTCAGTAATGAACCTTATTTAAGTTAATGTGACATATCAAATAGGTTTGTTTGATAGCTTTATGAAAATGTTTGAGAGGCTTGACAATAGTTTTTCATTGGAAAAAATAAATATCTGTTCATGTAAAAAGTCAAAACTATTTTTGGTTTTGTTCATAGTAACATTGAACATTGTTCAATGTAATGATCTTAGGTATATGTGTGTGTTATCGGTTATTGGTATCGGCCATTAGGAGCTGAAAGTTATCGGTTATCGGTATCGGTTTTAAAAAACAGTTATCGTGCATCCTTAAAGTAAACACATTCAGAGGCAATAAAGTGTAAAAAAAAAAAAAAACAACGGGCAGAGTGTGAAGCTGAAGCGAAACACTGTCTTGTGTAGTTTAGACCCGACCTCATCAGTTCCATCTACCATCTCTCTCTTCTTACTATCTAAAGTTGTCAGCGACGGGTCCTTCCGTAAGCCCGTCCCCAAACCTCGCAGTAAGGTTCTGGATAAACACCGTTCAGTTTGTCAAGACTCGAAAAGCAGCAGCAACTTTGGACGTTTCCCAAACTGTGGAAAGACACGAGGCTCCATCTGAAGACTCGTACTCAGAAAGACTGTGCAGTCCAACTGATGAAAACCGTAACAACGGGTCTGATGAAAGTGAAACTCTACCGACCTGCACCAATGATGGTTCGTCAGGGGGAAGTGATGATGGTAACCTCAACGCCGCCCCCTAGAGCCCTGCTAGTCTCTTAGCAGTGTTTTAGTCTCAATACTATTTCTTATCTTGCTTTTTTTGTGTTTAAGAAGCTGTATTCTGTGTTTGTGTATCTGTGTGTGGGTTAGGGATAGAACGGTTAGCGGTATTACGGTAAAGCGCGGTAAAAATTTTACACGATAACGATTACCGTTTATGTTTGACTTCATCTCATTATCGTGGTAGATTACCGGCATGTGTAATATCAGCCTCATTCAAGAATGTTAGCGACTCGCGACTGTGTCTCGCGTGAATATGTAGCTTGTAACATCGGCATTGTAACGTTAGCATGGCGGAAAGTGGTGATAGCACGCAGGACATCGAGAAATGACCGTAACGATGTTCTTCTGATGCAGTTAAAATATTGATTTATTCCATTAACTGATCCGACAACCATAACGCCGGCAGTTAGCGCCACAGCGGTCAAAAACACTTTGCCCTTCCGGGTCAAACAGCTAACCAATAACAGGCAGCTACCTTTATACCTGACCCTCAGGTAACAACACAGCGACGCCCACAGACACACAGAGTGAACTACAATTCAGAACAACATATTTGGCTCCTAAACAACTGTTTCTTTATTTGAACATTTATACGTATTTAAGGTTTAGCCTAAAGTCCAATTATTTCATTTGAACTTCACTATAATTTTTGTTCCTGATAATTGTTTGCATATTTTGACCTACTATGGTTGTTAAAGTGTTTATTTAAATTTGCACCAGACAAATAAGCTTTGTTCCTGTTATTTCTTTTGTTCATTTAAAATTAAACCTCTTTCTGTGCCAGTTGTTTCTCCGTTTAATGTGAAAGTTTCATTTTGATAAGATTTTGGCTTCTGATGTTTCAATATGACAAGAAAATCACAAGATTTTGTGAAATTAATTTAATTCATGTGTTTTTTAGACATTTGTACAGCAATGAAGAATATCGCGATAATATCGTAAACCGTGATAATTTTGTCACTATAATCGAGATATCAGATTTTCCATATCGTTACACTCACACTGTGGGTGTAAGTTTTTTCCCGTTTGCATTTACCTGAGGAAAGTGTTTGCTTATTTAACATGTAGTAGGAGATCAGTGAATGACTTAGACATTCACTTTCTAACTGAGCTTCTTTGTGAACCAAGGTTAAATAAAAACCTTTCAACTGATTTTGCTTTGAAAATTCATTGTTTTAAATAGCTAAGCTTAAAATGTTGTCATTACTACCTCGTCAGTTATGATATTGACTATGAGTGGCCAGATATTTTTCACATAGCCGTACTGTGAAAGAATCAAAAACATCAAATACTCGGTGGATGTGTGCATGTTGAGTAAAAGAAGTTTTGTGTCTTCAAGGTAATCCATAGTATGAATATACAGTCTGTAGTTGTGTGTAAGATTTCTTATTATCTACTACAAAAGCTGGATTAGCAATATTAATGTAAAGATAAAAGTGTAGAAAATGCTTATTATGGTACAACCCCAAATTAGAAAAACTTGGGATAATATGGAAAAATGCAAAAAAAAACTTATTTCTTAAATTGACTTTTATTTCTTGGGAGAGGTATTAACTCAAAGTGTTTAATGTTCATTTAATTTATTAATATGCATCCATTTTTTTCTATCTCAGACCTTCAACACATTGTAAAAAAAAAAAAAAAGGTTGGGAAAGTAAATCTTTTACCACTTTGTAATGTTTCCATTTCTTCTCCCAACACTTACTGGGTATTCTAACACTGAGGATACAAAGTGATGAAGAGTTTATTTTGTGGCATTCTTCCATAAAACCTAAAGAAACACAGCACACTATGCAACAGCACAGGGCTGTTGTTGTTGCATTTCTCTTCAAAATGTACCACATATTCTCTATTATGGACGGGTCAGAACTACAAATAGGCGCTAGCTGTACCACTTTTCTCACTTATTCCTTTATAGTATCTGCCAATGTGGTTTTGCTTGTCTTGTTAAAAAAATGCATGGACATCTCTGTAGAAGGTGGTTTTGAAGACAGCATATGTTACTGTAAAAACTCAATGTACTTTTCTGAATTAATGGCACAACATAAGTGAAACTAAGTTTTTTTTTTTTTGATTTGGGGTTGTATACATTTACTATCTATTTAATGTTGGTAATCATCTCTCTTTAGCTCTTCTGTAGTAACCAAGATGCTGCGCAGTAACTAATGCAAACCGAATTACTTTTGCTTTATTATATTCTCAGCGCTGTCAGAATCTGGGACATCTTTTAGGAAGTCTTTTAGGACGTCTGGGTCCATCCCAGAGGAGTGTGAGGAGCCAGGATACGCTGGTTTGAGGGACAAAGGGATGGAAATGGCTCTCCTCAGCAGAGACGGTACAGAGACGGAGGAACAACTGGAACAACTGGGTAAGATCAATTTAGAATTATCAGTTAACCTAACATGCATGTCTTTTTACTAATTATATACAGTCATGGAAAACATTATTAGACCACCATTTTTTCTTCACTTTCTTGTTCATTTTAATACCTGGTACCACTAAATGTCATCATGTGACTAAAACAGACAGAAAAGAAAACACTGAATGCATAAAAGCAGTGTTTTTGGCAGTACAACGCCATAGCTGTTGATGTAAAAACTTAAGTGATTTAGGTTATAATCAAGAAAACCATGGAAAATGGTAAGATATCAGCTCTTAAATAAAACTCTTATGAGCAATCTTTGTGGTTATCGTCCAAACAAATGTACCTTTAGTTGTACCAGGCATTAAAATGAACAAGAAACTGAAGAAAACAAGGGTGGTCTAATAATTTTTTCCAATGACTGTATGTGACTGAACAGAAATGTTTAAAGTTTAGTTTTTAAAAGGTTGATCTGCTGTCAACCTCTCTTAGCCAAATCTGTAGCTGGTCTGAATTTGGGATATAATTTTAGATGGTCTTTATCTTCTCAATATTGCTGTTTTTCTTCCTAGAAATATCATAGTTGTTCTCAATGTGCCTCTTTAACTGTGAGTACAGAATCAGCCGTGAACATGAACATCGTGGGCTTGGATACCCTTGAAGAGGAAGAGGAGAAAGCTCGGTTCTTTGCCCAGTTTGAGGCAGGAGCTTCATCAACTGTGGATTACTCCAAGCTGAACAGAGAATTGGACTCAGCCAGTTCCACCGTGGCTACTGACCTCAGGTATGTACTCAGTCATGCTGCGTTAGAGCTCCTCTGGATTGTAAGCTCCTTTATAGAGACTGTAGTATGCATGAAGAGTTCATTTCTTTGCCTAGTTAGTGAAACTACAATGCAAAGTAGATGTAAGAGTGAGAATTGCATCTAAACCATATTGAGCCATAAATATTTGATTTTTAATATTTGATCATCAGATTCTGTCACTTAGGACTGAATTTATAAGGCCAGCAGAAATACATTAAGTATTGTTATCCTTGTCATCATGCTGGTGTGCAATAGGAAACACTTCATCGAAAATAAAAATGTATTTATACTAGGGCTGGGCAACGATTAAAATTTTTAATCACGATTAATCGCATTATTTCCCTGATTAATCACGATTAATCGCATTGTATACCCAAAATCAAATAATGAATTCAAAAGTAGTGTAAAATCCACTTTTATTTAAATGTTCTGCTGCCATATGAACTAAAGTGTCATAACATTTGTTGTTCAAACACTTTTAACATCAGCACTTGTCAGTAACACATATTTAGTGAAAATCTCATCTTAAAAAATGTAAAATATAATAAAGCTTATTGCCACTGCCGGGGCATTAATGTCATCCTGTTTTTATAAAAAATAAAAAAAAGTCTACAAACAAAATCCAAAAAAAAGATTGTGGCTCAGCAGAATCATAACATTAAAACAGGTAATCTCTCTCAGAAACCTTTAAATAAAATCAAAAATTAAAAAGTGACATTTTAATATGTTTTTCGTTTTTTAATCTAACAAAAAAAAAAAAAAAAGGGAAAAAAAATGCCTGTTTTTTTTTTTATATTTCAATTTTGAAAAAAATGGTCCACAGGACTGAATTTGCTTTTATAATCAATGACTGGACTTTCTGTTGTCGTTACACATCTGTGCCACTAGATGGAGCCGCACTGAAGTAACCAGTAAGAGAACAGATCTGATGTAACATGGAGGAATGACGCGAAAGTTTTGTTGCAGTCCAGAATTTTCTTTTTCAGACAGAATTGTTAATATTGCTACCTGAGTTGCTACCTGAACTGTTAAGTATACAGTTTTTTATCGTTCTTCATGTCTGTTCTAGGTTTTTTCGCATGTTTACCTGCCAATTATCTTCCGGTTCCGCAGCAGCCAGTGCTTTCAAAACAAAAGCATGTGATCAACGTGCGTTAACGTGCGTTAAAATAATTGTCGGCGTTAATAAATGAATGCGTTAACGCGATAATAACGCGTTAACTTGCCCAGCCCTAATTTATACAAATATCAAAACTGGAATTAAGTATAAATAAGACCTTGTTGAAAGCAAATGGTACAATTTTTGAAGTCATAGCATTAATCGACCACCTCTTCAGTCTAAGTGTGCCATGCTTGGAAACATTCATTCATTTTGCTTGTTTTCATTTTGTTCATTGGTGAATGAGGTTTGTTGTTTATTAAAGAAATAGTTCTAATAGGTTGTTCAGCATTGTAAAAATCTAAACAGCTTAACATAAATTGTGTTATTTTTTTAAGTGTCATTTACACTTTCTGATAACGGCAGTCTGTCAAACAGTGTTTTGAGCTAAGGGTCAGGGTAGCGACTTTAATCTAAAAAGGAAGATGCTCTTCTTCCAGGAAAGCAGAGGAAGCAGCGCTGGAGCGAAGTGATGAGGAGCAAAGCGACGTCGGAGTCCCAGAGACTGTCAGAGAGTCTCCAGGTGAGAGTAGAAGACTGGGTAAACCTTGCTCTGCTTCACTGTCTCATCGTCTGTGGAAAGGCAAACAGTTCATAAGTTTACTCAAACAAGGCAGCACCAGTTCAACCGACCTTTCAATGAGTCAAGCTGTGAGTACAAACGGCGTAAGGGGTCAGCGGCGATGTCGGGTTCAGTCTGAACGCAAGCTGATGAGTTATGGGCCATGTAGCTTTTACTAGAAATACTAATAGTTCACACATAAACCTAACTTAATAATCCAAAGAGAAACAACAATATCAATTTAAACACCTTAAAGCACCACAGAAGACTTTCTTTTATGTTTAATATCAGTTTCAGTACCATTTAAAGAAGTATTTGATTACTTTTAGGTAGTGTTGTCTACCTTATATGGTCTCCTGTCCCCTATTATTATCAAATCCAAGCCAAAGTAACTTTAGACCCCTGTCCTGGTCATCTCTTGTTAAAACTGTGTATCGCTTTATGGCGCTATGTCACACATTAACAATGATGAAACTGTCTCACAGTGGACATCTTGGCAGAGACAAGTAAGTGACTCAAGAAAGTAATGATGGAGGAGAAAATGAGAGTTGGACCAAGCAAGAGATCAAACAAATCCTGTATAAATATCGTAAAAGCAACGTAACATCTGTGCCTACAGGGGGACCTTCTGCATTAAAAAGTACAAAAGTTTCAGTTTAAAAGCTATTATTTAAAGATATTTTCATAAAAATGCACAAAATTAGTTTTTATTTTGCATTAACAAACGGAATTTAGAATTTAATTATTTTTGTTTGTAATTTTAGAAAACTCAATATGTCAAGGTGTCTTATGATTTTTCATTACAAGTTAAAAAATTACGATGAATGTATTTTAAGATAAAATGCATGTGTCACAGGAAATATTTGTTTTTGATATGAAAATATATTTTTTTCATAGACAGTCAACACAAAGTATATGAAAATAGTACTCCCAAAATTAAAAAGATGCTACCCAAGTGTCGTGGACAAGACATGTAAAAGGTTTACTAGCAGCTTCCGCCGGTCCTCGGGTAGCCTCAATTCAATTCAGTTTTATTTTTATAGCGTCTGTTACAGTGTCGATTGTCTCTAGGCGCTTTACTAGGGCACTATGAAATCCGTTTTATTTTCTCTTCAATTCCGTTTTAACTTTTTTTCATTTTCTGTGTTTTTTGGTTTTTAATTTTTGAGAATTCTGTTTTGAGCATTTTATGCAAATTTGACCCCAAGACAGTATATAAAGTAATAAAATATAGACAATTTATGCAATTATAACTGTAAACTTTGTTTTCATACTTTAAACATATTGTGTCCAACAAAACATTCGTTTTTTGACAAACAAACAAAATTATAACGTTCTTTTTATGAAATACAGTGATCCCTTATTTTTTGCGGTTAATAGACCCCCCCCCCCCCCCCCCCCCCCCCCCCCCCCCCCCCCCGACAATCATAATCCGTGAACTGGAGCCGGAACTGGAACAAAAAAAAACTTTATTATATAAACACTGGTTGTGTGTATGAGTGTGTGTCCATGTTTTTTTTGTTTTTTAAATTTTTCTAAGTGTTTCAGCTATTACAGACATCCCCACTTAAATACATAATTGTCAGCCTCATTGTGTTTAGCTCAGTGAGTGACTCTCGCCTTTTTACGTTTGTACTTTTCAGTCATTAAGTGATCCTCGTGCGTATGTTTTTGTGTCCATTCAACCGTGTGCTGGCTAAACTAGCAGAACACATAATAATCTTGGAGAAAATCAGATGGTTTCTCAGATGGCCGCTTCGACGTGTTTTTTTGTTAATGAGGAAAGCCGGGGCAGGAGGGGGCAGAGAACCATGCAGTGTCCCCAGCTTTTAGTGACCCCTCTTGGAACATTTTCTCGAAAGAAAAGTTCCTTTTAGTCCAGTAGGAAAAAAAAACTTTTATGCAAATTGCCATTCAGTTCTATTATATTGCGCGTTTAAGGGGAATTCTGTTTTTAATCCCCAATTCCATTGGGCTCTACTTTACAGAGACCCAGAGCATGACCCCCGAGCAAATATCATTAACTAAATTTATAATATCAATTCCAAATGAAGGATAATGGCCTCAATAATGTAACACCCTGGGCATTTTTGCAGTTTGCCTTGTTTGGGAAAAAGATTTTTGTAACAGTTTGCTGTGCTGTTCTGGTTGTTACTATTTTCATATTTACCAGTAGATGATAGTAGCAGCTTTGGTATGGAAGTAACTTGGAAACCTTTAGTCTTTTTTCCTCCAGAAGATTTGATGCAATGTCTGGAACAGCAACGAGAATAATTAAAACAATCTAAAATAATATTAATAGCATTATTTTAATAGACACAGCTTTATCATCATTTGCGTAGTCTAACCACCAAATGTTTGGGTTGCCATATTTATGAGGTCTGTTCTCTCTCTACCTGTACAGGCTCGCCACACTACAGTGATGATTTTGAAGATGAAGACAGGAAAGAACCACTGGATGAGGTTTGCAGTTATATTATGGTCATAATCTCGGTTACTGGTTATATTTGAGTATAGGAGTTTATTTCTGACCTTGCAAAAGTACAGTTTCAACCAGAAGCTTTTAAGATATTTGGCTTTCGGGTGAAATTTACGGTTCACAATACTGTGATATTATATCATGAGCAGAGGTCTTGTCACTGTACCAATCACAAAGTGTAGGGCAGTTTTGTATTGACTAGACACTCCTGCCCACATTGTAACACCTCCACCACCAAAAACTCATCTGGTAACAACAGTGGCTGATCCCGGTATATTTCAGCGATTATTTCTTGATTTTTTTATTATAATGTATTTCTGAAAAAAATCTGCAAAGCACTAAAACCCCAGTACTTAAAACAACAATTGAATTAGATCATGTTTTGCTAGGGGATCAAATTCTTATTTCCCTCAATGACATGCAAATTCATTTTTATTTTTCATTTCGTGTAATTTTCTCAAATTTTTTTTTTAATATTCTTTCTATAACTGTTAGAATAAAGCTGCCATAGAAGTCTTAGACTGTTGATTTATTTCTTAGTATGACAACTGCCAAAATCAGTGGGGGATCAAATACTTATTTCCTCCACTGTATACATTGCAACTCTCAGTTTTACCTTCTTTAAAAGTGGCACCAATGACATTTGTTGGATTGAAAATTTCACTTAAAGCAGCTTATTCAATAATGTAATATCTGTGAACTTGAACTTTGTGAGTTTCTTAATCGGGGTAAATTTGACTCATTTTGATTCAATTAATATTAATAGTTGCTGTAACTGTCATGACTTATATTTCTCACCTAACTTTGAGGTTTTGACCCAGCTTTACTAAGTTCCTGTATACAATCTTAATTTCAGTGATGGTTCACTTCAACATGGTTCACTGTTTCAAGCAATTTTTATTTTTTCCTTTTTTTCAGATGTCTAAAATGTCTCCAAATCTTGCAAAAGGTAAGAGAAACAGATCATGGATAGATCTGTCATCTAAAGCAGATTTGTCAACTATATTTCATGGCTGATACTAGTGCTGGGCGATATGGAAAAAAATCATATATCACGATAACGATAAATATCACGATATACCATAATAAAGTATGTTTTCAGTTATTCTCTGAAAAGTTTGACAAAAATTTCATTGCTTCCTTTTCAACTTTATTTTGAAAGGACATTTAGCTGAACTGTCACAAACATACATTTTAGTGCAGCAAAAACAGGTAGGTACAGAAGTACAGTAGCTTTCACATTTTTTTTAAAGTGCCCAACAGTTTCTGAGAGGAAAAACACATTTTTGCACTGAAGTTCAGCTATAAAAAAATAAACACAAATTATTTTTCAACTTTCTGAAATCTGTAACCTTGTAGTGCAAAGTTTGCAAACCAATATAAAGTGTCTAAAGTAAACATCAGGGTTGAAGAGAACTCTGTTTAAGGCATTAACCATGAATAAAAGTGCAGTTGGTACATCACTGTACTTTTTTAGTCAGATGTCATCTGTGTCAAACCGGAACCTGCAATAATTCAATTACTATGACAATATCCACATCAGTGAAGTTTCATTTTAAACGGCATTTAAGATGAAACTCCTCTTATTCCATATCGGTATTTCCCCACCACACCACTTTTAATACATTTGAGCATCCATGCTCCGCTGGAAATGATCATTGTTGGAGATTGCTCCTGCGCATGTAAGCATTTGCATTTTTATTATTAAATGCAGAAATCTGCTGCATAACTGAGAGTTGCACATTACCTCCACAGACTCGTGCGATTAAAAATTTAGATTTCCAAGCAACAGCATTCAGTACAAATGTGATTATATAAAGTGGTAGGCTTAAACATGTAAAAAATAAATAGATAAAATAATTTCAGCTCTTTCCAACCATCGTTGTGTTTTACACAACTACTGCACAGTTGACATACTAATATGAACTTTTGTGGTAATGTGATGTGATTTAGGAAAACTGTGACTTTATAAGTTTATGTAAATTTCTTATTATACTCCCACTGATGTAGGATCCCGTCCCGTGTGGTGAGGAAGATTGTGCCTGTCATGAAATATATAAGTGGATGTACAAAGTACTAAAATGCAAAATTAGAATGTCAGTACTGAATGGAGTTTGAGTTCACACTGTGTTATTAAGTAAATATAAAGAGTTCCTTTTTACATTTTTGAAGAGAACAAACTTTTCTTCTGTTACCAGTTTAACCTCATAGGTGCTTGTGTTACTCTGGTTTCAGTTTCTCTCTATGATTCTTCGGATGACACTGGTGAAGAGGACAGAAGGAAGGACACAACTGGCTCACTGGGCAGAGGTAATGATATCCTCCTCCTTTCGTCTTCCTTCTCTTTCTTTCCTCTTATCTGCTCCTCCTTCTTATATCTGTCCTTGTGTCTTGAAAATGTTGATGTGAAGCCCCGCCCTGCGACTATATATATCATTTGTCTATAATATTGTTTATAAGTACACCTCTGCATAGCACTCTATCCTGGACTCTCAGAAAGAAATGTAGATTAATTAAAACAAAGAATAACTTTCTTAACATTGTTTTTTAGTCTGTAAAGATTTAAAGTTTATCAATCCCACTGTAGTCACACTGAAGCCAAGTGCAACATCAGCATCATCATATTTCCTCGTCTTAACTTTTTCGTGACTTTCGTTTCTCATTATCTCTGTCTCTCTCCGTCTTTCTTTTCATCCCTGGTAAATATTTTTGTTCACTTTGATCACTTCACATCTCCACTCTGTGCCACCCTGTCCGTGCAAAAAAACTATAAAAAAAAACAAAACACACACACACACAATATAGCACACTGCGACGACAGCGCCAATGCCCCCTACTGGAGTACGGTAGCAATTACACGTCATAATACCTCTTCTAATAAAAAGAAACTGTCTACTACTTATGTAACACAAAAAACTAAACATACTGACAGCCACAGCTGAGGGGCACGAGCCTTGTGATTTTCAGATTTTCTACATCTTTTATTATGAATTGATGATGAAATGTCCAAAGCTGTAGCCATTTTTTTTTTTCTTTTTAAAGGTGCTGAAGTTGTGCGATGACTTCATGATGCCTTTTTTGTGGTACAGAAGGTACCAAACACGTTTTTTTTTCGTTTCTATAGGCCATTCACATGCACAGAGTGGAGGGTCAGAGATGGAGGCTCTTCAAGAGGCTTACAGACAGATTCAAACGGTCGAGAATCAAGATGAGCACCATTATTCGTCTTTGGATAAGAGGAGGAAGATCAGCATACCTACATCTCCATCGTCTCTTCCTCATCCTCCCTCTACCACTGAATCTGGTCAGACAATCATGCTGCCAACTATAATGAAGTTTTATTTGTCTCCCCCTTGGTTTCTGTGTGATAGATGCTAAGATTATCATATAACCAGTATTTTTAGATTTTTATTTTTGTACGCACATTCAGACCTGCTTACTGCAGAAGAGCTGATGAGGCCCATCCGACCAGAAAACAACCAAATCAGAGGCTTCACCCTTCAGCCTGTCAGGTTAGTTGTACTTGAATCTGTCTGAAAAAAGAAATTAGTGATGGGAGAGAGCTGAGGAAGAGTAAACGATAGAGTGACCGAGCAAGAAACCAAAAATCAGTGCGTCTTACTTTTGTAAAAGCGATTTAATGTCCTTACGGGGGACCGTAGTGCTGGGCGATATGGAAAAAATCATATATCACAATATGGACTATTTTATATCACGATAACGATATATATCACGATATACCATAATAAAGTATGTTTTCAGGTATTCTCTGAAAAGTTTGACAAAAATTTCATTGCTTACTTTTCAACTTTATTTTGAAAGGACATTTAGCTGAACTGTCACAAACATACATTTTAATGCAGCAAAAACAGGTAGGTACAGAGGTACAGTAGCTTTCACATTTTTTTAAAGTGCGCAAACAGTTTCTGAGAGGAAAAAACACATTTTCCACTGAAGTTCAGCTATAAAAAAAAAATAAACACAAATTATTTTTTTTAACTTTCTGAAATCTGTAACCTTGTAGTGCAAAGTTTGCAAACCAATATAAAGTGTCTAAAGTAAACATCAGGGTTGAAGAGAACTCTGTTTAAGGCATTAACCATGAATAAAAGTGCAAACATAAAAGGCTACTTTGTAGAAGTAGATAGTAGATATGATTCTATCAAATTTATCGTTGCAGTTTATTTAATTACATATTTGCTGTAATAATTGGTAGAATTAGGTTAGAAACGATAGAAGAGAAATGGCACGATATACACTTTTATATCTTCTCCACGATATGTATCGTCATATCGCCCAGCACTAGGGGACTGTGAGCTAAAAATCAGAAAGGTAACTTTGGATTGTTTTCAACAGTTGGAGATGACATTTCACCTAAATACGACAGACATTAGAACCATCAGTACGCATCATATTTGGCCTTAAAGATCTCTGTGTTTTGTAAAAGCTTTTTCATTCATTGAATATATGATTGCAGTGCTGTGGAACAAGGAAAGACGTCCCAGCTGCTAGAAAAGACTTTCTCAGTTGACATTCATGGAGAGTCAGAGCACAGGCAGACTGAAAAGGACGGCCTTGCTACTGGAGTGAAGGAAGCCCAGGATTTGACAAGCCGTCTGTCCGGGTCCCCAGAACCCCCCAGACATGACCTCACACGGAGCATCAGGGAGGAAGCGGCCCGACTGATGCAGGATCAGAATAAATATTCTCCACACACATCCTCGAAAGCCAGCAAAGCTAAGAAACAACAGGTGAACATTTCTAGAACAGATGTGACTGTATAGAGTTTGTTTACACTCAGTCATTTTAAAATGTAACTTAAACTTAAAAATGAATTGGCTGACTGTTTTAATCATAAGTATATTCATAGTTAATAATTACACAACAATAATGAAGTACGACCCTTTTTCCAAGGTCTCCCAGGGTTCGTCTGTTTTTAATCCCTCCACGTCTTCAGAAAGGAGACCCGCTGTGGCTTCTGGGAGAGGCAGGACAGTGAACAGGACCACGACAGTTAACTCCAGACCATCAGGGTCCAACCGAGCTGGTGTCCTGGCCAAAACCCAACATCATCCACGAAAAGCTAAATCCCCAAGGACCCGTGAAAAAGATCAACGTAACTCTGCAGGTTATTAGTGACCGTTGCACAAACATCTCTCAACATTTGACCTTAGTAACAGCTGACGACTGTATATTTTCTAATGACCTTTGTAGTAGTGCTGGGCGATATTGAAAAAATCATATATCACGATATGGACTATTTTATATCACGATAACGATATATATCACGATATGCCATAATAAAGTATGTTTTCAGTTATTCTCTGAAAAGTTTGACAAAAATTTCATTGCTTACTTTTCAACTTTATTTTGAAAGGACATTTAGCTGAACTGTCACAAACATACATTTTAGTGCAGCAAAAACAGGTAGGTACAGAGGTACAGTAGCTTTCACATTTTTTTTTTAAAGTGTACAACAGTTTCTGAGAGGAAAAAAAAAACACATTTTTGCACTGAAGTTCAGCTATAAAAAATAAACACAAATTATTTTTCAACTTTCTGAAATCTGTAACCTTGTAGTGCAAAGTTTGCAAAACCAATATAAAGTGTCTAAAGTAAACATCGGGGTTGAAGAGAGAACTCTGTTTTAAGGAAGGCATTAACCATGAATAAAAGTGCAAACATAAAAGGCTACTTTGTAGAAGTAGATATGATTCTATCAAATTTATCATTGCAGGTTATTTAATTACATATTTGCTGTAATAATTGATAAAATTAATTAGGTTAGAAACGATAGAAACGATAGAAACGATAGAAGAGAAATGGCAGGATACACACTTTTCTATCGTCCCCACGATATGTATCGTCATATCGCCCAGCGCTACTTTGTAGTACTACTGAATTCTTTGTATTAGTTTTTCAACCTTGGTGTGTTTCTGCTGTGCTGTAAGGTGTTATCAGCAAAGTAGCTAAAAAGGGGGCGTTCAGGCATAAATGGGGAGCGTTATTGACAGTTATTCAGCCTTTCAGCTTCTGTCAGCACAAACAATTTTCATAAAAGTTCTTCTGATGTCTTTATGCAAATGATTATAACATTTTTATGTTGCCAGTGCTCTGGCTTCTCCTCAAACTCGACTGGTAAATGATCCCTATAGCAACATTGATAAATAAGTGAGAGTCGTCAGGTTAAAATAGCTTTTGACAGCTCTGGCAGCAACCCAGTTTTGTCTGTTAAGATTGCATGACGCATCAAAATGCACATGAACACAATTACGTTTTACAACAACAAAGTGCTTATGTAGCACCTTTCTGGTCCAGGGACTAGACATTTGCCGATTGTGCTAGTAAAAGTGGCATATTATGCTAGTGGCAGTGCTTGTTTTTTTGCCCAAATTATGCTCACTTTTCAAATTTATGCTACTTTTTTTTTTTTTAATTATTCCGTGCACAAACTTCACAACTCACAAGACAAGTTTGAAAATGTATTTTATTAACCCTGGCCTGACGTTCTGGACCCGGTTGTTCAAAACCTGGGTAACTTTATCCGGCGGATAAATCTGCTATCCAGCGGATAGTTATCCAGCGAACAAAAATAGGTTGCACCAAAGCCTGGATAGTGTGGTGGATAACTATCCGCGGATAGCTTGCTAACCATCGCATGTAGCAGAGCGTGACACGGTTTGCGCAAGGTTTTGCACTCAAATGGCCTCCAGTTACCGTGGTAAAGTATGCAAATTTCGAGTAAACAACGAACTGTGCGCGCGCTAGCAGCGCGCGCTGGGTTTCAAAACAAATAAAAACAAATACAGTGAAAAGTAAACCATGCAGTTTCTGACAAAGCCCTGGATAACAAATTTAACATTGAATAATCTCGCTCGTTTCTGAACCACGCAGTCCGGCTTGACTTCTCTAATTCATTCTCTAACAATTAATTAGCGCTTGTTATATTGAAGCATCACACTTGCTTGCAAGTAATGGAACCAACTGTTAATAGTAATCTATCGTTTTTAGTAGCTGAGATCTTCGTTTTCTTGAATTATTCTAAAATTGTGCTATTAAGACAAGAAAATATACGGATTATGTTAGCAGTGCTACTTTTGGAAAAAGGGCAAAAATTATGCTCAATTCCTCAGATTATGCCAAAAATTATGCTAGCACAATCGGCAAGAGCCTAGCAGGGACCATTGAAGGCGCTTTTACAACACAAGCAGCTTTCTTTCACTGCCGCACACGCATTAACTAGACTGATTTATTTAATAGACCGAGTTATCCCGGTAACAACTGCTTTTATTCCTAGAATTATTCTTATAATAGAAATAAAAGTTACACTATGGTTAATGTATAGCTTTCCAACTTCAATATGAAAACAAAATTAACAGCATCACAAAAAAACAAAACAAAAAATAGTACATTTAGTACAACATCAAGCACTTTATCTACATCTTTAGTTCCTCACCCACAAATACAAACATGTGCCTAGTTTTTGAACAGGGTTTTTTTTTTTTTTTTTTCTTTCCCGTAAAGCAGCAAAATCCTAGTATTTAAAAAGTACTGATTTGTTCTTCTATGGCCTAAATGACCAGCATTTAAAGTGGACGCTTGCCAATCTTTTTGCTCAGAAATTAACCTGCACCAGCAAAAGTCAATCACTTCAAAAATACTTAATTTATCCCTGAAGCTAAATTGAATAATTGATTCATTAATAGACCGCACTTTACTCCACCTCAGCAAGTCAGTCTTAAATGAAATCAAGGCCGTTGCTCTGAACGACGGGCTCTCTGAGAGCCGTGTTTAGCACCTGTAGCTCCACATCCAGGTGTGCTGACTCTCTACTGTCTGGGACGTCTCTGGGAATCGTTCACAACAGTCGTGGAGTTTCTTTGGGTGCCGATGCAGCTTTAAGAGAAATGTTGTGGTCTTGACACCAAGACATTTTCTGCTTTAACTTTTTTTTTTTTTTTGTAAAGGAATGAAATCACATTCAAGCTTCATAAGATTGACATTAAGTTTTACTTATTTTGCAGACATTTGGAGTTGTTGGGTCTTTATGTGCAAGGGCGCCAAAACTTTCAGCCATGACGGTATAATGTAATTGAAGTTTAAGACGTTGCAAGTGACCTCTAGTTTTTCACTGGCTTGTGGACCAGGCTTTTAATTTTTATTGTTCATGTGTTTTTGTGTGTGTGTGTGTCTTTACACTCAGTGCATTTACATGGGAAGTTTAATTCCTCTTTAATTCAGAATTAAAGTTAAATCCGAATAAAAGTTACCATGTAAACACCTAATTCCATATGAAAAGGTCAATTCCGAATTAAACTTAATTCCGAAGCAAGTGGCTGGTTTATTCCCATTTTAATTCTGAATTAAATAATTCCGCGGTCATGTTTACACTCATTCCTGTTTAAATTAATTCCCGTCTTTCTGCGCATGCTAGTTCTCTTGCCCGTCTGTCGCGATGACACTTTATTCCGCGCTGGGCTTGTTTTCAAAACAAACTTTTAAAATGGCAGCACGCAGTAAACGGTGGTCAAGAGCAGAAACGATTTATTTAATAAATAGCTTGGAGGAACTGGAAATAATTAAAATAACAGATGGCAGGAAACATAAAAATTGTGAGCTTTTCAAAGTTGTAGCGGCCAGGTTAAATGAAGGAGGTTTCACAGATAGAGACGCCACCCAGGTCAAAAATAAGTGGAATGTTGTTTCTAACCGAGTTGTTGCTAAATTTGTTTTCTTCCGGTAGACGTAAAGACGTCCGCCCCCCCATCCAATCAGAACCCTTCCCAACCCCCAGACCTAAAGCGGAGTTGGATAAAGCCGAACAAACGTGTTTTCCATGTAAACCTCAATTCGGAATTACTATTTCCATGTAAACTCGAAGGAAAATAGTTTAATTTGGAATTATTTAATTCCGAATTAAAAAACATCATGTAACTGTGGCCAATATGTTTTCCCAAAGTGGTGGTTATTTTCATGATCATGATTCTGAGGAGGATCATCGTGATGTCATGGAAAATTTGTTTTAAAAAGGTTGAGAAAAACTTGGTCTATATTATGTTAGGTCCTTGTGTGCACATGTGAATTCAAATTCAGCTTGTTGTGAAATATGCATTAGCTGCTGAATTGTTATTGAATATCTGTTGTTTGGTCAGCAGAGTCAGGCCTGAAGGTGGACAGTCATCAGGCGGCACCTGTCCAGTCCTTAGTAGCTGTTCTCCAGCAGCAGACCACCACCACCAGTAGCAGCCATGAAGACGCTGCCCAGGAAGGTTCTAAGGAAACCAGACTGACACAACATCTTCCACAGATCAGTGTAAGAAAAAAACAAATGCAAACTCAAACTCAACCTGCATCTCGTCACGTACAAAAGCGCGTCCAAATGGCATCAATGCGCGTCCACCTGGTCACATGTGAACGTGCACAAACGGCGCCACCTCTGGAATTAACTCTTGTATAAAAAGCGTGATCTGGCCTCATTTGAACCCCTGAGGAAATAGCAGAGATCGCCTTAAACAGCTTTCTCGCCAGTTAAACCAGAGACGACCAGAGCGTGTTTACCGGCAGTGCACCAAATTATCTGGGACTTTCAGGTTGCTTTGGATTTCATAGTATCTACTTAAGCTGTAGTAAATATAGTTTTTGCTGTTATCAGACACATAATTTGTCATGACATACCTGAAAAATGTCAGGTACAAGCTAAAACGATTAGTTTACTGCTGTTGCACTTTCTTCTTTTTTGCACTTTAAATGGATTTTACCTATTTGAGTTATTTTTTTTCTTAGTTATTTATTACATAAAAAGAACTTCTGAATTTTTTTGTTTGTCAAAAAAACAAATGTTTTGTCGGACACAATACGTTTAAAAGTATGAAAACATTATACTTTACAGTTATAATTGCATAAATTGTCTATATTTCATTACTTTATATACTGTCTTGGGGTTAAATTTGCATAATATGCTTAAAACGGAATTCTCAAAAATTAAAAACCGAAAAACACAGAAAATGAAAAAAATTAAAATGGAATTTGAGAAAAATAAAATAGATTTTATAGGGCCCTAGAAAAGTTTTCTTGTCTGAGAAGCTCCGGACAGAAAACACGTGTCAAAGGTAAATGCAGAAAGCTCTTCCGAAATTGTAATAAACATCCCAGAACTCTGCATCTCACAACTACTACTAACGTTACAGTGAGCAGCAGAATAACGGAAGAGCAGAGTAAACCTTAGCGGCAGCCAGTGTTGCCAGATTTGGTTGAACCATTTTCGCCCAATCGCGTTCCAGAGCCCGCCCACTTCAGGAAAAAACCGCCCAATAAGTGTTTTCATACGAAAACATTTAATATTTGAATAAACGTGGATTTAAATGCATTTACAGTATTAAACAATTAAGCCTAAATGAATAGTTGTATTTTATTATAGTACATGTCACAGAAAATGTGCAAAAATGCACATCGTGTATCCCAGTGCCAGGCCCAAGTTAACACAGCAGCAGTAACGTCAACCACGTAAAACACCATTTCTTATATTTTCTCCACTTCGGCATGATAGCCTACTTAATTTGCTAACAGAATAGCCGACCACTGAGTTTAGAGAGAGCGGGCTTCTGCCACAGACTTCTGCATCGGCGCACTAAGGTTTGTTGAGGTGACGTCATGATAGCGCGTTGTTACAGCGACTGATTACTGCGATTAAATATTTTTTAAATTGGATGACCACATTATGAGTGAGCGAAGTATACTGAATTTTGTATTTGTACTGTTTTTAAACCATAAAATAACAGTTTGTTGTACTGTTTTCACAATATTAAAAAAACCGCCAGATGTTGGTAAAAGCAGCCCAAATTGTGTAAACCCGCCCAATGCGTTTTTTCCCCGCCAGCTGTAATCAAAAGTAGCCCAATTGGGCGGGAAACCGCCCAATCTGGCAACACTGGCGGCAGCTCTGCTAACTCGTATTACGTCCCAACATGTCTAGATTATTTAAAAGAAGACTGCTGATAATATCGACATGGAAACAGTCCATGATAGATAAGCATGTGTGTGTGATTAAGAGAGAGTGCATAAAAAACTTGTTTTAGGGAGCGCTAAGGTGGAGGCTGCTTAGCTTTTACCATAAGATTAGTTCATCGATCTGTCTCTAAACGCTCTGCAGACTATGTATTAGTAACGGGGAAAATACACCGTACTCTCCGGACAGTAAGCCGTTACTTTTTCTCACGCTTGGAACCCTACAGCTAATACAACGATGTGGTTAATGTATAGATTTCTACGGGCCAGCTTCATGCCGTTAATACGTTTATCCTCGTCAGAATGTAATTACCGAACCGGTCACAGTGGACCGATGAAACAGTTTGAATTAAATCAAACACACTCTCACTAAATTCTCCAGATCAGTCATTTTGTGCTTCATGCACACACCCTCATCATAGAAAACACACGAAGGAATGTATATAATTTAGCTTTTAAGTTAAAGGCAATCGATCTGTCGGTCAAAGAAGTAAACAGCTACTGCACGGATTTATTTTGAAATCCCAATATTCTGATCCTTATATTCAGGTGCGCTCAATAGTCCGGAAATCACGGTATGTAATGTGGAGGATAGTACGTACTTAAAGACACGTGAAAAACTCTAGAAACTCAAGACTACTAACGTTGCTATGAGCTTTCTGGTCTTGTGATCTGAAAATGAACGGGAAGATGAGAGAGTAAAATTCAGAAATGATTTATCTGAACAAAGTGGAGGAACATTTTAAATACTGTGTGAGCTCATTAAAGCCCGAAAGGCTGTTTGTGTCCTGTCAGGAGTTTAATTCCACTCATAGCAACTATTATACTTTTTTATGTAGCCTTTGTCATATTAACGTAATAATAATAATAATGTAGCAACACAGTTTTGAATGACAGGGTCCTTGTTGAAACATGTTACTGAGTCTAAGAAATTCAGGCACTTCTGGAGCTTTTATTTTCTATTTGTGAGATTCAATAAACATGCTTTAGGCATTTCAATTAAGTTCAGTGTTTGCATTATTCAATTTTTTAACGCCAATTTTTACACTTTTACTGCAAATGAATATCGGCTCCAAATATCGGTTATCGGCCTCATCTGACTACTAATAATCGGTATCTGTATCGGTCCTGAAAAACCCATATCAGTCTATCTCTACCTCATGCACATTCATATGAAAAATAATGTATGCTCTCCATCAAAGATTTTAAGTTAAAACTGGTTTAACTAACTTGAAATAAACACTGAACTCTAGTTTTTCTAAATCTGTGTCAACTAAACTCAGAAAATCATGATAATAATGGAGATAAATTATACCAGACTTTGTTGTCCTCCAACCAGGGGGTCGTTGGATCAGTCCCAGACTGTCCCTTTACCAGCAACTGGACTGCATAAAGTCCATCATCTTTATAATTATAAGATATATGAACTATATTTAATAATGGTTATAATGCCAAATTCTAATTAGTTTATGAAAGTTTAATGAAAATGAGTTAAAACAGAAGATCGTGTCTCCATTAAGAATACAATAAAACTGCTTGTTGGAAATTGGACTGTGAAACGTAGTGTTGTTGTGGAGATGCACATCAAATCACAAAAATACACATATATAACTTGGATTAACTTGGATTACATTTAAAACAAGTTAAAAATCATTGTAACTCACCTTTGCATGGCACTACTCTTCAACAAATGTCACCGCTCAGTTTGAGTTATTGGTATTGTGTTACTTTCAAAAGTATAACGAGAGCTCAGTTGTGGAGGAGCTGAGAGTCCAGCTGGTCCAGAAAGAGAGGGAAGTGCAGATGATGAAGGGAGGGATGGAGGAGGTGAGAGTCCAGCTGGCCCAGAAAGAGAGGGAAGTGCAGATGATGAAGGGAGGGATGGAGGAGGTGAAGTCTCTCAGACAACAGAACTACCTTCTGCAGAGCAAGGTACAGCAGACCCGTCACAACCAGGCAGTCATTCATGCTGTTCAATGTAAAGGCCTTAATTCAACATATTATCATTATTAACATTATTATTATTATTATTATTTTCTCAAATGTGTTGAGCAGTTTTTCAAGTCATTGTTTTGATCTTTTTCTCTCTGAGTATGTTTTCCTATTTTTTTGTTACTTAGCTGCAAAGTGCAGAAGAGGCTATTCAGAAGAGGAGGTGGCTGGAGGCTGTAGATCCTGCAACTGAAGACAAGTTTAAGCAAATAGATAAAGAAGTTAAAGAACAAGAGACACTCATCAAAGGTTACCAACAGGTTTGTCTGCTTCCACCATGTCTGTGCTTAAGTTTAAGGTTTTTCTCTTTGTTTACTCTCATAATTTTTTCTTCAAAAGTTGCTTTATGCCCGAAGGAATCTGACCTGCGTCCGGGTCAGATATTTTGGTTAGAAGATAAGTTTTTAATGGTAATTAAACTAAGCCAAAATGCAAAAGCAGTGTGTGGAAAAACTAAGAAGATCCAATGTCTCAATAGCTTACACAACAATCCACAGTTGAAATGAAAGTTTTTGCTGCTGTATGTTGTTCTAGATGATGTTTTTAACATCTCAACATTGTGGAGAAACTTTGGTTTTCTCTTCCTTAGAATATTGTATCAGCTAATGCGAATCCAGAGCCTGCTGATTTATAAAGCTGTGAGAAGGATCCTTCCTCAAAGTTTCTTTGCACCGAAAAAAAAACAAAAAAAATGGCATGTGCCAAAATATATTTTGATTTAAAACAAAAAAACAAAAAAAAAAAACGCACATATGCAGACCTCCAAACATTTTTTCCTTTTTAAAATCACAGCCCACCTGGAAGTCTGCACAGATGGGTCCGCCTCATATCCCAACCTCTACACACCCACAACGTTCTCAGAAAGTGTCTTTCCAAAGAATGTTACCAATGAGCTCTTGTTACGAGGATGCTACTAATAAAGTTGCTCGTGAATACACAGCGGATTTACGTTTATTGTAATATACAGAAGATACCACAGTTTTTATGCCAGTCCTATCTTTTTATTTTGTTGTATTTATCTGCAGCACATTTTACAGAACGGTCCGTGAAAATATTGCTTGACATTAAACGGGTCCGTGGTGCAAAAAAGGTTGGGGACGACTGCTGTACAGCAATGTCAGTACAGTCAGTTGCACTGATTAAATTTAGGAAACCTGACATTGCTGCGAATTGCCTTTGAATGTGGCGTGTTCCCCCACGCTGTCAGGAAACTTGATTCATCAACTAGTCATGTTAATAATGCCATCCAAAATGGCAGGCATTATTGTGTTCAGTGATGGCTGTGATATCCAAGACCTAAAGATAGACTTTAACTGTATATTATACCCAGAAGGGGCTCTCAGCAGAGAATATACAATGTGATTATAGTTTATCATATCAAACGCTTACCTTTTAGCTAATTCCTGCTGGAAAGGGCTGCCAGAAACCTAGAACTGTTTTGAATCAGATTCGGGCATTTACAGGGAAAACGCGTCTCTACTTACGACTCTACTACCAGAACCAATTAATTTCGTAAGTAGAGGTACCACTGTATTTATATTTATTCAACAATTAGACTGATTACCCCACATGTTGTCACAATTAATGCATCACTCAGTGCTATCTACTGCTATAGAGGATAATCTGAAGATTGAAGTATGATTTATAAACATACTGATACTGATGGAATAGTCATGGCTTACTACAAAACACATCTATAATACTGGACGCTTGGCTATTTATGGTTACGTGGCTCTGAAAGTCTGATATGAAGTCAAATTAACTCACTCTCACTGTCTGTGCGCAAGGATCAGATCCCATCAGTTATTACTAATCACAATCTTTGGGTGAAAAGTGACACGTGCAGCTTTCAGGACCTGTTTCATACATATGCAACATTTATCAGTGACGCCCCAGGTCTCTAATGGTCCTTTAGAATACTGTGGATTCACGTTTAAAGTCATTTCAAGGCACTTTAGAGTGAAAGGAAACTAGTTAAATTCAAGTCCAATTAAGTACAGTCCAGCGTAGTGCTGGGCGATATGGAAAAAATCATATATCACGATATGGACTATTTTATATCACGATAACGATATATATCACGATATACCATAATAAAGTATGTTTTCAGTTATTCTCTGAAAAGTTTGACAAAAATTTAATTGCTTACTTTTCAACTTTATTTTGAAAGGACATTTAGCTGAACTGTCTCAAACATACATTTTAGTGCAGCAAAAACAGGTAGGTACAGAGGTAGAGTAGCTTTCACATTTTTTTAAAGTGCACAACAGTTTCTGAGAGGAAAAACACATTTTTGCACTGAAGTTCAGCTATAAAAAATAAACACAAATTATTTTTCAACTTTCTGAAATCTGTAACCTTGTAGTGCAAAGTTTGCAAACCAATATAAAGTGTCTAAAGTAAACATCAGGGTTGAAGAGAACTCAGTTTAAGGCATTAACCATGAATAAAAGTGCAAACATAAAAGGCTACTTTGTAGAAGTAGATATGATTCTATCAAATTTATCGTTGCAGGTTATTTAATTACATATTTGCTGTAATAATTGATAAAATTAGGTTAGAAACGATAGAAACGATAGAAACGATAGAAGAGAAATGGCACGATATACACTTTTATATTGTCCTCACGATATATATTGTCATATTGCCCAGCACTAGTCCAGCGCAACCCAATTATATGCTAATCCATTCCAGTTATATACCAGTTAAATCAGTTATACTAAATAAATTAGTTATAATCTAATTATAAGTATTCTTCAATCATTTCAATCCAATTTATTTTTAATTCTTTTCATATAATACCATAAAATCACAGTGTGACGAAGGAACTAGTTAGCCTTGATCATTTGGGGGGTTCTCACCCTTTGCAGATTGATGAGAAACAACTATATGTAGAATATCCTATAAGCTGTGGTTTTTTTTACAGGAAAACGAGAAGCTTTATTTGCAAATGAAGGCTCAGCAGGCCAAGAGTAAAGAGAATGAAGAGGCGATGTTTAATGAAAATCAGAGGCTGCTGAATGAACTGACTCTTGCAAGGTGAGTTTGTTTATCAGAGCCGCAGCTCCCAACTGCATTGTTTCATCTGAATGTCTTAAAAATAAATTTCTTTCACAAGTAATGTTTACAACAAACTGTTGTGGTAACAGTTTTTCATTCTCACCAGGGAGCAGGTGAGAATAACTTCAAAGCCTCTGGGCAACGTGTGCATGGATCATATTCAACGTATTTCAGAATGTTATCTCAGATCAGTGTACTTCAGGTCAGTTTCTCTGCCGTCAGGCTAAAGTTCTCTGTTAAACCCTTTCATTTTCTAAAATATCTTTCTTTTTGCAGAGGAACGAGGCCCAACTGTCGGAGGACAATCACATGCTGAAACAACAGAAACAATCTGTGGAGGTCGACCTGCAGCTCATGAAGAAGGAGAGAGACCTGGCTAAAGCTCAGAGCATCTCCACCTCAGGTGAGACCGGCTGCAGGTTATAGGGGGTTCCTAAATCTTGATTTATTTATTTATTTTGTGAATATGAAGGGAGGTGTGTGCAAACCAGAAGCAAAAAGGTGTTGGGGGTGAGAAGTGAATTGAATTGCAGCAGGCATCTCTGTAGTAGGGCTCATTTTGTTTGCAGCAAAGCAAAATAGAATAGGGGCAAACAGTGACATTGGTTGGTTCTGTTCTGAACCCACCAGGAGATAAAGCTTTCGTGATCCGCATGTTAGAGGACAAGCACAAAGAGGAACTGGCGGCCTTGAAGAAGAAGCTCCAGTGGTTCGCTGAGAACCAAGACTTACTGGACAGAGACGCTGGCAGGTTGAAGGCTGCCACGGTCGAGATCCACCAGCTCAAAGAACAGGTTAGGCTCCATTGTGAGATGCCGTTTATTTAATTTTTTGGCATTATTGATTATTTTGGTGTTGGCCTGCTGCATCAATTTATACGGAGAACATTGTGTTGGCAAGAAATTAGACACAAGAGTGGCGTAGAGAATCCATTAAATTTTCAAAATAAAACACGAGCGGGCTAAGACTTTCACATGGACATTACGTGAAGCTGCGGAGTCTGTTTTGAAGACATTTGAATCATATTTAAGGAAGGGATCAGTTTAGAAGTCTAAAAATACATTTAATGATAGCACTCACCCTTTTAATATGTACTGTGTGATTAGTAACGTCCTGGTGACGATAATGAAAACAAGACATGGAAAGTAACCTGCCTTTAAATGAGGCAGAATTTTTTTTTCTTTTTTTTTTTTTTTTTTTTTTTAAACCTAAGTGAAATCATGATGTTTTTTAATTCTGAATAAATAATTCAGAATTAAACTATTTTCCTTCGAGTTTACATGGAAATAGTAATTCCGAATTGAGGTTTACATGGAAAACACGTTTGTTCGGCTTTATCCAACTACGCTTTAGGTCTGGGGGTTGGGAAGGGTTCTGATTGGATGGGGGGGGGGGACGTCTTTACATCTACCGGAAGAAAACAAACTTAGCTAACTCGGTTAGCAACAACATTTCACTTATTTTTGACCTGGGTGGCGTCTCTATCTGTGAAACCTCCTTCATTTAACCTGGCCGCTACAACTTTGAAAAGCTCACAATTTTTATGTTTCCTGCCATCTGTTCTTTTAATTATTTCCAGTTCCTCCAAGCTATTTATTAAATAAATCGTCTCTGCTCTTGAACACCGTTTACTGCGTGCCGCCATCTTGAAACTTTGTTTTGAAAACAAGCCCAGCGCGGAATATAAGCGTCATCGCGACAGACGGGCAAGAGAACTAGCATGCGCAGAAAGACGGGAATTAATTTAAACAGGAATGAGTGTAAACATGACCGCGGAATTATTTAATTCGGAATTAAAATGGGAATAAACCAGCCACTTACTTCGGAATTAAGTTTAATTCGGAATTGACATTTTCATATGGAATTAGGTGTTTACATGGTAACTTTTATTCGGCTTTAACTTTAATTCTGAATTAAAGAGGAATTAAACTTCCCATGTAAACGCGCTGTGTGTCTCGGTAACATTTGGGAATAAACTGAGTATGTTAATCATGATGTGAAAGGAATTTTTCTCCATTTCAGGTAGAAAAACTGAAACAGGAAGTAGGCAGAAGGAGCAGTGAGCACCAGAAAAAGGCCAGAGACAAATCTGCAGACACGAAGAGAATACAGGACCTGGAGCGACAGGTTTTTACAGCAATAACAAGCATTTAAAGGAGTAGGGGTGCACGATAACTATCGGGCCGATAACAGGAAATTATGACGTCATCCCGATAACTCCGATATCACGACGAATAGCCCCGATAACATTTATATTTCTGTCAACACAGCAGTGCCTCGCTCCCTCTGAGCCTTGAATGACCAGCAGTGAATGTTATGTTCAAGTGACGTCGGCATAATCAGAAAAACGATTACTCAATAAGGAAAATCAGGAATACCCCCTCATGCCAGAAAACAACTCGTTAACTCGGTCATAATTTTAGTAGTTGCGGACTTGAATTGATATTTGCAGTATTCTCTCACATGTTACACATAAAAAAGAAATAATAGAAAAGGCTGAAAGAACGACTAGCAAATGAGAAAACGTCGGAATTTACGTTACTCCTTGAATGCAGCCTGCAGCACAGCGCTGATCACAACAAAGATGGCGGCGTGGAACTTGGTTAAAGTTTCAGAAGATAGTTTGGTGGTTATTTGTGACGAATCCTCCGAGTGAATTCTACGAGGAGGGAAGCACAAGCTTTAATACGTAAAACCTGATCAGCCACCTACAACATAACAATCACTTCCATGGAGTTTTGAAATCGCGCTAACGTGAGCTAACGGAAGCTAATGCTAACATGCGCAAGCCAGCAGCAGTCTCTCCTCCCTCATTCCTCTCGTCTAAAGCTTCCATGAGATTAAAAAATAAAAACTACTGAACCTCATTTACTTTAATTAAAGGTATTAATTTAAATGGAACCACAAGCCAAAATCCTTTAAATGTTAATCTTTTTCAGTTAGTAATTCTGATGCATGTATTTCCATCAGTTCAAGGAGCCTTTATTTTTTATATCAGTCAGTAATGAACCTTATTTAAGTTAATGTGAGATATCAAATAGGTTTGTTTGATAGCTTTATGAAAATGTTGGAGAGGCTTGACAATAGTTTTTCATTGGAAAAAATAAATATCTGTTCATTTAAAAAGTCCAAACTGTTTCTGATTTTGTTCATAGTATTGATGTAATGATCTTAGGTATATGTGTGTGTTATCGGTTATTGGTATCGGTTTAAAAAAAACTGTTATCGTGCATCTCTATGAAGGAGGCTTATAAACATGTTCTGTCTTCACACAAATTTCTCAGTTGCCAGAGTCTTTCTTTCTGTTTTCACCAGGTGAAGGAACTGGAGCAGATTCTGAAAAGCACAAAGCGAAACTCGCTGCCCGCTCTAATCTACGCTGCAGCCACCGCTGCTGATCAGGAGCTAAAGGACTCAGCATCAGCGTCGTCTCCCAGTCGCATCAACGCTCTACTGGAGCGAAGGATTCAGCGCCTGGAAGCTGAGCTGGAGAGTCACGATGAAGAGGCTAAACTCACCTTACGTGCTATGGAGCAACAGTTTCACAGAATCAAGGTAGATTGTCGTTGACTGAAGATAGTTATCTGCATGTTTTTTTGTTTGAAAAGTATAATAAAAAAAATAATTCTCTCATCATAGTCGATCTCTGTAATAGACAAATACACTTTAGACATCATCAGCAACATTATGAGTGACTGAGTTTCACGTTTTCACTTATAACTTAATAACCTTTACTTTCTAAAATCTTGTATATTACCAATCACAATACCAAAAAGTTGCCAATAATGTGTTTGTGTTGGATCCACTGCATCCCTGGAAAAATGTTTAGGCTCAGGACTTTTTTTTTTTTTTTTTACTCTAAGCCCTGCTGATTAGTTTAACAGGTGGAACGTCCTAACCACTCCTATGCATAATGTAGCGGGTAGCGCAGGTGTGATAGCGGGTTTAGCGAGGTGGAAGATTGCGTTCTTTGCGAGGGAACGCCTCTCCCGCTATCCGCTATCCCTTAATAGCGGCTTTAGGAGATCTGGCGGAAGATGGGGGCCGTGGGATGTCTCCAACTTATGTCTGTTTAACTTTGTTTGTTTTTTGTTTTTTTTTGTGCTGTAGCTCCGTTACGAGCAGGAGATCTCTGAGCTGGAACAGCGGCTGCAACGGAACTAGCAGACTGAAGCAGCAGCCGGGTCAGAACCGTGGAAATCCAAGTGTCAGACTCTGGAGGAAGAGCTTCGGTGTGTCAAGGGAAGTTACCAGGAGAAAGAAAAGAGTCTGCGTCACCAGATCGAGTCTCTCCGACAGCAGCTCAAAAACAAGGTCAGTGGATGATTTACTAGATCAGAAATACGAAATAAGTTTCTAAGCATCTTTGAGGAGAGGAGTAATGCAAGTGGTGTTGTTCTGGAGTGGACTGTGAATGATTAAATAATGAAAAGTGCCTCCACTTGCAGGCCCAGCCCAGTCCAGGACGACATCAGCGTCAAGCTGAGGCTGCGTTCGGCGCCAGGATAGAGCGTCTGAACCAAGAGCTCGCCACCAAGACGCAAAGTATCCAGGAGCTGAGCCGCACTGTGGAGAGGCTGCAGAAAGAGAGGAGGAACATGCTGTCCGGCCCAAACCCAAGACCAGAGAACTGTTCTGCAGAGACGAGACAAAAGCCGGGCTCCACCAGAGCAAACCGCAGTCCTGCAGGAGCAGAGACGTCTGCCGAGTCAGAAACATTTCCGTCCGTTCAGTATGAGAAGACCTACCAGCCCACTGTCTTCACAGGTAGGAACGGTCCAGATTCTGCTGCACGAGCTCAGAACCAGCTGGTGCCGGGCCATCAAGTTCTAATAAACCAGCCCAAAGACGGTTTAACCTCCGGCATTCACAAAAACAACACAAAACTAATTCTTTATGCATAATCAGTGTGTAAATAATTAATACACAACCGTAATTCCAAAAAGTTAGAACGTCTAAGATTTATATAAAAACAGAATGTAGTCATCTGCAAATCTCATAAACCCACATTTTATTCACAATAGAAGATAGAAAACAACAGATGTTGAAAGTGAGACATGTTAGGATTTAATGAAAAAGTGTTTTTGATGATTTTGGTGGCAGCAACACATCAAAAAAAGTGTTAACATGGGCAACAAAAGGCTGAAATCATAAGAGGTATGAAAAACAACAGGAGGAACATTTTGAAACAAATAAGGTTGTCAACAGGTTTGTGACATGACTGGGTATAAAAAAGGCATCTTAGGTTCATCCAACTGCAAAAAAAAAACTGTCCACAGATTGTGAAACAATTTAATTAGAAGTTTTTCAGTGGAACACTGAAGACTTTCAATCCCTCAGAATCTGCAGTACATACCATCATCAAAATATTCATAGAATCTGATAAAAATGTTTAAAAAGGCACTGATGCAAAATGAAAAAGTGTTCTTTGGTCAGACAAATTAAAATTTAAAAATACTATATAAAAACTGTGGTCACAATATCCCAAACTGCAGCTAGGAAAAGCTCCCCTTTAAGACAGAAGAAACAACAACAGCGTATAGAGACCTTTTAGTCCAGGTACAACTTTTACTTTCTCTCAGTACCACACACACATTAAGAAGATCGATTCATTTAATTGACCAAATTATCCCTATAATCAAATCAAATCAGATTTATTTATAAAGCCCTTTTCATACCAGCGTACCACAAGGTGCTTTACATAATAAAGACTCAGGTGTTCTGTCATTAAAAGAACAAGAATTCGGCTGTAATTGTAGGATAGATATACTATTTTTAGGAAGACCAGAGAGCAGGGCATTAAAATAATCTATTCTACTGAAGATAAAAGCATCAACACCTCTGTGCTGGCAAGAGAGAGAAATGGGCGGACTCTGGTGATGTTTTTAAGATGTTAAAAACCTGTTTTTGTAATATTTC
Organism: Hirundichthys speculiger; assembly: GCA_018398805.1. Lineage (NCBI taxonomy): Eukaryota > Metazoa > Chordata > Actinopteri > Beloniformes > Exocoetidae > Hirundichthys > Hirundichthys speculiger. The sequence goes on from JAGFBZ010000652.1 coordinate 75,556, forward strand.
TAATGTGTGGAATGAAATTCAGCTCAGAGTCAAAAAGAACACCCAAGTTTCTCACACACTGAGAAGGTTTGAAATTATGTAATTTTGGTAAAATTATCTCTCTCTTGTTTTCAGAACCAATGATTAAAACTTCAGTTTTGTCCTGGTTAAGCTGTAAGATGTTCTCTGCCATCCATGACTTAGTATCTAAAATACAGTTTAAAAGAACGTTAACTGATTCTAGGTCATCAGGAGCAATGTAGAGCTGTATGTCATCAGCAGAGCTGTAAAAACCAACACTACATCTCCTGATGATGTCCCCAAGTGGCAGCATATAGAGATTAAAAAGTATCGGACCTAAAATTGAACCTTGGGGAACCCCAAACTTGATCTGATGGGTTCTTGAGGAGCATGTATCCATACTTACATAAAACTGTCGATCTGTGAGATAGGAGTGAAACCATTTTAAAACAGTACCGGAGAGGCCCACCAGACTTCTAAGTCTGTTTAATAAAATGTTGTGATCTACTGGATCAAAGGCAGCGCTTAGATCCAGTAGAACCAGGACTGAAAGTTTCTGTGCGTCCATGTTACATCTTAGGTCATTAACAATCTTCTCTCTGGCCATCTCTGTGCTGTGGTTTGTCCTAAAACCAGACTGAAACTTCTCAAAAATAATGTTCTTATTCAGAAAATTAATTAACTGAATAAAAACAACCTTCTCTATCATTTTACTTAAAAATGGTAAGTTACATACAGGTCGATAATTAATTAAAAACAGCAGGATCTAAATGACTCTTCTTCAGAAGAGGCCTCACTGCTGTTTTAAAGGCAGCGGGGAAAACACCGTGTGAAGAGAGGAATTTACGATATTTAAAAGCTCATAATCAAAGAAGCCATAACATGCTTTTAAAAGTGATTGGGTCTAAAAGGCAGGTTGTTGGATTTAGTTGGGAGAAAACTGGACCAAGCATGTTTGGATCAACCAGGACAAAACGCTCCAGTGTTTCCTCTGGTAAAAGCAACGGTTCACATTCAATTCAATTCAATTCAATTCAATTTTATTTATATAGCGTCTGTTACAATGACAATTGTCTCTAGGCGCTTTACAGAGACCCAGAGCATGACCCCCGAGCAAATATCATCAACTAAGATTATATAATTAAATCCAATCAATGATAATGGCAGGTAAAAAACTCCCACGTAGGGAGAAAAAAAACCTTTATACCAAACAGTGGCAAGAAAAAACTCCACTTTAAGAGGCAGAAACCTTGAGCAGGACCTGGATCATATGGGGGGACCTTCCTGCCGAAGGCCAGCCGGGTAGAGAAAGAAAAGAGGGGAGACAGGACAGAGAGAGGATGGAGGAAAGAGAGAAGATGGAGGACAGAAAGAGGATGTAGGACAGAGAGAGAGAGAGAGCACAGAAAAAGTAAAAAAATAATAATAAAGAAGTAGTGGAATTGTTGTAGGGTGAATGCAAGCGAGCTATGGAGGGCCCTTGGGCGTGTGGTCAGCGTAATGAGCCATGATAGGCTCTTGAGTATCAGTAATGTGCGGGTGGGGTGTAGGTGAGGTGTGTGAGAGAAGGGGGAGGAGGGGGGAGGAGGAAGGGGTTTGGGTTTAAGAAAAGAGAAGGGTAGGATTTCAAGCAAAAGGATGTGATATATAAACATAAACAGATGTAGTAAAACCAGCACTTCGCTGAGATAAAAGACTGGATCTAATGGTATAGATTTTATTCCTGCTCATATGCAGCATCTGATGGTGGCACGGAGGACTTGTTAAAATCTCTGTTCATTAAAAGGTCAATCATTTTAAAAAGGAATTTTTGGTTGTTTTTATGTTCTGTGATGAGGTTAAAGAAATGGATGATTCTTGCCTGTTTGAGTTATTGTAAGTTTTGAGTTGTATGCTTAAAATTTAGTAATGGTTTGTCAGTTTTGTTTTTCTCCATTTTCTCCTGCACTTTCTTTTTTTTTAGCTCCTTTACTTCTCCGTTCACCCATGGTGGTGTGGGTTTGGTTCTTATTGTTTTTATTCTAATTGGAGCTGCAGCGTCAATAGCTGATTTCAATTTGCTGTTAAAATCATCAACAATAAAATCACATGGTGCAGGTAAAATCTGAGCAGGAATTTGATTTTAAATATTTGCAGCCACTTCAGAAGTAATGTATCATTTCCTCACAGTTCTCATTGGGGCCTCCTGCTGGCTAAAACTGGTGATGTTAAAAAACACACAGTAGTGATCCGACACAGCCAGATCAATAACAGAGGACACACCTGTAGACAGGTCAGAGGTAATGATCAGATCTAGGGTGTGTCCTCTGTTGTGAGTCAGCTGTGTGACATGTTGTTTAAAATTCATACTATATTTAAAAGGTTTGAAAACTCATAGGGATCATTAGTCGTGTCCATGTGTACGTTAAAATCACCAGTTATCAGAATTCTATCATATTTAAGATGAATTGTTGATTAAAAACTCTCTAAAAAAAATTGTTGAATAAAACAGGAGGGAGGGTTTGGTGGTCTGTAGACTGTAACAGATAAAACACAGGTGGGTTTACAGCACTGGGGGTGGGGTGTATTTGACAGACAAATTTGTGCCACTATAAGAACTCATGGCATTTTATTCTATAGTATTTAGCTTTATTTTATCTTTATATACAATAGACCCTTGAGTAAGCACCGAAGCACATAACATATATATACAACATATTGGATGAATTCCTGCTTCTTGCTTGTCTGCGTAAAAAGTAATGTGTAACCTGAGCTTCCTTGGTTCCTTCCTTTGACAGGAAGTCACATCTCAGAGGTTCTGCAGGAGAACCAGGTTCTGAAGCAGCGTGCAGAGATGCTAATACAGCAGAACCAGCAGGACAAGGAGGAACTACAGGCTGAAGCTGTCCGAGCTGAGGAGGAGCTGTGCAGGTGTGTACAGCACATCTGTATTTAACTGATCCTTTCTGCACGCCAGAAACGTGTCCAAAAACAACTGTATGATGCTACCCGTCAGGCTGAAGGAGCGTTTTGCAGAGCAGCTGTCCTCCATGAAGGAAGAACACCTGAAGGTTCTGGACAGTCTGCGGACCAGCCATGCTCTGGAGCACTCGGCCTCAAAGGTTGCAGAGTTGACCAATGAGCTGAGCAGTCAGCAGGTAAGAGTCCTCTAGTCCACCTGCACCATGTCAGCAGGAAGTCCTGAAATGATCCTGTTGCATAATATTTGACATGTTCTTCCAGATAGCAATGAAACATTTACAAGAAGAGTTGAAAGACCTGCAGGGATCCAAAGAGGCACTAATAATATCCAGGAGCAGAGAAGAGACCCTGCAGCAGCAGGTGAGGAGCTTTCTTTACAGGTGTTCAGTTTCCCTCCACAGAAACCTGGGTCACCTTTAAAGACGTGAGTCGCAACCTTCACAAATAAGAAACGATGATAAACAAACTGCAGTGTAGTGCTGGGCGATATGGAAAAAATCATATATCACGATATGGACTATTTTATATCACGATAACGATATATATCACGATATACCATAATAAAGTATGTTTTCAGTTATTCTCTGAAAAGTTTGTCAAAAATTTCATTGCTTACTTTTCAACTTTATTTTGAAAGGACATTTAGCTGAACTGTCACAAACATACATTTTAGTGCAGCAAAAACAGGTAGGTACAGAGGTACAGTAGCTTTCACATTTTTTTAAAGTGCACAACAGTTTCTGAGAGGAAAAACACATTTTTGCACTGAAGTTCAGCTATAAAAAATAAACACAAATTATTTTTCAACTTTCTGAAATCTGTAACCTTGTAGTGCAAAGTTTGCAAACCAATATAAAGTGTCTAAAGTAAACATCAGGGTTGAAGAGAACTCTGTTTAAGGCATTAACCATGAATAAAAGTGCAAACATAAAAGGCTACTTTGTAGAAGAAGATATGTTTCTATCAAATTTATCGTTGCAGGTTATTTGCTGTAATAATTGATAAAATTAGGATAGAAACGATAGAAGAGAAATGACACGATACACACTTTTCTATCGTCCCCACGATATATATCGTCATATCGCCCAGAACTAGATGCAGTGGGTCCTGGAAGGTGCTTGTTGCTTATTCAGGTGGACAAATAAAAGTCCCTCCAGGACTTTGATGACAGGACAGGTCTACAGCTCTGTAGTTATTGATCAGCTCTTTCTGGTACTTGAACAAGGGCTGATCATGGTTCTATTATATTGTATTGTAGGATTTTTGGGGGATATTGTGATAGGTAAAACCATAGAATTTAAAAAACACACACACACAAATTATATCTCATCTCTGCTTCTAATTTTCTCGTTAAGTAAAAGCTGTGATTTTCTGTGCTGAATGTCATTCTGACCGATATGAAATTATTGTAAAATTGAGTCTTGAACGCTCGTGTTCAGCTGAGCAGGTTGCTGCAGGAGCTGAAGGAAGCTAAAGAAGCTCAGAGCTCAGAGGTGAAACTGCTCTGTAACCTTGAGAAGAAGATCATCACCATGGAGCTGAGACACCAGCACAGAGAGGAGGAGCTGCAGCAGGTACCGGCGGCAACAGCGCCCCCCTCAGACGCTAACGTGAAGCTGCTCCAGGTCCAGATCAGACACCTTCACTGTTGAAGAAAAGATAAACAGCAGTTCTGATTTATCTTTCAAACCTGCAAGAGAAAACTCAGTAATTGTGACTTTATAAACAACAAATTAAAATAAAAATTTCAGAAATAAAAAAAAACTCAAATCCTGACTTTTTAGAGAAATAAAACATCACAACACAGACGTATCTTGATGCAAATTGTATTTTTCACAGTGGAATACTTAAATGATATTATTTAGGTGAGTTGTAGACGTTGCTGAGGAGAAATCTAAAGCAGTAAAGCAGATGACGGTCGGACTGATGTAGCTCTTGGTTTACCTGCGCAGGTGATCGGCAGCGTCTGGCAGACGTCCACAGCTGATCTGCAGTCAGAGGCTGAGCGCTGGAAGCGTCTGGCTCAGGACCAGAGCAGAGAACTGGCAGCTTTCCGCCTGGAGCTGGACTCCATCCTGGACATCCTGAGACACCTGCAGAGACAGGGAGTGGTCCTCCCCACCGCTGACCCCCCACCACAGCTGCTCCCCCCCACCGCCGACCCCCCACCACAGCTGCTCCCCCCCAGAGGAGGTGATTCACAGGTGCAGTCTGACACCTCCTACAGAGAACTGTGTTAACCTGCTGCTGATCAGGTAAATGTTTTACACATCAGTGTCTGTCCTCCAGTCAGGAAACTGTGTTACACATGTAAACATTTTAATCTGCCCTAACATTATTTTATAGCTTCTTTTTTTTTTGCTTTTTATTTATTAAATTGTCATTATTAAAGAGATAATAAATAAAACTGTGACTAATGTATTCAGAACACTGTAATCTTTGACTTTTATTCTAATGAACTTCTTAAAAAACTGATCCAGATGTGCACAGAAGTTAAAAATGCTGCATTTCATGAAATAAACATTACAGTTCCTTGTGAAAGTATTCGTCTCCCTTGAACTTTTCAACCTTTTGCCTCATTTCAGGCTTCAAACATAAAGATTTAACATTTCAATTTTTTGTCAAGAATCAACAAGTGGGACACAATCGTGAAGTGGAACCAAATTTATTGGATATTTTAAACTTTTTTAACAAATAAAAACCTGAAAAGTTTAGTGTGCAGTATTATTCATTCTCCTTGCGTTAATACTCTGTAGCGCCACCTTCTGCTGCAGTTCCAGCTCCAGTCTCTTGGGGTTTGTCTCTATCAGTTTAACTCATCCAGAGACTAAATTCTGGTCCATTCTTCCTGTAAAACATCTGGAGCTCAGTGAGGTTGGATGGAGAGCGTTTGTGAACAGCAGTCTTCAGATCTTTCCACAGATTCTGGACTGGATTCAGGTCTGGACTTTGACTTGGTCGTTCTAACACCTGGATACGTTTAGATTGTAGATTTGTCTTCATGTTTTGGATCATTGTCCAGTTGGAAGATAAATCTCCGTCCCAGTCTCAGGTCTTCTGCAGACTCCAACAGGTTTTTTCCCAGAACAGAATGCTCCTGTATTTGGCTCCATCCATCTTCCATCAGTTTTAACCATCTTCCCTGTCCCTGCTGAAGAAAAGCAGGCCCAGACCATGATGCTGCCACCACCATGTTTGACAGTGGGGATGGTGTGTTCAGGGTGATCAGCTGTGTTGCTTTTACTCCAAACAAATTGTTTTACATTGTGGCCAGAAAGTTTGATTCTGGTTTCATCTGACCAGAGAACCTTCTTCCACATGTTTGGTGTCTCCAGGTGGCTTGTGGGAAACTTTAAACCAAACTTTTTAACGATCTCTTTGAGAAATGTCTTTCTTCTTGCCACTCTTCCATAAAGTCCAGATGTGTCCAGTGTAGGACTGATTGTTGTCCTCTGGACAGACTGTCCCACCTCAGCTGTAGATCAGTTCATCCAGAGTGATCATGGGCCTCTTGGCTGCATCTCTGATCATCTTCTCCTTGTTCCAGATGAAAGTTTAGAGGGACGGCCAGGTCTTGGTAGATCTGCAGTGGTCTGATACTCCTTCCATTTCAGTCTGGTTGCTGCTCAGAGCTCCTTGAGATGTTTAAAGCTGGGAAATCTTTTTGTATCCACATCCAGCTTTAAACTTCTCCACAACAGTATCTGGGACCTGCCTGGTGTGTTCCCATGATGCTCTCTGAGCTTTAACCAGAACCCTGAGACGATCACAGAGCAGGTGCATTTATACGGAGACTTGATTCCACACAGGTGGATTCTATTGATCATCATCAGTCATTCAGGACAACATTGGATCATTCAGAGATCCTCACTGAACTTTTGGACTCAGTTTGCTGCTCTGAAAGTAAAGGGACCCAATAATATTACACGCCCCACTTTTCAGTTTTTTAATTGTTGAAAAAATTTAAAATATCCAATAAATTTCGTTCCACTTCATGATTGTGTCCCACTTGTTGTTGATTCTTGACAAAAAATAAAAAATTTATATCTTTATGTTTGAAGTCTGAAATGTGGCAAAAGGTTGGAAAAGTTCAAGGGGGCTGAATACTTTCACAAGGAACTGTATAAAACTGTATTTACATTTAAGGTAAAGGTACATTTACAAATCAGTCCACCTGAAAATGTCTGCTTTCTCATCAACTTTGTGTTTCCTCCATAAATAAACACATAAACTTAAAAAGTTCACTATAAGTCCAGAGCTATTGATAAAACCTTTCAGTTCCTAGTTTCCACGTGACCATTTTACTCCAGCGTAGGAAAACTCAATGTCACTCACCAAACAGCAGCCCAACTGATGTAGAGTTTAAAAAATAAATGACCCATTAAATATTGTGTATACCTCTACATTGATATTGCAATGAAAAAGAAAAACAAAATACACAGAATCATTTCACTCCACATTTAAGTGAAATTGTTCTGTGGAAACCTTTTTTAAATAATGTCAGAATAGTTCTGTAAAGGAAAGAATGAAAATATAGATATGTTGTTATAGTAACGTAAACAACCACATTAGGATTTTGATAACCAGATGTAGAAATGTGTATAATCTGGGTTCAGAACTGTCCAGTTCATTATTAAAAACTGGAAGGATAGTGGGGACCCATCGTCTTCCAGGAGGAAATATGGCCGGAAAAAAAACCTTAATGATCGTGATCGGCGATCAATTAAATGTTTAGTGAGATCAAATCAAAGAAAACCAACAGTAGAACTCAGGGCTGTTTAATAGTGAAAGTAAGAGCATTTTCACACCCATAATGCTAAGGGAACTCCAGGGATTGGGACTGAACAGCTGGAGTGAGTTCATGTAGGGAGCATAAAGATTGGACTCTGGATCAATGGAAGAAGGTCATGTGGTCTGATGGGTCCAGATTGATCCTGTTCCAGAGTGACGCGAACATCAGGGTAAGATGAGATGCTCCCATCATGCCTAGTGTCTACTGTACCAGCCTGTGGGGGCAGTGTTCTGATCTGGGGTTGCTGCAGTTGGTCAGGTCCAGGTTCAGCACCAGTCTGAGCTCAAAGAATGAGGTCAGCTGACTACCTGAATATACTGAATGACCAGGTTATTACATCTATGGATTTATTCTTCCCTGATGGAACAGTCATATTCCAAGATGACAATACCAGGATTCATCAGGCTCAAACTGTGAAAGACTGGTTCAGGGAGGATGAGACGCATCTTGACTCAGCGGTCACAGGTTTGATTCCTGGCCTGCAGCCCTGGTCTTCCCCACTCTCTCTCTGTCCTTCTTTTCTGTCTCTCTAAACTGTAAATAAAGACCACTAGTGTCAAAAAAAAGATGATTTTCAAATCTCATAAAGCCATATTTTATCCCCAATAATAAAGAACGTATCAGATATTAAAACTGGGACATTTTACCATTTCATGGAAAATATTAGCTCATTTTGACTTTGATGGCGGTAACATCTCAGAAAAGTTTGAACAAGGAAATGTTTACTGTGATGGAACGTCCCATCTTTTTTTAACAATTCGGAGTTCGAGGAGAGGAATGTTGTCCTGTTCTTGTCTGATGCAGGATTCTCGCTGCTCAACGGTCCTGGAACTTCTTGTTTCATCACGCCACTGATCATTTGGGTAGCTCCTCTCCTCAGTCCACGGGACATGGCGTCCAAGGTCTCCAAAGAGAATTTCAACTTTTGATCAATCTGATCACAGAGCAGTTTTCCATTTTGCATTAGACCATTTAAGAGAAGGCCGTGTTTCTGGATCATATTTGCAAAAAAGGCTTCTTCTTTGCGTGATAAAGCTTTAACTTGCATTTGTGGATTGAACTGTGATCACTGACGGTGCTTTCTGGAAGTTTCCCTGAGCTCAGTGATGTCCAGTGGAGAACGGTGCTTGTTTTTAATGCAGTGAAGATCATGTGCATCCAGTTTTGACCTTCAGCCTTGTGTTTTGTGCAGAGAAGTGGCGGGAAAAGTAGAACTGACAACCTAAGGCCCAGAGAGATTGAGGCTCTTGATGGACCGTAGATACAGTCATGGAAAAAATGATTAGACCACCCTTGTTTTCTTCAGTTTCTTGTTCATTTTAATGCCTGGTACAACTAAAGGTACATTTGTTTGGACAAACATAACGATAACCACAAAGATTGCTCATAAGAGTTTTATTTAAGAGCTGATATCTTACCATTTTCCATGGTTTTCTTGATTATAACCTAAATCACTTAAGTTTTTACATCAATAGCTATGGCGTTGTACTGCCAAAAACACTGCTTTTATGCATTCAGTGTTTTCTTTTCTGTCTGTTTTAGTCACATGATGACGTTTAGTGGTACCAGGTATTAAAATGAACAGGAAAGTGAAGAAAAAATGGTGGTCTAATCATTTTTTCCATGACTGTTTATGCTGAATTGTGTTTGATTGGCGTGGGTTTCCTCCGGATACTCCGGTTTCCTCCCACAGCCCAAAGACATGCATGTCAGGTTGATTGGTGGTTCTAAATTACCCGTAGGAGTGATTGTTAGTGTGCATAGTTGTTTGCAGTGTATATACAGCTATCTTTGAGTCAAATTTACTACCATTTAATACCTTTTTTTTTTCTTTTTTTTTTTTATAACTACCTTCAGATTTTTTTTTTTTACAACCACCTCGACACCACGGGTCTGGTCTGCGGTGGTGTGGTCATTGGTATAACACTAGCGCTAGTGCTAGCGGTCGAGGTGATGGACTGTTGCTGGCCACGACCGCGTATTCCCCTCACCTGTTTCTCTGACTTCATGTGCGACCTGAGCGCATTAGCCCCCATCCAATTAATATTAATAATTTTGAGGCATACTTTACAGTAGCTCCCGATGACAGGCCTTATCCAAGCCTGAAAGTTTGGATCCCGGAGCCAGGATTGGGAAAACTTACATTTGCCCCATTTCTAAACTTTTTGCCACCCGCTAGAATTCAAAGAAGAGATACTGGTTCACTAGCACTGCTTTCCGTCTCCACTTGGACTTAGCTAGGCAGGAAGATTTCAGATTTCTATCGATCAGTGAATACAATGCATTTATATGACGTCAATATCAAGTTCATATGACACATTCGTTTTTGAAGTAGCGGTGCAAGCAAGAAAGGATTTATTTATTTTATTTAGCCTATTTCATCAAAATGAAACCAGTCATTGCCCAAAAGAAAAAAAAAATAACACCTATTCTTTAAAAATAATACATTTTGACCAAATTTATCACTTTTTAAGGCCATTAAATTTCACGTTTTTGATTTATCAGTTTTAATACTTTTTAAAACCCCGCGGACACCCTGGTTTGTCTATATGTGACCCTGTGATGGACTGGCGACCTGTCCAGGGGGCGTCGGGCCCCATTAACCGCGAAAACTAAGGGATCACTGTAGTTAGGTTTTACAGAGTCCCATCTTTTTTGGATTTAGGGTTTAACTTTAAGGATTATATTTCCTTACATATTGCATAAACAGTGCTTTACACACTTCAATTATTCTGGTCTCTGTATTGTTTAACCGGTTTAATTCGATGTCCTTCTACAACTAAGGTTTCCATAAACCTGCTCTATTCCTGACAGAGATCACGAGGATCTGTGATTTAGTTACCATCAAATCCTGGAGTGGAATGATTGACAGCTGTCAGTAGTGTTTTGGTAGATAAGAACGCAAAGCCCACTTCATGTGTCACAAATCCAAGTTTATTTTAAAAAAACAAAAACAGGTTTATAAATCAAAATAGACAGTCTCTTTCAGTAACGGGAAACCGGCCTGCAGGACTGAGGTCGTCAACCTTTGAAGGCGTGAAGCTCGTCTTCACTGAAGCCCAGCTGCTGCAACAACCTGAGATCAAGAGAAACAAATGTTCAATCAGGTGAAAACACTTAAACACTCAGTTCAACTAACGTGTCTCATCAATTGAGTCCATATGTGTCTCATTTAAAAACTCTCAGCCACCATCCTATAAAGTATTTGATTGGACGGGTTCTGTAAAATGATGCTTTGATGGAGACACAGCACAAAGACATGCAGTTGATTCATGAGGGTGTTGTTTAAATCAGTTTTAGATTTCAGACCTGTAACACATGCCAAAAGTATTAAAACTTAAAGCTTATTCCAGTTTTAAATGTTGCCACTCCTCACATTAAAAAGGAGCTCTGAAACTGAAGTTATTTCATCACAATGTACATTTCCAGTGTGAGGATCCATTCCAGACGGATGAGGTTAACAAAGAACTTTGCAGAAAAAACAAAAACAAAAAAAAACTTGGAAGTGTAATTTGAAGGTTTTTACAAAAATTTCCAGATTCCATGAATGATTCCATATTATGTAAGATAGAAGGGAAAATGTGCAAATACTTTCCTATTTTTCTCTACCCTCTCTATGATTATTGTTTTTAATTAGTTACTTAAGTTTGTTCTGTATCACAACACACCCTCACACACTGTCGTGTCTCATTAATTCTCTTGTCTTTAAATGTCTCACTTCCGGTGTGTTTTTAGTCCTTTAAGATTTAAGATGTAAATAAAGATGTTAGAGTTTACTGCCAGAGAGGACTGGTGAAGGATATGTTAACCCTGCACATTAGTAAAACTCTCCAGCTGAAATATTTGGCCTCCACATTGCTCCTTGGTATGTTTTGGTGTTTGTAGACATATATTTATAAAAACAAAAACAAAACAAAAGAAGTCATCATCAACATTAAAAGGCATAAAAAATGCAGTGAGTGAATTTGGCACTATAGAACAAGGTCCAGTTTGTATTTCCTACCGCATGGTTAGCTCTGTGAAGGAGGCGGGGCCACATACACAAACGTAGCATTTGGACCCGTCCGTCCTGACGAGGATCTCCTTTAATAAGGCCTCATCCACCCGACCTTTCCTGCCGGTCCAGCTGTTAGACGGCTCAGAGAGGACATGCTCCACCTCAAACCTGAGGACAAAACAACAGACTGAAAAACACTCCACAGTTTTGTCCACTGTGTTGGACCTCAAGCCATTTGATAAGCTTAATTATGGTGTGCTAGCCAACCTAGCCAGGTCGGCTAACACTCCCTACACCAGCGATAACAGTGATCTCTGTTTCGGACTATTTAACCTCCAATCACTTTCAGGATATCGTCACCGCAAGTATGACTTTTTATCCCTGAATGAAACATGGAAACAACATGACTTTTCCCAGCTGAATGAAGCCACGCCCCCTGGGTTTGTTTACATCTGTCAGCCCGGTGTCACTGGCCATGGGGGCCATTACAATAACTGCTTCACCAAAGACAGTTTTGGATTTCCCACCCACTCAAAAGGACATACTCTGGACCTCGTCTGCTGCTCTGGTGTTGACCCCCCCCCGCTCATGTCATTCGTGGTTAATGTCAGTCTATCCAAAACTAAACATTTGGGATGGGCATTCGGTGAAGATTTATTCGTCGATTGTCGGGAGAATTAATGATTAATAATCGATTAATCATTAACATTTTTATATTGAAAATTATTCTCGATATCGGCGTGACGTTTGTTTTCCACCTTGGCCTGGTTGCTATGGCCTGGTTGCTATGGCCCACGCAAGCCCAGATGTGTTCAGTGGCCCGGATGTTTGTGGTCGAGAATAACGTGACATTTCCTGTTTCTTCTCTTTAAAAAAAACCATAATAAAAGAAGAGATATCGAGGAGACTACTTAACAAGGACAATTTATATCAAGGCGCCAGTATTACAGGCTTTTTTGTTTCTTAAAAAGATGCGCTTGTTGTGTGTGCTCGATGTGCGCTGCAGCTCCTTCTGGTCCGTGCTAACACCGAGTTGAGGCTAGGCTAGGCTAGGCTGATGATGAACCGCCTCCACCGTCCTTTACAAGGCTTGGATGCGCGTTGTTCAAGTGATACATCATTGTCCTTGTTGATTAATTGTATTTGTAATTAGCATTGCAGTGATTGCAGTACACTTGCTCATTTTCTAAACTAAAATGGTCCCACGCCACACTTCACCGCGACCGCTTCATGATTAGGCGATGACCTACAGAAGCTCGCATGTAACAACCGAGTCCAGCCAGGGTAGGGTGATGGTGAAATGTTGCCCCCTGTTGACAAATTTCTATCGGTGGCACAGAGAAATGCATCGCATTGTTTGAGGACGTGCACTGATAACCTACATTCAGATTGTAAAAAAAAAACAAAACATTCGGTTCATCGACGAAAATGAATTTCTTTGACCAAATTCTTAATGATCAATCATCGATTAATCGATTAATTATGCCCATCCCTACTAAACAACATCGCACCATCTCATTCCGCAACATTAAGGACATTAACTTAACTCCATCAGATACTGGGATTGCTTATCTTCCTTGGTTCAACTCCACATCCACTCTGGACGAACTGCTCTCCCACTACAATAATGGCCTCCACAATCTATTGACCACCCTTAAAAACTCAGACAGTCTCCTTCACCCAATCTGCACCCTGGTTTACACCTGAACTCCGTCAGAGTCGTCCAACTGGAACGCCTCATCAGAAAAACTGGTCTCACCGTTCATAAGGATTTGTTCAAGAATCACATTCTCTTCTATAAGGACTCACTCTCCTCTGCAAAATCCACCTACTATGCAGATTTAATTAGACAAGGCCACGGAAACACTCGAGCATTATTCACCTGGGTTAACAAAACCCTACACTCACCAGACCGTTTTCATTTCTACTCAACGGACTTCTGTAATTCAGATTGACAGTATTCATCAGAAATTAGCCTCTCTCATATTAGCGCCGTCACCCTTCCCAGTTTTCAAAATCTCTTTCTCCCAGCCGTTCTCCAGTTTCAAACTTCCCTCTGTTGCTGACATAACAGACCTCATCCATAACTCTAAACCGTCTACCTGTCAGCTTGAACCTCTCCCCACCTCTCTGGTCAAAGCCTCCATCCATTCTCTGTCCCCTATAATAACTGCTATAGTTCATTCTTCTCTTAACTCTGGTGTTGTTCCTTCAGCTCTCAAATCTCTAAAACTCCAATTCTCTAAAACCCCCCCCTTTCCTCTGGTGTACCCCAAGGCTCAGTGCTTGGACCTCTCCTATTCATCATCTACCTTCTCGCCCTTGGCAGTATTTTCCATAAATATAATATACATTTTCATTGCTACGTGGATGACACCCAGCTCTACCTGTCCACCAAACCCCCTCCCCCCCACCCCACCCCTCACCACCCTCCCTCACCACCTGACACTGAGCTCCTCCATTGGCACTGCCTCATCAGGTTCATTACTTCCTGAAATTCCTGACTTCTCTGAAACTTATTGTGAAAAGAGAAACAGGTGACAAAGTGCAACCCTCGTTCATCAAAAAACCAAGGACATTTTTCAGTTAACAGTCATGACTATAGACAGTTTATCATCAGACATCTACTATAAACAAAATAATGAAAGTGATTTCAATACAGAAATTTACCAACCAAAGAGGTTCCTGACATCCATTGCTAATATTCTGTGAAAGACTTATTGTGAAAAGAGAAAACATGAGTTTGTAGCATTTTCGGTGGAGCTGTATTAACATTTCCAAATAACACTTACTTCTTGTGGCAAAACTGTGTTTGGATGCAGCAATAGTCTTTGTTGCTAAACTTACACTCATTTCCCAAATAATAAAAAATAATATACCTAATTTGCCAAGAGAGGAAAAATAAATTAAATAAATAAATAAAAACAACAACAAAAAACAGTGGAACAGCTGTACTGGTAACTTTTTTTTTTTTTTTTTTTTTTTTAATTTTAAACAAATCACAAGATCTGACCAGCTTAACAAGCTGCATACATAAACACACATGTGCAGTACCGTTCATTATTAGATGCCAGTTCGTCCAGTTCACGGTCCCACAGAAGGTCTTGTTCCCGCCGGTTGAAAAACAGCAGCTTCGTGTTTCTGAAAAGGCAGAAACATGATCGTGGCATCAAACTGCTTTTATTATCAGTGTCAGGAGAATTATTTTCTTTGTGCTGTGGAAGAAAAGGACAAGGACAACCTGAATAAATATTTAAACTGACACTTGTACCTGTTGAAAGAAAAAACTTGATCTTTTTACATAACTGGACCTTTAATCAGCAACCGGAGCAGCGGGAGATCAGCCTGAGAAATACCGCGGTGCAACCATTACAGAACTTATTTAGTGCATTATCACTGGAAGATTAGATGTTTCATTGTGTTGGTATGTATTTATATGATTCAGTTCAGACTGAAACTATGCTGCCATCTTCTTTAGCGCTTTAAATTGAGCTGCTATTGACCCGTTTCCAGGTTGGAGAACTCTGCAGCTCATCTGAGAGTCCTCTTTGTTTTCTGAGAGTCCAAAATGCTTTTTTGAAAGGTCAGCTACTTCTAGGAAGGTTCATAAATGTGCCAATATGGAGTCAGAGACTTAGAAAAAACAGAGTGACCCTCATCCTGCTGGTGAAATTTAAATTCATCCTGCTATCTTTTAGAGTTTGAGGTGGTGTGATACTGGTGAGAGTGTCATTATTTTTTAAATATTATAACTTTAACTTTAAACTTTATAATTTGTGAT
This sequence comes from Hirundichthys speculiger, assembly GCA_018398805.1. NCBI lineage: Eukaryota > Metazoa > Chordata > Actinopteri > Beloniformes > Exocoetidae > Hirundichthys > Hirundichthys speculiger. The sequence goes on from JAGFBZ010000652.1 coordinate 91,087, forward strand.
TTTCAGGTTGCATTTATAATATTTCAGATTTACCTTGAAACATCAATAAAACAAAGAACAAAACAATGTGCTGGAAAGCGCATGGAAAGCTGGAAGCATGATGCATTTTTAATGAAGTTACAAAACTAATATTTGAAAATCTGCGAGTAGATTTGCATTCAAATCAATTCCTTAATAAATACCTACTTCAGATTCACGAGTACCATGTAAAACTTGGATTTGGTCATGAGAATGTGTGTATGTTTACGAAAGGCAGTCAGTTTCAAACTGGACACACCTTAGCATTATTAGCATAATTAGCATCAACTGTGAAATCGGATCATCATCCAGGTCAGCAGTAACATCTAGAAGTAGAATCAACTGGTCTGCTCCCACAACATTATTTTGTTCTAGTTGCTGAATAAGTTGCTCCCACAGAAGCTAGCAGGTTAAAACTGTTACCAGTTGTACTGGTAGTCATGATGGGTTTGGGACTGCCGTAATGGATCCTACCAGAGTACCATGGAGCACCACTCACCCAGAACCTTGCAGACCTGTGCCTTTCTGTTTTTTTTTTAATTGGCTTCCCCCATTTATTGAAGGCTACGTAGGAAGGATCACCATTCATGTCACCATCAGCGCTCATCTTTTCCACAATTACACAATTAAGGGAACGTAGCCTGAAATTTGTCGATGTCTAATTTCTTGTGAGGTTCAGCACATTGACATTCTTCCTCGTTTTGTTCTTCCTCTGATGCCGAATCAATACTTTCAATCTTCTCTTCTTTGCAGTAGTACACCACGGTTGTTAGAAGGTAGAAAATTACAAAAAAAATGAATTTACCGGAGGCGGTCGCGTCTGCAAAAAGCTCCAAATGCAGATATGTTGCTGCCACCTAGTGGATACTCGGGTAGCCTCAACTGGAAAGATCGCTTTATAGAAATAATACCTCATGGAAACGGATACCTCAACAAAAGTCAAGATCAAATTTCAAAGGTAAGCTTATACTTTATGTGTTAAATTCCTCTGCATTGTAGCATCCAAACAATATTTTGCTTTTAACACACATCTTAAGAAATGAGTAGAAATACCCAGAAATGGGAAGAAATAAAAAGAAACTGTTGGTTATATAAAGTTTGTTGGCCCACAGACTTGGTACTTGTTTTTTTTTACCTCCAAAAATTAATCTGCAGCAAACAAAGAAAAATGTTTTAGTACCCTACCAGTGCTGGTCAAATTAACCATTTTCTGTAGAATCATTCAATAAGTCGCCGCTGTCTCCAAGCAGCTTCAAAAATCTTCGTAAATCTTGACTCAGCAGGATTTAAGATACTTATTTAACTATCACTTTATACTTTATTCTTGATCTGCTACCCCCCCCCCTCCTTTATTTTTTTCTTTGGTGTACCCACCTGACGGTGTCCATGTCTTCGAGGACCAGTCGGATAAGGCGAGCCATGGGCGTGAACCCCGTGCCAGCTGCTAACAGGTAGAGGTTTGTGACATTGCGAAGGGGGCGGAGACTGAAGTCACCTTCCGGACCACTAATGGAAATATGGTCGCCTTCAAAAGTAAAGATCATATGAATCTTATAGCTCAAAAGGAAAATATTTGTACTAACAGCACACATAGACTAAAGACTTTTTTTTAATATTACATAACTGGCAAAGATTTCTTAAAACAGCGATATAAACACGTTAATATGAAAAAGCAAATACGAGGACTATTGACAGAACAGCACAGTTTTAAATCTCATAGTTAATCTCATAGAAAATACTATTTTGTTGAAGGAACTGTTCCGTTACAATGTGCAAGTTAAAAGAAAGAAGAAGATGAAGTAAACACACATTAGTGAACAGGTGTGTGAACAGGTGTGTGAACAGGTGACCAGGCTGTAACTGACCGATGTGCAGGCTGTTGAGATGCTGGCTGAAGACTCCATCAGGGTAGACTTTGACCATGAGGTAGAGGTCTGTCTCCTGGGAGGACGGTGGGGACGCTGCTATCAGAGTCTGGTCCACTGGAGTGTACGGCCTCACCACCTCAGCGTCTGGATACCAGAACACCATTAACCTACTGGTTAGCTCTTCATGCAACTGGTTTGGAAAATGGTCAAACTAAATAACGTCACTGATTTGACCAGTTGTATTATTTGTTTAGTCTAAGCTTCAAATTTGTTGAAAGAGGAGACACAAATAACCAACAATGAAACAATGAGCTTTGATATTTTTCCAACATAGAAAAATGTTTTGTTTTTTTTTTTTTAAAAAACAATAGTTTCTATTCAGTTTTTGATCACTTGTCCAGGCTTTTCAGCTCCTTCTACATGTACGATGTCATCCACAAAACATACTACACAAGATTTAATGAGCAATTATATCAGCAAAAATTAGAAAGAAATTATCAACTGCAAGATAAAAAAAAATAATATTTTCTTCTGAAAAGGAGTGAAGTGGTCAGTGTACTTGAGTAAAACATTAGGTTTACATTCGACCACTGCAACGTGTGAATGAACCACCAGCCCAGCAACAGGAACTGGTTAAAGTCAGTGAAAAAGGGCCAGACATGGAGAAAATCCATAACTGCTCACCTTGAATGAGGGCTTTGAGGTAGATGTGTTTTCCCGACAGGTACGTGCATGACGGTCCCGCGTGGAAACTGCAGTCTGAAAATGTGCGTGTTGTAATTCACCTCAGTCTTGGAGGCCAATATGCAATCTCGATAAAACGGAGCTGCAAAAAGATCAGTGCTAGATTCTCATCTACGTTGTTTTCTTGTGGCTTTGAGAACAATCACTTCAATGTGACAAACATTTGAATAACATTTTACTTAAATGAGTAATCAGTATAATAAATCTGGACTCTCACCTCGGTCTTTTTTGCATAGAAACGTGTTGTGGAAGTCCAGCGGGCGACCGAGACTCGCCCATTTTCCTGCATCCTTTTTGCGCATGGTGACCTGGATCTTCCCCACAGAGAAAGCAGTGTGGACTGGTGACGATAACGAGAACTTCAGAGCAGGAACTAACCATTCAGCAGCAGGTTTGGGGGTTTAAAATGTAAGAACTCAATGCAAAAAGGAATTATAGTTGCAGGTAGTGCTGGGCGATATGGAAAAAAATCATATATCACGATATGGACTATTTTATATCACGATAACGATATATATCACGATATACCATAATAAAGTATGTTTTCAGTTATTCTCTGAAAAGTTTGACAAAAATTTCATTGCTTACTTTTCAACTTTATTTTGAAAGGACATTTAGCTGAACTGTCACAAACATACATTTTAGTGCAGCAAAAACAGGTAGGTACAGAGGTACAGTAGCTTTCACATTTTTTTTAAAGTGCACAACAGTTTCTGAGAGGAAAAACACATTTTTGCACTGAAGTTCAGCTATAGAAAATAAACACAAATTATTTTTCAACTTTCTGAAATCTGTAACCTTGTAGTGCAAAGTTTGCAAACCAATATAAAGTGTCTAAAGTAAACATCAGGGTTGAAGAGAACTCTGTTTAAGGCATTAACCATGAATAAAAGTGCAAACATAAAAGGCTACTTTGTAGAAGTAGATATGATTCTATCAAATTTATCGTTGCAGGTTATTTAATTACATATTTGCTGTAATAATTGATAAAATTAGGTTAGAAACGATAGAAACGATAGAAGAGAAATGGCACGATACACACTTTTCTATCATCCCCACGATATGTATCGTCATATCGCCCAGCACTAGTTGCAGGTATCTATACTGTTGCCTCAAGTGTGTCATGCTACTGGCATTTAGTTTTGGAAACATTCAGAAATTAGATGTGTCTTATTTTCACCCCGTGTCCGACTAAATGTGGGGGAGTTGTAAAATAAGTACAGACAACAGTTTTTGAATATGAATATGCATTAAAACCATTGCCACAGAAAAAGTCTTGCATTGAGTTTAACTTAGTTATTCCTAAAACCAGTGAATGTGACAAAATGAAGCGGTGTCAATTCTGTTTAGTCATTCATGTTTTTCCTCAATAAGACAGCAGTCAAAGCACTGATATGGTAAACAGTAGGGGTGCACGGTAACAGGAAATTATGACGTCATCCCGATAAGTCCGATATCACGACAAATAGCCCCAATAAATTGATATTTCTGTCAACACAGCAGTGCCTCGCTCCCTCTGAGCCTTGAATGACCAGCAGTGAATGTTGTGTTCAAGTGACGTCGGCATAATCAGAAAAAAACGATTACTCAATCAGGAAAATCAAGAATACCCCCTCATGCCAGAAAACAACTCATTAACACGGTCATAATTTTAGTAGTTGCTGACTTTAATTGAATATTCGCAGTATTTTCCCACATGTTACACATAAAAAAGAAAAAAATAGAAAAGGCTGAAAGAACGACTAGCAAACGAGGGAACGGAGGAATTTACGTAACACCTTGAATGCAGCCTGCAGCACAGCGCTGATCACAACAAACATGGCGGCGTGGAACTTCGTTAAAGTTTCAGAAGAAGATAGTTTGGTGGTTATTTGTGACGAATCCTCCGAGTGAATTCTACGAGGAGGGAATCACAAGCTTTAATACGTAAAACCTGATCAGCCACCTACAACATAACAATCGCTTCCATGGAGTTTTGAAATCATGCTAACGTGAGCTAACGGAAGCTAATGCTAACATGCACAATCCAGCAGCAGTCTCTCCTCCCCTCATTCCTCTCATCTAAAGCTTCCATGAGATTAAAAAATAAAAACTACTGAACCTCATTTACTTTAATTAAAGGTATTAATTTAAATGGAACCACAAGCCAAAATCCTTTAAATGTTAATCTTTTTTAGTTAGTAATTCTGATGCATGTATTTCCATCAGTTCAAGGAGCCTTTATTTTTTATATCAGTCAGTAATGAACCTTATTTAAGTTAATGTGAGATATCAAATAGGTTTGTTTGATAGCTTTAAGAAAATGTTTGAGAGGCTTGATAATAGTTTTTTATTGGAAAAAATAAATATCTGTTCATATAAAAAGTCAAAACTATTTTTGGTTTTGTTCATAGTATTGATGTAATGATCTTAGGTATATGTGTGTGTTATCCGTATCGGCCTTTAGGAGCTGAAGGTTATCGGTATCGGTTTTAATTAACAGTCTTCGTGCATCCGTAATAAGCAGCTTCACCAAAAGTACCATCAAAATCTTAAAAATACTTACCAGAAACGTCCCCCTCAACTTCATCTGTGAGACCTGAAAGAGCATGAAAACTAACTTTCAAACCAGGACTTAAAGATGCAAATGTAGGTGCAATTTGCACCTACCAGGAAAATAAAACAACTCACAACTAACTCTGAAATGACTTGAAACTGAAAATCCATACTAAGGTGATTTATATAGGGGGCCCAACAATATGAACATTACAAAAAGGTTCCTTGCTTTAATGAGAAGGAGCAACACAACTTGACTGATCTTCCAGACAATGGACAAGCATGGAAAATTCACATATGCATTTTTTTTTAACTGCAAAAGATTTAAAAATAAGTAAAGTGTATGTGCTTCATCTATGTTGTTGCAAAAGACAGAAGATAAAAGAAGTGAAATCTGCTCACGTAAATGTATTATGTAAGACATCTTCCCAAGCAGCACTTCCACCCGAAGACCATCCGCCTGGAGATCAATGGTAGCACAGCCTGAGCTGGGAATCTGGGGGGGGGGGGGGGGGGGGAGACAATGAGGAAATGTTTTCTTCAATCACTCATCAGCCTCGTGTGTCCAGCTGATCAGTTTATAAATACTTGCTGTGTAACTGGGCTTTTTTGATTTAATTTTTTTTATTTTGATTAAGTGGTTGATGGACAGATAGATAAAGGGGGAATTCAAGGCCACACAGAAAGACAAGAGGAAGTTTCCCTCCGGCTCATTAAGCCTTATTAAGGGGTGAGCACTTCCTTATTACTATTCCTTATTACTACATTATATTTATTCTGCTGCTTATTATTATTTTCCCCATTTCTACCAGAATTTCAGTACTCATGGCCTACAGTTGTAAGAAAAACCCAACAAAAAATGTATCAAAACAACCGGCTCGATCAGGATCCTGGGACTTTTGGTTGAATGATGTTGAAAACTACAAAAAAAAAGCTACACCATTAGCTTCTAGCATTTGCTAGCTAAATTGCAGAAAACAGATTTAAAAAATTGTTTTACATACCCCCTCAATTATGACTAATTTCAGATGTTAGCCTTTAGCTTATGCTAGCCATTAGCATCTGTTATTAATGAGGCTAACAGACAATGGGCAGCTACCTAACTGAATATATTTTACATATCTTAAATCACCGCAAATTTATACCTGAGTTGTTAGCATATTATAGATGTGAGCCAGAACGTTAACCTAAAAAGAAGAGTCACACAACTTAAGTTATAAAAAAAAAAAAAAAAAACACACACACACATTAGCATCTGCTACTGTTTAGCACTTATTAGCCTTTATGCTAAGACATTCTACGATGGACAGTTTCATTGGCACCCTTTAAATTTCTTCAGAAGGTTTCTAGTTACTGTATGTCTTTTAGCCTACAGACACATCACTGCACAAACATGCATAGATTAAATTTATTGTTTGATAAACTTGATCTCTTTTGTGTGATTACCTTTCTTTTGGCATAAATGACCAGATGGACAGTCGCATCAGTTTGAAACCAGTCATACCTGTTGTCAATAACAGACAGCACATAGTAAGTCATGAGAATTGAAGAAAAAACAAAAACCTTGACATACAGGGATTGCATGTTAGCGCTTTGATTATTGTTTTTATACCGAGGCTTGGAGTCTTTGTTTGGTGGAGGAGCAATTGAAGCAGGTGGAGCGAGGCCTGTTGGTGGAGGAGGGACCATAGCTGCGAAAATTAACAAAAAAAAAAGACTTTAAAGACTTACTACTATATTCCCTTTTACACAAGATGCTTCACATATTAAGATTTTGCAATAAAATAATTTAAAAAGGAGGAACATGAATTAGGATTATCTAATTCTAAAGAGTCATTCCTGTAGCTTTGTTCAAGTCTAAGATAGAAAGGTATCATGTAGAATCACCAGGTCATCTACCAGGCACGTTTCTGGACTCATCTCAGCGCTGCTACCTGCATCTGTTTACAGAACCTTGGGAAAGTATTTGCCCCCTTGAACTTTTCAACCTTTTGCCACATTTTAGGTTTCAATCATAAAGATATAAAAATTTAAATTTTCCACATAAATATATATATACAGTTGTGTTCAAAATAATAGCAGTCTGTTCAAAAAATTGAGTAAATCCCAAAATCCTTATAATGGTTTTTATTTCCATGCATTAGGAACACTGTACATTATATTCTAAATCAATTCAAACTCAAATATTTACTGTATAAACTAAAAAATATCCAGGATTTAGCATTCCTATGAATCACTAAACTAATATTTAGTTGTAGAGCCGCTGTTTCTGAGAACCGCTTCACATCTGGGTTGCATGGAGTCGACCAACTTCTGGCACCTGTGAACAGGTATTCCAGCCCAGGATGATCAAAGACAGTCTGAAGTTACCTGTGAATACTGTGACAATTAGAAGACACCTGTGTGAAGCTAATCTATCAGCAAGAAGCTCCCGCAAAGTCCCACCGTTAAAATATAAAGACATGTGGTGAAGAGGGTTAGGGTTAGAACACATTGGCTGGCCAAAAGAGAAATGGAGAAACATTTTGTGGACGGATGAGAGTAAGATTGTTCTCTTTGGGTCTAAGAGCCGCAGACAGTTTATCAGACGACCCCCAAACACTGAATTCAAGCCACAGTCCACTCTGAAGACAGTGAAGCATGGTGGTGGAAGCATCATGATATGGGGATGTTTCTCTCACTATGGTGTCGGGCCTATTTATCACATACCAGGGATCATGGATCAGTTTGGATACATCAGAATACTTGAAGAGGTCATGTTGCCTTATGCTGAAGAGGAAATGCCCTTGAAATGGGTGTTTCAACCAGACAATGACCCCAAACACACCAGTAAGCAGCAGCTTCTTGGTTCCAGACCAACAACATAAAGTCATGGAGTGGCCAGCCCAATCCCTGGACCTTAATCCGATAGAAAACATTAAAAATGCTGTTTCTGAGGCAAAACCAAGAAATGCAGAGGAATTATGGAACGTTGTCAAATCATCCTGGGCTGGAATACCTGTTCACAGGTGCCAGAAGTCGGTCGACTCCATGCAACACAGATGTGAAGCGGTTCTCAGAAACAGCGGCTCTACAACTAAATATTGGTTTAGTGATTCATAGGAATGCTGAATCCTGGATATTTTTCAGTTTATACAGTAAATATTTGAGTTTGTAAAGTAAAATGCAGACACTGCTATTTTTTTTGAACAGCCCAATGTTCATTTTTCTTCATTTTCTGTAAAGTGAGTAAAGAATTTCTGCTTTTTTCTTCATGCTTTGATTTAGAATATAATGTGCAGTGTTCCCAATGCATGGAAATAAAAACCATTATAAGGATTTTGGGCTTTACTCAATTTTTTAAACAGACTGCTATTATTTTGAACACAACTGTATGTCAAGCACAAGTATGCAAAGAGAACCTAAAATGACTCAGCCTTTTCTACAGTTTCAAACATTAGCAGAGTAGATAACAATTCAGCATTAAACCAGCAGCTCAGCTACAGAAGTTGAGCAAGACATGTTAGAAGAAAAACAACAACAACAACAACAAGCCAAGGAGGTACCGCAGGTTCTACGTGGGTATATTAGTGTTAGCCATGTTAGATTTATGTTAACCTATAATACATCACAGTGGTCATAAAGGTTTAAGGAGGGACTTGATTTGAAATGAGTCTTAAACTGTGGATAAGGGTTGGAGATGATTGTGTACGTGTTTACCTTTAACAGCTGTCGTCACCTTCGTTGCCATCCTGCCCACCAGACACTCTTTCAGCATGGACTCATAGTTCACCCAACGATGGACCTAAATGCACATAACACACTTATAAACTCAACCATATCCACTGTCAAAATTTAACAAAATAATGTCAACATCTGGAATTATTGGAAGATGTAAAATAACATCAATACGTCTGCTGAGCTTTTTTAGGATATTTGAATTAGGCTTGGGCGGTATCCAAATTTTGATACCGTCAAACTTCCCTCACATTTTACCGGGGTATACGGTATTCCCGCGACTATTAAGGCGAACAAACACCACCGGCGGACGCCGCGCGTCAAAACAGCCGTCCCCATTATGTGCGCCGCCGCGGGGCTTTACGCCTGAGAAAAAAAGGCGAGTTTACCTCGAAACAGCAGTTCAGTGCTTCAATATAAAGTTGGCTCAACTACAGTTGTTATTTATTTGTGTATTTCTTGCTTTTCACTGTAGTTTTAACTGTTCCTTCTCTGCTGCAGCTGCTCTCTCTGCCTGAAACTGCATTTATAGTGCGCTGCGCTTTATAGTAAAGTGTCTGATGCTGAACGTTTCACTTCCTATAAATTCTTCAACATAAAAGTCCAACATTATTAGTTTCACTAGAAGCTTTTATTTTGAAGCAGCAAACTCAGGAAGTGTTGTTTTCATCGTCAGTACCTTAACAGGACGAGTCAAACCGAGATGAGCTGCGAGCGGCCGTGAATAAACGGTAAAATAAACCAGAACACACAACGATACAGGAGAGAAACTAAACTTTAAAACACAGAAATTATTCATTGCATTTTTTTATGACGGTATTGAAACTGATACCGCTATTTTTTAAACACCGGAAGTATACGGTATTACCGTAATACTGCCCAAGCCTAATTTGAATAGGCCTTCCTTAGTTTCATCCTACAACTGCTTGTTACATTATACAATGCTGTGTACAAGTTGTACACACCCCTAATCTAGTAATTTTATAAAAGTTAAAGTTGCATCAGTTTCCATACCTGGTCAAAGAGGTCAGTCCCATCTATCCCTGCTGCCTTCATCAGCTCCTCTTCTCCACCTGGGTGGTAGTCCATGTAGGGGGTCACGTTGTAAACCATACCTGGGGAAAAAAACCAAAAAAAAAAGACAGGGATACAGTTTTATGTTTGTGGTGTTCCACTACTCTGCAAACATCCATCAATACCAGCATTAGTGCAGAGAACAGAAAATAAACTCTTCATTTTGACAATTTTAAAAAGGACCATGTGCAAACTAAATGTGCTAATGTGCTAAATGTACTAAACTAATGTTTAGCACAATAAAGGCGAGCGCGCGCTCTCTGACTATTGCCGGACATCTTTACGTGTTCCTCATGCGCCGCCGTTAAAAAATAAAAGAAACATTTCCCGCACCACGTCGGTGCTGTCGTGGCGTAACACACAAAAGGAGCGATGTTGGACACCTTCCAAAACCCGGCAAATTTGTCTTCATAACATGAATGTCATGTTTAATGGAAGGCTAACTTCCGGTGGCGCCATGATGGGAGAGACAGCTTAGAAAGTTAGCTCTCTAAGCAACCAACTAAAACTAGCTCTTTTCAAAGTTCCTAAATACAGAAAGTGGGCTAAAGTGGGGGAAACTTGACGGTAAAGGTTAACCAATATAAAAGAAAAGAAAGCGTGAATATTGAAGGCACGGACTTGCCGAAGGTTAGATTAGAGGACTCTGTAATGTTGGCGGAGCTCCGTAAACTGAGACAAGAACGCACCAAAGCTTGAAAACAAATGTAAATTTTGATGTAAAATGGGGACAATATCTGTTTATAACAACACTCAGAGAGGTTAATAGGAGCAAGTCACAGGATTTAAATACTACATATTGATATCAAAATTGGTTGAATAAACGAGACAGTTTTTTTACAACTGGGAAGTTGCAGAAGCACATTGTGCCGTTTCCACAGCTCTCTGTTGATGGGACTTTTGGGAGTCTTGTGTTATTGTTGAATTTTTTTGTTCTGAAGGAGATGTGTATTGTTTGCTTGTTTTTTCACTGTGTACAGTTTTGCACAGTTGTTTTGATTTGCAGGAGTAACGAGAGTGACGGCGTATAGCTTAAAGTGTCATGAATAAGTTGAACCTTGTTTCTAATAATGTGCACGGTCTAAATCGTCCCATCAAGAGAAAGAAAATACTTATACTAGAAACTCCTCTAAGTGAGAATGAGCATAAAAAACTAAAACGAGAACGGGTAAACTAAGTATTTCACGCCTCATATGATAAGAAAAGGGGCGTGGCCATACTAATTAGTAAAACCCTACCTTTTTCTGCAGAGACAGTTATTAAAGATGATATGGGAAGATACATAATGGAAGTTGGCACTGTAGGAGATATGACTATTTCAGTTTTAAACATCTATGCACAAAATGCCTTTGCAGAAAATGAAACATTAAAAAAAAAATACAAAGAGTACTGAACAATGTTATAAAAGAATCAGGTCTTGTTGATCCTTGGAGAAATAATAACCCCAAAAGAAAGGACTTTACTTTCTATTCTAATCTGCATGCTAGTTATTCAAGAATAGACTTTTCTTGTGTTTCAAAACAACACGTACACAAGATTATAAATTCCAGCATAGAGCCGATAACTATAAGCGACCTGTTATATTGTCTCTTGAGCTTGGCAGGAATCTTTCTTTAAATATTGGAGACTCAACGTGTCCTTTCAGATGAAAAGGAAAAGTTTAAAGGAATACTTTCAAATAAATGATAACGGTGAGGCCATTCTGAGGAAAAGCAGTCATAAGAGGGAAAATAATAGAAATAACTTCCAGATTGAAAAAAGGAAAGTTAGAAAGCAGAATCAAAGAGTTAAAATTAGATCATAAAAGAACATCTAACAACTCTACTCTCCTTGAGTTAATAAAAACTAGCCGTCAGTTGGATAACCTTTTAACATATAAAGCAGGAGGTCTTTGTTTCGTAAATCAAAGATACTATGAGAAGGGCAACGGGGCAAGTTTGTTACTGGCATTTCAACTGCGTAACAAACAAATAGAATAGTTACAAAAATAAGACACCCAAATTCCAGTTTAATCACGGCGAGGCCAAAAGAGGCGGCAGAGGCCTTTGCAGATTATTATAAAAACTTATACGACAACGACTCAGAGTCTGATCTCACTGAGTTGAAAACACAAGAATTCTTTATAAAACTAAGTCTGCCAGTGTTAACAGCAGATGAAGCATCTGAAATGATAAAACCAATCTCATCACAAGAAATAGCCAACACTATTAAAACCCTTAAAAATAACAAATCCCCAGAAATAGATGGTTTCCCGGGGAAATGTTATAAATGTTTTACTGAAGAGATAATACGCAGGTACGGAAAACAAATGAATATTTACCATCTCTACTGTGTGTTTGTGATGCCTCCATGCTGTTTGTGTAACTGGTCTAACTTTATTTAAGCTTGCATAAGTGTCGTCAGGCAGCTTTCTCAGCAGACGAGTCTCTTCAACTCCAGTCCTCACATGTCTTAGATGTTTCCCTGAGACGACACTCTTGACTCTACTGAAAGCTTCACCATCATGACTTATTTATTTGAATCAAGTTTGCTGAAGTAGGGAAACATCTAAAATATGTTGGCCAACTGGAGTTGAAGAGCCCACTCCTTTTAAACGAGCTCACGGGAAATACTATCTTTGAATTACTGCAGTTTTCTGAAATCTCGTACTGCAAGAAGGTTTTTAATAATGTGGGATAAAAGTAAGACAAATAAATTATTGTTTTAATTTACCAAAACTAGACAGTAAATAACCATGGAGCCCCGTTTGGGTCATAATTCAATGAATAAATAAGTCTATTATTATGAAATACAGGCGTTTATTATTGTCAATTATTTCGTATTATTATGAATTATTTCCCATTATTATGAAATGCATTTTTTTTTATTATGAAATATTTTCCATTATTATGATAATGGTTTCATTTTTCATAAGAATGAGCTTTTACATAATAATGGCTTTGTTTTTCATAAGAATGATTTGTGTGTCAATCACAGCAGAGAGGGCGGAGCCATTTATGTGATTGGCTGCTCTTTCATTCAGGCATAAGCAACAGAACAGTGAATATGGTCAAGGTTTCCCGTAGCTCAGTCCAAGCTGCCATAGCTACAATCGGACTAGGAGCGCACCTTGATGACATCACGGCCCGCTGCTAACGGGACCTCACGGCCAAAACTAGTCGATGTCAGAGCGGAGAATGGAGAAGGATCAGCCAATGAGCGTGCAGGTCAACCACTGGCCCCGCCCACTGGCAAAATGTCATTATAATGTAAAAACTCATTCTTAGATTAAAAAAGCCATTCTGAAATAAACTATTATGCATTAAACTAAGATTAAATAATAAAAAACATATATTTCATAATAATTACATTTTTTTCATATAATAATGGGAAATATTTCATAATAATAAACATGTATTTCATATTAATAGACTCATTTATTCATTGAATTATGACCCAAACGGGGCTCCATACATAACTTGCTAAAGACAGGCTCTACATAGTCAAAATGGAGCCCATCTGTTCTCATACTTCCTAATTCCACTGGATTCAATAACTTCTGTTAACAAGGTCCAAAAATGAAGATATTAAGTGTCCTCGAAGTCCATCTCTGACAGCTGCAGCAGGTAGAGTAGAGTAACTTTATTAATCCCGAAGGAAATTACGGTGTCGAGTAGCCTACACAATAATACACATTACACATAGGGGGGGTAAAGGTACGTGTATTTGTATTGAACCGTTTCGGTACGGGGTGCTCGGTTCGGAACGGAGGCGTACTGAACGAGTTTCCACACGGACATATTAAGTAGAGGACCGCATGTTGTGGAGCAGAGCGCTGCAGCCGCACATGCGCAGTTGCGCGCACACGAGACAACAAACCAGCGTTGCCAACTTAGCGACTTTGTCGCTATATCTAGCGATTTTCCAGACCCCCCTAGCGACTTAATTTGTAAAAAGCGACTAGCGACAAATCTAGCTACTTTTTCTGGTGATTTTGAGACTCACGCGCACTCAAACCGCTAGGTTTATAGCCATCACATCACAGCTAGCGCGCGGACTGGGCGCGTGTCACCACATACACGGGCGAGGCAACGCGCGTAAACACACAACAAACACCCCCCCCCCCCCCCCCCCCCCCCCCCGCGCAAGACAACTCGAGCTTTTTTCCCTCCTCTCCACGTCCCGAAATAATAATAATAATAATATTGTTCTTATTATTACTATTGTTGTTATTATAAATATGCATAAAAATAAAAGCAAGTTCTACAGCAACAAAAAAGTTTGTTGATATGTAAATAGTTCGATTGGGAAGAGAAATCATGTGGCATGCAGTACAAAAAAAAAAAAAAAAACTCGTTACCTTCTCGTCCACATTTTAAAATCATACCGGGACTTTATGAAAAAATAAAATGATTTGTTTTTAAAGAAGCAGTCTGAGCCTTATTCATGTTATTTAATCTAAGCAACAACTTGAAACTGTTCAGTGTTGCAACTGTTCAATTTTGCACATCAGATGGATTATTTTTTTAAGAAAAAGTCTGAGCCAATGTTATTTTTATTTTGTTTTTCAAAATATCTACATTTCAGAATATTGTATTTATATTTTTGAGCAAAATTCTAGCTTTGTATAGGCTACTAATGTTCCTATTGTTAAAAGCACAAAAAGTGTGTAATAAACAACTAGCACATTTATATTTTGCATTTATGTTTCTTACTGTACCGAAAATGAACCGAACCGTGACCTCAAAACCGAGGTACGTACCGAACCGAGAGTTTTGTGTACCGTTACACCCCTAATTACACATAATACACATTAAATAGTACACATTACTAGGAGGATCAACAATATTGCACACATTAGCACACATGTAACATTAACTTAAATGGGTATGGGAGAAGTGTTACAGAAGTTATTATATACAGAAGTGTTATTATAAGGTAGGACATGCGGCTGTAACAGGTAGGACATGCAGCTGTAACAGGTAGGACATGAACCTGTAACAGGTAGGACGTGCAACTGTAACAGGTAGGACATGCAGCTGTAACAGGTAGGACATGCAGCTGTAACGCTGTAACAGGTAGGACATGCAGCTGTAACAGGTAGGACATGCACCTGTAACAGGTAGGACAAGCAGCTATAAAAGGTAGGACATGCAGCTGTAACAGGTAGGACATGCAGCTGTAACAGGTAGGACATGCAGCTATAAAAGGTAGGACATGCAGCTGTAACAGGTAGGACATGCAGCTGCAACAGGTAGGACATGCAGCTGCAACAGGTAGGACATGCAGCTGTAACAGGTAGGACGTGCACCTGTAACAGGTAGGACATGCACCTGTAACAGGTAGGACATGCAGCTGTAACAGGTAGGACATGCAGCTGTAACAGGTAGGACATGTGTAACAGGTAGGACATGCAGGTCCAGGTCCAGTCTCTCACCTCGGATGCAGGTCCAACAGTCTTGTCTTGTATTATGTTTCTGCAGCTCTTCCTGGGTCACATCAATAAGACGTCCTCTGAGTCCTGTCAGGTCTTTTCCACTTTTGGCAAACCGGATCCAGTCCATCAGACTATGACCCGGCTTTAACGCAACCTGTTAGACATTAAAAAAAAGAATAAGGTTGTTATTTACAGAGAAGTGTGATTTGGACCCAATAAGTTGCTCACGGTTGACACAAATCAATCAGACTTCCTTAAAAAAGGCTCGGATCAAAGGTGAAACACCTTCAAGAACTATGAAAATAAAGTCCATTTGCCTTAATTCAAGCCTTTGAGGTGGTTAATGGGACGTTGTGTTACAAGTATGCTGACGTAAAGATGGACTATAATATAGTTTAAGGTACCAACACAACGTCAGAAAGTTACCTTGTTCCTGCCGGACTGGCCGGACGGAGCCACCCGCTGCTGGGAGCTCGGAGCCGGGAAGGACTGGGTCGGGACGTTCAGCATGTTGTGGACGCTTCGGAGGCAGCCCCAGTTCCGTAGAAAACCTGTCAAACCCGCGGTAAAAGACCACAGCGGCTCACCAACACCTGTTACGTAGTCGCTCCGGCTGCATTTTGTAACCGCTACGAGCTCCTTCCTTTCCGGGAGGCTAAGCTAGGCTAGCGTGATAAAACGTAAACACACTGTGTCACTCATAAGTATGTTTCTAACTGTGGAGCGTAATGTTAAATTAAGGCAGACATGTTCGCAAACATATTTAAGACGTAAATCCGATAATGCCTCCGTTTCTGGGGATTAATTGCGTGCTGGCTCCTGCCTCGGCTATCTTTCCGGACTACAACAAGCGTCGCTCACTCTGACGACAGAAATGCGCGACACGTGTTGCCAGGTCCATCTGATAGTTTTCAGCTTAAAATTTCACAATAGCACGATCGCCCACACTTTTATTATTATTATTATTATTATTATTATTATTATTATTATTATTATTATTATTATTATTATTATTATTATTTTAAGCACATTGATTCACGTAAACGATAGCTACAAAGACTTATGGATATTGAAATGGAAGAAAGAAAGAAGCTTCTGACTTGGAAGAAGTAAATATACTTTGGTTTTGTTTCAGATCAGGCTTTTAACCATGTAATAAACTACTCTGTGTTTACCAACAAATTAAAATTCCCAAAGAATTTTGTTCTCGTGTACGGCAATGAAAACAAATACAAGTGTACTGTACTAAAGCAGTAGCACATCAGTTAGATAATGATGTTATAAGTGTTATACAAATGGTACTTTAGCGCAGGTATTCTGACAAGCACAGGTGTGAATCAGACCATTGTTTTCATGAGCACCAGTTCCAGGTCACCTGTAGAGTGTTGTGCAGGCAAGCTCATGGAAATTAGTGTCACAAAAACCGGCAATAACCCACCTGAAAGTAAGCTGTTGAAGAAAGTGAAGAATGAGCCATTGTTGTTTCTACTTGAACTCTCACTGTCACTGTCATCTTCCTCCTCTGAGTCTCTCTGGTTTTCATCTGACATTGCAAAAGCATTTTTATGTTTATTTACTATAAAATGCAGTCACGGTCCAGCTTCTACCGTGGCTTCTGGAGGGTTTATTTCTGAAATGGTAATCTGCTAAGAGGATTCCTGGACAAGAATCCTTCTCTTCAAAATAAAGGCCTGCATGGACCCAAATACAAAAAGTGACTTTTTAAGAGGGAAAGCAATATTCCATATATCCTAAAGCTCATTTTTCAAACACACATTTTCCTTTGCTAGTGTGTATCGGGTTTTCCATTTCAGACTTCATGTGATATCTTGGTATATAACCAAACTGAATGTTATGGAGTGTTACAACACTCCATAACATTCCTCTCTTTTTAATTTGCACTACTGAATGAGTCAAAAATGACTCTTACAAATTAAGTATATTTGTCTTTTTTTTTTTTTCAACAAAAGTAATGTGAACTTACTGTCTAATTTTTCATATCTGCATTTTCTTATCATCATCCTTTCAGTTTTTTTTTTCATTTACTTCCATGCTGCTTTAAACATGGCTGTTATCTTACGTTTAGTTGGCTTTATTGTCTGTGTAAATAAGAACATGGTGACCTTGCTGCATACTTCTTTTAATATATTTATGTGGAAAAACTCCCATTCCAGACATATAAAGTTGATAAGAGGAACATGGAAGCCAACAAAGTAAGGAGTCCAGTGTTTCCACTTGGTCTTCAACACTGGGGGAGCACTATTTTACCTTTTATATTATTTTATCTTTGCTTTATTTTATGTTTATATACATTAACATCACTGTCTATCAAAACCTTATATGACAATTCATTCCAAACAAGAGTCGTTATGATCACTTCAGCCTTGGATTGTTTAATCACGGTTTACGTATCATTCTGCTTAATTAATGTTCAAAACCTCCTCCTAGGAAGTCGTCCAGGTCATTGATCTCCTCAAACAATTACATGGAATGCATCAAATGAATGGGGAAAAAACTTTAAACCCATAGTTGATTATTTGCATGATGGTTTCTGAAGATATAACATAATAAGATTATTGGCACCAGTTCATGTTTTTCATAACTGAGTGAACAGCTTCAGAAATAAATGGAAATGTACCAAATTTATATCAGCAGGATCTAATTGGAGGTCCAGTGTAATTTAACAAAGAGAATTGTTATTTCAACATAGATATTGTAGTTCCAAAAGAAAAAAAAAACAGCATATGTACTAAGATTAGCCCCCCTCCTTGATATTTGGTTGAACACCCTTTAGCAGCGATGACAGCCTCCAAACATTTCTTATATCCATATATAAGCTTCTTTCACTTATCGAGTGGTATTTTCTCCCACTTTTCCTTTGCAATACGCTCAAGCTCTTGAACATCTGCAGGGTTCCTTCCTCCAATGGTAGATTTCAGCTTCCCCAAAGATTTTCATTTGGAACATTGTCAGCCATTTTAAAAGTCCATTTTTCCATTTCAACCATTCCTGCTTTTGGAGGTGTGCTTTAGGTCTTTATCTTTCTGGAGAACACATGATCTTCACCTCAAACCAAGTTTCCTTACACTGGGAAAGACATTTCGATCTAGAATTGACCCTGTCAGTAAGCACCGCCCCCTCCCTAGTTACTGTTGCTAGGTCGGACATTGTCGCTGCTCCTCCATTAAGGACAATGTTATTTTGCCATTTTTCCGATGCCTATCAACCGTATTTACATTACACTAGAATAACGCCGTGGTGAAATATTGCTGCTGGGGACCTGCAACAGTGACTCGAGGTGTCCAGAACGTTTGGAGGGACATTTTTATTCTCTTTAACAAACCAAAACAAACGCTGGAGAATGCAGCTGTGGGTTCAGTTGTGTCCGTCCACACAATCAACTGAACGTGGGGAAAGTTACAAAACACACCTACATTTACTCCAAGGTAAGTTAGCTTTGTTTATTAAATGACTGATTTAACCACCATTTAGTAAAAGTAATATGATTTAGCCGCAGCTAAATCTGTTAGCATTAGCTCTGGTCCATAGGTCTGTCCCACACCAGAACTATGTTAACATCAGACAGTCGCATCATTATATTAATATAATTAATAAAGTGACGTTAACATCACTAGCCTCACCTTATACCTAACAAAATAAATATCCAGGGCCATATATATTTGTAGACAACGAGGCAGGCTGATTGGTGGCTAGCAAGCTAGCCGGAATGCTAACGGAGAGATGTTTTCACTCATCACCCTCCCTGCTGCTAAATCATATTACTTTTACTAAACGGTAATACTCCAGCATTCAGTCACACTGAAAATGATCATTCACAATCTTTATTTCACAGTTAGAGAATAGTTCGTAAATATTTCTTCAACATAATAGCCAAGATGATCCCAAAATCATCTGCGGCTCGCTCTCCCTGTATTGGTATTATCAATATTACCATTTCTTACTGATTTCCTGCATTACTAAATTTTACCATAGTTCTTACCATTATTGATTAGAAACCACAATAATCATTACATTTCTGTTACTCTACTACACTGTGAGCGTAATCAGATTATAATTTGCATTCTGCGATCGCTCAGATGCGATATTTTCTCTCCTTCATGGCTCAGCTTCAGAGAAAGTTGATCCAATAGAGTTGAGGTGATTCCAACTTTCTCTGGGTCACTTGACACAATATTCTACTGGAAAAGTAAAAAAAAAACATGAAACTAACAATCTTGCAGCATAACAAAAGTCAAGAATGTCTTGAAACCCCAAACTTCTTAAAATACGTCCTGGTAAACATCAGTACATCTCAAATCGGATTAATCATCCTTCCTCCAGTGTGTTAACCCGAGAGAGAGTGACAACTTATAAATTTGTAAATAACATTTACATTACATTGAAATGTTTGCTTCAGGTAATATATTATTTTATTAAACCATGTTTTTTTTTTTTTAATTTAACCTTTATTTTACCAGGGAAGTCCTTTGAGGACAAGTCTCTTTTTCGAAGGAGCCCTGGCCAAGAAAGCCACCATAAAAGTTGCACATAAAACAGAAAAAATACAATCAACATAAACAAAAAATAGATAAAACAGTACATTGTTTTTGTTTTATGTTTAGTGGAATTCTATTTTCTGTACACGTAAAGATACTTGTTCCTGCTGTTTCAAACTTTGAGCTTCCAAGCAGATCTGTACGGTGCCAATTAGGGCTGTGGCGATACACTAATCTCGCCATACGATACGATACACGATACTCGGCTCACGATACGATATATATCGATATTTGTCTTAAGATACATTTACATCATTTTCTGAAAGATTTTAAAGGGACAAAGTGATTTTGGTGACATCTTGTGAGTGTTCCAATGACATTGTTTGAATTAATTGAACTGAAAGGTAGGTGACCGCAGAAAGGAGAGAAAGGAGGCCTCTGATTGGTCAATTCTACATCCACGTCATCGAAGAAATGAGGAAGTACCCACATCTGTACGATTCTGGTTCTGAAACTACAAAGACAGCACATATTCTAGTAATTCATGGAGGGAGATAGCGATGAATGTGGGTCTGGATACGGCCGAGACGGTGAGGAAGTGGAAAAACGCAAGAGATACGTTTAGTAAGTTTAGCTAGTTCGTGATTGTCCCTCTTGCGTTGTGGCGTTGAATAACAGCGCAGACCGCGTGTCAAAATTGAGAATAAATCAAAAGTAACTGCGACACGTTGCCGCGAGAGTAAACACAGCCCTTAAAGCCGGCGTTTTCCACCACTGAATACGGTCTCAAATCCTGACAAATAAAGTTTTGCTAACTCTCAGTTAGCATTAGCTTGTCCGGGTGGTGACGTTTCAGGTGGGCTCGCAGGTTGGTGGTATTTCCAGAGTACTTCACGTTTGTGTGACACAGCTTGCAAACCGCCATACTTTTGTCTAAATCTTCGCTTTCCTTTTTCTTTTTAAACCCGAACTGCTCCCACACATCTGCTTTTAATCACGCAGGCGCTGCGTTTATACTCGCCGCCATCCTCCTGACTGGATCAGCTGTAGCAACACTAGCGGCTGGAGGACTTAATGTGTGGGACACGGGGGTTTTGAAGGGAGCTCAGAATGTCGATACCCGCGGCGGAAATATCGATACTCTCTGGGAAATAAAATATCGATATATATCGCAGAATCGATAAAATCGCCCAGGCCTAGGGCTGCACGATTATGGAAAAAATGATAATCACGATTATTTGGATCAAAATCACGATTACGATTATTATTCAAGATTATTCAACAATAAAAAATATTTTTTGTTCAGAATGTTATTTAAAATCACGATATGAAATGTAACCAAGAAAGTATTGCATAAGGGATGGACAAATTATATAAAAGGCAATAGCATGAAACTTGGTCCTAGAGATTTTTGGCCATAAACACCAGCCTGTAAACATGTCTTAGCTTCAAGAACGCCCAAAGGCAGGTCACTACATTGTCCCCTACACTACATTGTACATGGTCACGATTAATCACGATTTTCAAAATTTTAATTGTGGCAACCAAAAATCACGATTTCGATTATTTTTCGATTAATTGTGCAGCCCTACCCAGGCCTAGTGCCAATTCACAACAAAAGTTACCACAATGCACTTGATACAGACAAAAATCTTAGTCCAATTAACGACAGTCTAGTCCAATTATATCCCAATTCAGTCATTCATGCAATTCAATTAATTGTTATCCAATTCAGTTAATCCAATTCATTTCAAGAGAGTCCAGGTTCAAAATTAACATACCATCAATAGCTTTTCAGCTTTCACTTGTTAACATCTGTGTTTTAACTGCTACTAATGCCAACAGCACAACTCCCTTTTATTATTTTTATCATATTATTTAGTGAGATTTCAACATTTTTGCCTTCAGCATCCAACTCTTCATCTTTTCAATGTCACTTCTTTCTTTAAGAAATTAGCTTTTCCCAGTAGTGTAACAAATTTACATTTTATTTTTTTTATTTTTATTTTTTGCTTCTACTGTTTTTTTAATCTTTTGTAGCAGATCTCCTAGTTTCAACAACACAGAGCTACAGTAAAGTCCCTGCATGTTCTTCCATGCTGCTGCCAGCAGGTGGCAGTAAAGGTCAAGAATACGCTCAATAGATCAGTTTGTCTTGGTTTTGTTGGCTGAGACAACATGGAACATGAGCACAGACTGAACATACTGTTCAAAACTGTACGCTCACGCACAGAGTTTAGTTTTATTGCCACAACTGGGACCGAACAACTCTTATTACTGATGTTACAGGAGTATCTTTGTTAAGCTTATGTTTGTTGCCTCATTCTATCTCAGTTTTTCATGTTTGTGAAGTGTTTGCTTCTCTCATCTTTATCTTCATTCTGTAATAATATCTTACGTTGGCCGCTCCACCAGCCCCCCCCCAGTGGAACCAGTAAGGAGAAGATAATTACAATTTCAAAACCATTTGCCAGATCATTAGCAGCTAATCCTGTGTTTGGTCTGATGAGTCACACGCCTCATTTGCTACGCTGAGGGGAAGCTTGGGGCCCGTTCACAAACACAGACCAGGACCACTGGGGGCCCCCACAGACCAGGGGCCCCCACAGACCAGGGGCCCCCACTCTGCTGTGGATGGGACTGCTTTGGTGTTCCTCCAGTACAATCAGGGATTCCAACAGCAAAGAAAAACAAAACAAACAAAACAACAAGCCTGAAAAGAGATTTAGTGTGTGAGTAATATTTGATTGCTCTCTAATAGCTGGTTAAAAAGGATAAAATCCTTTTATCTTTTTTCCTTTTCATAAGCCTTTTCTTCATTTATCCTTCCCAATAACCACAAAATTGACTGCTTTACTTTAACTCTATTTATGTATCTATCTATCTATCTATGTTGTGAAAATTATTCATCCTTTTGTTTACATCAAATCCTCAACTTACGTACATTTTGACATTTGACATATTTATTCTCTGCACTTTACTGTGGTTATTTGCCTTATTTCTTTACCATGACTAGATAAAATTATATATAAACTAAATGGACACTTTGGTCTGTTTTGGTCGTAATTGGAGAAATCAAAACTGACGTCGTAGCTTAGAAAAGATGCTGTACGCGCAGAAACATTTAGTTTGTCCAGAATCTGAGTCATTTCAGGTGAAGAGCTACAACCAAACTGTCTCACCTGTTCAAAACTGTGGAGTGTGGAGTGAATTTAAACATGTGCTCCCGGTAAGTACAGCTGTATTTAATTTGTTACAGACAGGCAGTTGGTTTGCTGCTTCTACTCGCAAATAAAGGAAGAGATATTGTTAGTGATGTGGAGCAGCTTTGTCCATCTGTCCCTCCTGGAGACTGTTGTCCAAGCCATCGACCCACTCACTACAGCACTACCACAAATAATAATAATAATAATAACCACTAAAGTATCTGTGACGGAGGATTACAGCTCCTCACCTGCTGTTTGGTGATGAAAAAGTACAGCTGATGAATAAATAAGCCAAAACAGGTTAAAGACCCCTTTCAGAGTTGCTGAAAGTCTGACATCATTCTATTATTATTGAGTTATTATCCCAAACAATGCTTATCACATTACAAACCGAAAGTTCCTCAATTAAACAGTCACGTGCAACACATTAGTGCGCCCTCTTTTAATAGCATGTTTTTTTGTAAATAAAAGAATAATTAAAATCATCTGACCATATGGCAAATACAATCTCTGGAACAACACACACACACACACATATATATAATATATATATAGGAAAAAAAATATATATATATGGAAAAAATGATTAGACCACCCTTGTTTTCTTCAGTTTCTTGTTCATTTTAATGCCTGGTACAACTAAAGGTACATTTGTTTGGACAAACATAACAATAACCACAAAGATTGCTCATAAGAGTTTTATTTAAGAGCTGATATCTTACCATTTTCCATGGTTTTCTTGATTATAACCTAAATCACTTAAGTTTTTACATCAATAGCTATGGCGTTGTACTGCCAAAAACACTGCTTTTATGCATTCAGTGTTTTCTTTTCTGTCTGTTTTAGTCACATGATGACGTTTAGTGGTACCAGGTATTAAAATGAACAAGAAACTGAAGAAAACAGGGTGGTCTAATCATTTTTTCCATGACTGTGGTGTGGTGTGTTGTATATATATATATATATATATATATATATATATATATATATATATATATATATATATATATATATATGAAGAAGGGAAGAAATGTGTCTTTATACTCTTTATCACTCTACTTTTTTTGGCCTGATGAATGTTGAATAAATAATAGCATTTATTTTTACAGAAAAAAACTGGATTAAAAACTTTCATTCACATTCACTGGCATTAAAAGCATTAAAATATAAAAAGTACACTGATTTCCTACGCATAAAAATCAGGTGATGTTCCAAAATTAACAACAATTGTTAAAAAACTGCATTTAAAAACTTTTTAACGCTGTCATCAGTTTGGACTCTGAAAGTGAGCAGCATGTTAAACATTCTGGGTTCTGAACAACTGAACAAATCCAACCGTTAGATCTTAATGTCCATCTGCTTCTGGCGCTACAAGTTCTCGCCTCATTGTCGGTGTCTCCTCATAAACATTTTCTCTGAATAGACGTTGCTGTTTGCTGTTGTTGTTGTCAGTAGCAGATGATCTGTCGCTACACCCACTGGTTGTCTGTGGACCTACTGGTGTCGGTTCTGCTTCCATGGCAACTAATGAGTTTAACAACAATGGATCAGCAAACAGTTTTGGCTACCGTTATGTTCTATGTGCCGTACCCTTACCTGGCCAGTAAACTGACTGAACACACCTGTTATTAGTGTTCTGTGTTTGAACTCATCTATCTTAATTATGGTTCAAAAAGAGATTGTAAAATCGTAGCTGGGCACCAGAGATCTGAAATAATAAAGGGTTTATAAGGGTGAAAGCAAATGGGATGAAAATGCTTAGTTTCTATCTCAACTCAAAACAACATGATCAATGACTTGAAACTTATAAATAATTAAATTTAAAAGTCGCTGAAAGGATTGTCCCTTGTTGCTCGGACGACGCCTGGCATGGACGCTGGACGCTCCAGTTTGTGCCGGTTTGTGGTGATCTGCGGTCGGATGTCTACATACTGTCTGCAGGGGGCGGATCGGTTCTTGCGGCTGGTGGAGACCTGCCGCCGCGGACATGGACGGTGTCGCTGGAGGCCGGTTCAGGAAAGCTAAGCTAAGTAGCCCTGAACTGCTACCCACGGCAACCACCGCCACTGGATCCGGGCTGCAGCGTCACTGAGCCGGGACGGGCCCCCGACGTAGCGGCGGCGGCATGCTGCCCCCGTCCAGCTGTCTACACGCCGGATGGGTCAGCTGACCTGGCAGGGGCCGTCTGGTGACCTGGTGGGGCCCAGCACCACCGGGGGAGACGACAACGGCCTGGTCCGGTCCGCATGATGAACCGGGCTCTGGGACGGTCGGCTCCGTCGCTCGCCGGACTGAAGGAGCTCAGTCTTCCCAGAGGAGACGGTCTGGTTCATCGGTGTTTCCTCCTCTGACCTGGAGATATCTCACTGGTCATCATTATGGAGATATACTGGTTCTAACGGCTGTTAACTGTTTTAACGGCTGTTATCTGGAGTTAGCACTCGGACCACGGGACCTGGCATGAAAAGGAGCGCTGGACGCTAGCAGCTCCTCTAGTACACCAGATTTTTCCTGGTGTACTGAAACTTCAATTTCCCCCTTGGGGGATTAGTAAAGTATTTTGAATTGAATTGAATTGAATTTGATTTTAGCTGTAATTTAGTGTGTGTGCCTATACAAATTTTATGTTTGCAGGCTTTATTTTCTTTAATGACCTAAACCCAGTGTTAAACCTCTATTCATAGTCACGTGACCTCTTAATCCCCATTGCACCGTTTTTAACACCTCTGGTATACGGTGCATTCCCTTTACCAAAGATGTTGAAGGCTGAAACTGGGAATTATGTCACACCTCTTCCAGTCACAAAATCAGAAAATAAACCCTTCAAAATATCAAAAACCATGTGCAGCTACTAGCCATTTTTAGCAATATTGATTCACAACAATGCTCAGTGTTGTATTAAGCACAGCAACACATCCACTGATAAAAAGTGAAATGATTCAATGTGTATGACTGATTTAATGTAAAAAAAAAAAAAAAAAAAAAACAAGACATAATTGTTGCTAACAATAAAATGAGTCTAGTGCTTACTTTGCTGATGCATGTAGCCGCCATGTTGGATTACGAAGTTAAGGTACATACCGGTAAAATTTCCCCAACTTTCCAAGTTGGAATTCCAGTTTAAGTTGGTGTCCCAGTTGAAACTTACTACTAGAAACTACTAGAAAACAACTCATCCTTCAGATGAGGGTTAGCTTGATCTCAATTTCTATGTTTTAAAGGAAAATATGACATGAACCTCTAGATATCCCATTTGTTTGCTTCAACCTGGTACAGGTAAGTTTTCAATAGGAGTTAAAGATTTCTTTAAAACCAGGAGGCATAACACCGGTTAAGCATAACATTATGACTACCCATTTAAAAATAATAAAATAAAAAGATGCCATTCAAACCTAACAGCCGTGACAACCTCTGTTCATCATGGTGGGTCAGCAGAAATGGGAGGAATGAGTGCTACATGGGTAACCTTACAAAGAAACTCCAACGGGAGGACAGAGCCTTATTTCGTCATAGTTGAGACATTTATCTGAAAAAACTGAAAAAAAAAAATAATGGTGATAATGAAATTCTTTGCACTGTACTTCTCAAAGGTTTCCTCACAGCCACAGTAAGGAGGATTGGGTCCATTAGTGTTAGTTCTGTGTTTGACTTTCATGTCTTTGTGTTTTCTCTTTGGCTGTTTTTACGCTGGTTATAACTAAACGCACAGATTCAAGGTGATATTTTTCCCTGATTGACATCTGTCACAGAGAGAAGAAAAGCAGTTATCAGAGCAATAGAAAGGTGCATAAAATAAAGAACTTCCACAACAGTACAACAAACTATCTACTCCTGATTGTCAAATAAAGATTTAAAATACTGGTGTCCCGGAGAAGGGACACCAAAATAGCAGAAGGGAGGAGAATAAATGGGATCTTGTCCACCAAAGCATCTGTCCACCAAAGCACTCTCAGTGGTAACCTAACCCTTAACCCCTAACCCCTAACCCTAACCCCTAATCCAAACCCCTTACCCCTAAACCCTAACCCCTAACCCTTAACCCCTAACCCCTAACCCTAACCCCTAATCCAAACCCCTTACCCCTAACCCTTAACCCTAACCCTAACCCCTAATCCAAACCCCTAACCCTAACCCCTAAACCCTAACCCCTAACCCTAACCCAACCCTTAACCCTTAATCCTAACCCCTAACCCCTAACCCTAACCCTAACCCCTAACTCTAAACCCTTAACCCCTAACCCTGAAACCTAACCCCTAAACCTAACCCCTAACCCTTAACCCTAACCCCTTACCCCTAACCCCTAAACCCTAACCCTAACCCCTAATCCAAACCCAACCCCTAACCCTAACCCTAACCCCTAACCCTAACCCTAACCCTAACCCTTAACCCTAACCCTAACCCCTAACCCTAACCCTAAACCCTAACCCTAACCAAACCCTAACCCTAACCCCAACCCCTAACCCTAACCTAACCCTAACCCTAACCCTAACCCTAACCCTAACCCTAACCCTAACCCCTAACCCTAACCCTAACCCTAAACCCCCCTAACCCTTAACCCTAACCCCTAACCCCTAACCCTAACCCTAACCCCTAACCCTAACCCTAACCCTAACCCCTAACCAAACCCCTAACCCTAACCCTAACCCCTAACCCTTAACCCTAACCCCTAACCCTTAACCCTTAACCCTAACCCTAACCCTAACCCTAACCCCTAACCCCTAACCCTAACCCTAACCCAACCCTAACCCCTAACCCCTAAACCCCTAACCTAACCAACCCTAACCCTAACCCTAACTTAACCCCCTAACCCCTAACCCTAACCCTAACCCTAACCCCTAACCCCTAACCCCTAACCCTTAACCCCTAACCCTTAACCCTAACCCTAACCCCTAACCCCTAA
The DNA here is from genome assembly GCA_018398805.1 of Hirundichthys speculiger. Lineage (NCBI taxonomy): Eukaryota > Metazoa > Chordata > Actinopteri > Beloniformes > Exocoetidae > Hirundichthys > Hirundichthys speculiger. The sequence goes on from JAGFBZ010000652.1 coordinate 119,061, forward strand.
CCCTTAACCCTATGTTAGAATAGATCTACCCAAGGCAGTTCCATCAAACAACACATGCCTATTTACAACATGGAAGCTGTCAGATAAAAAAAAATAAAACACCTGGCTCAATACATCATCTGGATCCAGAAGGGACTTTAAATTAACATCAGAGGAGCCAACGACGAGAATTTAAGACCAGAGAGACAAATATGTGCACTGCCGGTTTGACTACAAGAACATGGAGCATCAAAACAATGTAGCTGTGATAGTGTACACAGGTACATCTGTGGTGAGTTGGAAATTCCCAGAGTTACACTGGGGAATACCAGCAAAAGTGGTTAAGATGATAGAGCAAAGGAAATGTGGGATTTGTGAATAAAAGATGAACCCCTCATTCAGCTGTCACTATCTGGGATTTTTGGAGACATCTGGCACAAAGAATGAATGTCTGGAAACTAAAAGTACCTTTGCAAATTCAAAGGATGGTAGCCACTGCACTCATCAGTCACTCTAATTACTACTTTAACTTTTTGTCAAATTTACTTTTTTTTTCAATCTTAATCGCTGTTAACGTTAAGCCTATTTACAGTTGAAATGTGTTAGTTGTAATGAAGAAATGACCTCCAGAGAGCAGAACCACATTTATATGACATGTTTATTCCTGCTGGTTGTTTTAAAGGGAGGGTCTTTGGGGATCAGCCTACTTTCAGCGCCAGCCCCTAGTGGCCATTCATGGGACTGCAGCCTCCAACACTTCTGTTCTAGCTTGGTTCTTTAGCCTCAGGAGTTGGCACTTGATTGCAGTGGAGGATGTCTGTTATTGTTTCATTCTCTTATAGATCTTTAGAACAACTTTAAGCACATTTGTTTCCCGCCATGGTTGCTATGCTGTATCTGCTCCTCTAGTGGTATAGGCCTCCACATTTTCAATGTTAAGACTAAATTAGGCCATCCAAACATCATCTTTAAGTTAGAATGAATAAGTAATGCAGAAAAAAATAGAAGTATAAAAATAAAGATGCATTAAACGTACAAACCCTAATTAAATATTGAAAAAAAGCCTTAATTGATATTGCTTTCTACTGTTTTTGAAGGTTTTTTTTCCACCAGAATAGTGAATTATCTGTGTTAGTCTTAAGCACCACCACTGAAGACAATGGAGCTGATGTTACTGTCCTTTATAATGAGTCTAACCTTTGATAGCTTCTTGAATGTTGTCTTTGTAGTAATTAATGGAGATGGCGAGCTCAAATTAATTACTTCGTGCTTTGTCGATGACAGTCTAAATGAAATACATCAGAGTTTATTTACGGCAGCTTACTGGCTGCTACAGATGTCACCTGCAGCCCCAGGAGGTCAGGTGAGGTGGTTTAATCATTATTGGACAGGTAAAGGTCTGCTTTTGTTATGAGGTGAATTTTAGATGAAACAGATCTGCTTAGTTTCAGGGCAGAGGTTCAGGGAGAAAATGAAGTTTTAATAGCCGTAACTTTAACATGCTTTTTAAAACTTTACCACATAATATTCATATAGATATAGGGTTCAGATCTTTTTAGGCCCATAAAAGGCATCCGGTCTTTCACTTCTCTTGTAATTCTATTTGTAAAATACATAACAACATAGAGTTTATTTAGTTAAGAAAACTATGAGACTATTCTATGTGAATATGTGAGATTTATAAATTTGTGGACAGGAGTTTACTTCCTTTAAATTTGCGCCGCTGCTGCCAAAAACACCCCTACCTCAGTTCAGTCCAGTTTTGACCAATCCTAGCATTTCTTTTGTGCTAATATGACTATTTTAAAAAGACACAATTTCCAAAATGATAAAATGATGAGAGAATGGTAAATCAAAAAAAAAGTCTTGACTTTCCAATAGCAGCTGAAAGAATTGTAACTCTCATCATGCAAATAAGCAAATTTCAAATAAAAAGTGGGCATACCGTACATTACATGAAAATTCTGCAGAAAATCACAAAATGTGAAAAAAAAAAAAAAAGAGTTGATATACAGTCATGGAAAAAATTATTAGACCACCATTTTTTCTTCACTTTCTTGTTCATTTTAATACCTGGTACCACTAAACGTCATCATGTGACTAAAACAGACAGAAAAGAAAACACTGAATGCATAAAAGCAGTGTTTTTGGCAGTACAACGCCATAGCTATTGATGTAAAAACTTAAGTGATTTAGGTTACAATCAAGAAAACCATGGAAAATGGTAAGATATCAGCTCTTAAATAAAACTCTTATGAGCAATCTTTGTGGTTATCGTTATGTTTGTCCAAACAAATGTACCTTTAGTTGTACCAGGCATTAAAATGAACAAGAAACTGAAGAAAACAAGGGTGGTCTAATCATTTTTTCCATGACTGTATATACTCCCAAAGACCCTCTGGGTTTGAAATTGCTTCGTACATAGAATGCAGGAAACAAAGGACTGCAGTATCTTTAGTATTTAAAAAAAAAGATAGTGGCCCAGATAGTGGGCCAATTTCAGAAAAAAATCCTGTCTGAAACTGGCCAATCTGCCTCATTTTCTGCATCCCATAATGCAATGGGCAATGACAATAAAGGCCAGTCACAGTGGTGGCATGGACAGCTTCTACATACTAACGGGGTCATCCCTATGTTCCCACAGCCCAATGTTCCTTCAGCCCTATGTTCTCTCAGTCCTATGTTCCCTCAGTCCTATGTTCCCTCAGTCCTATGTTCTCTCAGTCCTATGTTCCCTCAGTCCTATGTTCCCTCAGTCCTATGTTTCCCTCAGCCCTATGTTCCCTCAGTCCCTATGTTCCCTCAGCCCTATGTTCCTCAGCCCTATTTTTCCCACAGCCCTATGTTTCCCCCCCTCAGCCTATGTTCCTCAGCCCTATGTTCCCAAGCCCTATGTTCCCTCAGCCCTATGTTCCCTCAGCCCTATGTTCCCAGCCCTATGTTCCCACCCCTATGTTCCCACAGCCTTTGTTCCCTCAGCCCTATGTTCCCACAGCCCTATTTCCCTCATCCCTAGTTCCCTCAGCCCTATGTTCCTCAGCCCTATGTTCTCTCAGCCCTTTGTTCCCTCAGCCCTATGTTCCCTCACCCCCCCTCAGCCCTATGTTCCCTCAGCCCTATGTTCCCTCAGCCCTATGTTCCCTCAGCCCTCAGCCCTATTTCCCTCACCCTATGTTCCCACAGCCCTATGTTCCCACAGCCCTATGTTCCCACAGCCCTTTGTTCCCTCAGCCCTATGTTCCTACAGCCCTATGTTCCCTCAGCCCTATGTTCCCTCAGCCCTATGTTCCCTCAGCCCTATGTTCCCTCAGCTCTATGTTCCTTCAGCCCTATGTTCCTTCAGCCTTATGTTCTCTCATTTCTAAGGTTTTATTTTTCTTTCCAAAATTAGGCCCTATGTTCCCACATTTCCTCTATCAGCAATTTGCATCAGATTTTATCCCCATTTCTGACAATTTGGTCAATTAGTCAATTCAGGCAGCACGGTGGCTTAGTGGGTTGCTTACTGTGTTGCCTCACAGCTAGAAGGTTCCTGGTTCGAACCTTGGCAGGGGCCTTTCTGTGTGGAGTTTGCATGTTCTCCCCGTGCTTGCGTGGGTTTCCTCCAGGTACTCCGGCTTCCTCCCACAGTACAAAGACATGCATGTCAGGTTAATTGGTGGTTCTAAATTGCCCGTAGGAGTGAGTGTTGTTTGTCTGCATGTGGCCCTGCGATGGACTGGCGACCTGTCCAGGTGGACCCCTGCCTTTTGCCCGTAGACGGCTGGGATAGGCTCCAGCAGATCCCCGTGACCCTGCAGAGGATGAAACGGGTATAGATAATGGATGTCTGTCTGTGTCTTCGATTCTGTATGTTTTTTTTTGCGGTTTACTTTTTTTTAGTTATGCGCTTTGGGTTGCACCCAGTACATGTTTAAAGGGATGGTTCAGAGTAATTTCAACTTAGGGTCCTGCACCATGACCTCGTGCCAAATGCCCTCCAGAAGCTAGTTTTCCCTTGCTCAATCAGTGGCATTTTGAGAAAAATCTTGGAAATGAGGGAACAAAGGGCTGAGGGAACATAGGGCTGAGGGAACATAGGACTGAGGGAACATAGGACTGAGGGAACATAGGACTGAGGGAACATAGGGCTGAGGGAACATAGGACTGAGGGAACATAGGGCTGAGGGAACATAGGGACTAATTTTCAAAGTTTTCAGTGAAAAAAAAATTCTTAGAAATGAGGGAACATAGGGCTGTGGGATCATTGGGCTGTGGGAACATAGGCACGCTCCCATACTAACAGCAGCTACCACACCAGCCTGCAGTACCTACGTATAACTCCACTGTTGACACAGTTCACAGTCAGCACCATTAACACCACAGACCAGAGTTACCAGTTCCCCTCTCTCGGCCGATGTGATGAAACCAACTTGCCTTTTCCCTCTTTGTGTCACCACCTGAATCCAACAGAAAGTTCAGAATCAATGGCATGTTCAATCTGTAGGCCCCGGGTCCCCGAGCGAGCCGATCCGATTTCAGACCACAATTCTGGGCCTCGTTCGCTCGGAGGTCCCGCCGGCCACCGGAGAACCAGTCTGAAGCCTGACTGAGAACCAGGCAAGGGAGGGGGGGCAGACCTGAGGCTGGCTGGGGACCAGATCATGGCTGAGGACCAGGTCAGGGAGGCTCCATCGCCTATCCCATTTCGGAGCACAATTCTGGGCCTTGCTCGCTCGGAGGTCCCGCCAGCCTCTTTATTACATTATTACAAGCTACACATGTCAGCCTTGTGTGTGCGTTTATCTCACCTGGTGAGGCCTTTGTAGCGTACGGAGACCTGTTTCGTCCACATTAAAAATCATGTGTGGGGGGAATTTATGCCTGTTAGAGATTAGGGATGCGTGCGATTAGTCATCTAAATGGTTAAACGTCCGCCCACTTTCTAGTCGGCACCAGAAATATTAGTCGTTTAAACCAATTTGTGTTTTATTCATGTACAAGGCTGCTTAACTGTCATACAGCCGCCCGCCACTAGTCGGGGCTACAGAGCCGTCAGACAGCAGTCCTCCTCTCCACGGCAATGCTGGAGTAGACTGGAGTTTTAAAACGGCACGGTGGGAGGATGTCCTCTCGCAAAACCAGCGCGGTTTGTCGGAACTTTAATCTAGAAAATGAAAACAAGGTCGTATGTAGACTGTGTCAGAAACAACTGGCATACAATCACTCGACTGGAGCAATGAGCAGCCACATTCGACTCAAGCATTTGGATGTTAATCTGCACGAGACGACGGCTGCTGATGCTAGCGGTGCTGATGCTAGCGGTGCTAATGCTAGCGGTGCTAGCCACACTCAGGCCGATTTGACATTGTTTACCCGGAGACGTGTTCTCCCGTCCGGTCTGAAAGGATAACGCAGCTCATCACGATAATGACTTCGCAAGATATGCTTCCACTTAACTTTGTGGAAGGTAAAGGCTTCAGGAAGCTAATGGAATATGTTGAGCCTGAATACACCGTACCGGGACGCTAACTGATAACTGGAGCGCATCTTTTTTTACACTAGTCGACTAGTCTTAATTAAAATTTCCGTTTAGTCGGCAGGGAAATTAGTCGCCAGGAACATCCCTATTAAAGATACGGAGAAAGGGAATCTAAACTACTTAATTTTAGAGAATAAAACCAAACACATGCATTGGAACAATCAATTCACCCACCTGTCCATGACTACTGCCAGATTATCATAGACCTCCCAAACAGAACCACTCTGGACCTGAACCAGAACCACTCTGGACCTGAACCAGAACCACTCTGGACCTGCAGACCAGTGGTGCGCAAACTGTGGTGGTACGCGAGCGCTCTCTGGTGGTACGCATTGACTTGTCAATGCATGACAATGCGTTATAAATACAACATTTCCAATGAAATTCAGGTAACAATAAATAACCACAATAAGGGATAAACATCTCTCCAGTGTGTTTAAAGATAACTGAGAAGGCATATATGGCTCTATTTTAAAATTGGTCATCATGGTGGTACTCGGAGAGCTCAATAGTTTCTCAGGTGGTACGCAGCATTAAAAGTTTGAGAACCACTGCTATAGACAATCCATTATAAAAGGATTTAGCCTTGTGGGAAGATCAGCCTTAGTTACCGTAGGAAGTCACATGCTGTCTTGAGCACCTGGCTTACCTGCACACTGCGTCTCTTTCCAATTGGCAGACACGAGGACATGGTTCTTGTCTGCATATTCAAAGGCCAGTGTGGGACACTTAGCTGGAGAGAGGCCACAGTTCTTTCAGGTGTTTGGAAAGTTCTTCCTCCATCTCATCTGTGAAAATTCTCTTTGCCTGGGCCACCGAAATCCAGGCCACTCTGGTCCACCTCTCTGACCTCTGACACCCTCCAGCAGGCTTCTCCATCACCTCCAGAACCATCCTGGATCTCTGGATGTAACCTCCAGATCAAACATGCCATTAATTCTGAACTTTCTGTCTGTTTCAGGTGGTGACACAAAGAGGGAAAAGGCAAGTTGGTTCCCTATCAAGTTGCTTCATGATCAATGCACCTCCAGGAGCAAAAGCTACATCCACCAGAACAGGATGGATGAATGAAGATAGCTGGGCCTAGTTTCTCGTTCACCTGATAAACCACACTTCCTGTTCACCTGAACCCCCCCATGCTTCTCATCATGGACAATCTTAAAGTTCACATATCACTCAGGGCAGTAGAACTGGCCAGGAGCAATGGTATCGTTATGCTCACTCTCCTACCTCACACATCCCATCATGCACCTCTGGATGTGGCCGTGTACGGTCCGTTCAAAGCCCAATACAGCCGAGCTCTCGATGGGTGGATGCGACCGAATCCTGGCAAAACAGTCACCATCTACCAGGTTGCAGGACTTGTGAGTCAAGCCTTCATGACAACAGTGACGCCACAAAACGTGACTTCTGGGTTTAGGTCCACTGGGATTTTCCCAGACAATCGTGACATTTTCCCCAATGAAGCGTTTGCACCATCCGTTCCGTCAGACCGGCCAAACCCTGAACTACAGCCTGCCACCATAGATGCTCCACCTCCAGGAGAAGTTATTGAAGGCCTGCACCCTGCAGATGATCCGCCTGAAGATGACCTTCCTCCCGCTGCAGATAACGCAGCCTCCCGTACGAATTCTCCAGCTGACACGGATCCAGGACCTTTAACTAACCGGCCTGGTTATGTCCCTCCACAGGAAATCATCGCGCTTCCAAAGTTAACCCCCAGAAAACAAACCAGACGCAGGTGCGTGAAGACCGCTATCCTCACCGACACTCCTGAGATGCAGGCACTCGAAAGGGCTTTAGAAGAAAGACGTAGCAGCTGCAGAGGAAGTGCAAAGTAGGGCAGAAAAGGGTGAGATGATCCAGAGCTTTTGGAAAGAGACGAAAGAGACTGATGAGGAAGTGCAAAAGAAGGGCTAAAAATCGGAGCTAATCCCGAGGACTCGCTATGGAGTGATGGTGGTCATAATCTGAGTTTCCCTACTGTGGAAGTGGTTCTTTTCTCTGATTTGAATGGTAAATAAAACATTTTTTGAATGATACTTTGCTGTATTTGTGTTTGTTCAGTCACCTCCAGAGTGGTGGAAAAAAAGTAAGTTGATCACTTTACCCCACGCTGGCTCGCTTTACCTCCTTGAAATCTGGGTTTTGTCTCATTTTACCCCAGCTATGGGGTAAAATGAGACACTTGACCTCTTTTTATAAAAACAATCCCATTTTCACCATCTTTAGTCCGGCAAACATTCTGATCATTTCCATCCTTAGGAAACATCCTAAATTAAAGAAAAATGTGTTAATTTTATAGACACATCAATTTATCACGCACATTACATCACTCTCCCCTATGTCACTCTGGAAACTCTGGCCTGCAAACAGACAGACAGAAAGAAATTGCTACACTGCGTGAGGAGATGGTAGCATGGTGGTGTGGTGATTAGTACGAGAAAGTCATCCACCGGTGTCTTGCCCCTTGTGACGCTCAACAAACTAAAGGTGTAGAAAAGGGATGGATGTTGAAGGAGTATAAAACAGGTAGATTTACAGATATCAGTGATAGATTTGGGTGTGTGATTAAATTGAGTGATATTCCAAGGGACATGCTTTCAAAGCATCAAATTTACATATGGTATTACCAAAAGGCTGCATTGACTAGACACATTGGGTGCGTTTACATGGGAAGTTTAATTCCTCTTTAATTCAGAATTAAAGTTAAAGCCGAATAAAAGTTACCATGTAAACACTTAATTCCATATGAAAATGTCAATTCCGAATTAAACTTAATTCCGAAGTAAGTGGCTGGTTTATTCCCATTTTAATTCCGCATTAATTAATTCCGCGGTCATGTTTACACTCATTCCTCTTTAAATTAATTCCCGTCTTTCTGCGCATGCTCGTTCTCTTGCCCGTCTGTCGCCATGACGCTTATATTCCGCGCTGGGCTTGTTTTTTAAAACGGCATTACACAGTAAATGGTGGTCAAGAGCAGAGATGATTTATTTAATAAATAGCTTGGAGGAACTGGAAATAATTAAAAGAACAGATGGCAGGAAACATAAAAATTGTGAGCTTTTCAAAGTTGTAGCGGCCAGGTTAAATGAAGGAGGTTTCGCAGATAGAGACGCCACCCAGGTCAAAAATAAGTGGAATGTTGTTGCTAACCAGTTAGCTAAGTTTGTTTTCTTCCGGTAGATGTAAAGACGTCCCCCCCCCCCCCCCCCCCCCCATCCAATCAGAACCCTTCCCAACCCCCAGACCTAAAGCGGAGTTGAATAAAGCCGAACAAACGTGTTTTCAATGTAAACCTTAATTTGGAATTACTATTTCCATGTAAACTCGAAGGAAAATAGTTTAATTCGGAATTATTGAATTCCTAATTATTAATTCCGATTTAAAAAACATCATGTAACCGCAGCCATTAGAATATTAATCTTGAAACAGAACAGCTTTTCCACAATTTCACAGATGCAACTCACTATTGTGAGTAAAACCAAAAAAGTTTGATTTTGACAACAGAAGTCCATTTTTACTAATAACTGATGGTGGCATTTAACACCTTTCAAAGGTAAATATGTACTCTCCCACAATTCATTATCTTCGGCAGAGATAAAGCGGGGCAAGGAGCGACTGATAAGGAGTAAAGGTATAAACGCTGGTTAAATAAACCGAAGGTGTGAGCACAGCTGAGAGTGTTTTGGTCATGATGTCTCCCGCCGCCATTGTTCTCTCTGGCCTCTGGCTGTGTTTTACACAATAATTACCTTTTTTTCACTGGAAATCACCCGCATGCTACACGTTTGAATCTGCAGGGCTACCACGCTTCCATTTCTGCAAGCTAAAAGAGATGTGATTGTTTTTCAGGGAGAATTTATTTTTGACAATTCTTAAATCATTAGCTTTTCCTATATTCCATGAAAATGCCTCTTATTCTGTAAGACTAACTAAAAAGACAAATCCATGATGCAACTTTGACTAATTCTCAACATTTGGTAGTAGTTTCATGAAAGGCCTTCAGGCCACACAGCAGTTTGCATGATTAGGAATACACAGAAGTGGGTTGTTGACTATGTGAGACTGTAAGTGATTTTTATAATAATTTCCTGATCTGCCAAATCAGTTGGGAAAATTTTTGTTTGATATGCTCTTCTGGTGTCTTGGAAAATACTTTTTTTTTTCCTGAACGAAATGGCCCTTTTTCTTTTCTATTCTATTTTTTGAGTCTTGAGTCTCTGCCCAGTTTAATGCCATAAGATCTTGCATCTGCCCGACATTCCTCCTTTGACTTTTTATAGCTGTAAGCAAGTAAGTCCAAAGTCAGAGGCTGTATTATGCTTTCCCAAACTTTCAGACTTCTCTACAGTTTTATGATGAATTCCTGAAGGGGGGGGGGGGGGGGGACAAGATGAAGTTATGTTGTATTCCTATTCACAATATATTCAGTTTTCATGGTGCTGACTATGCTTCTCAGCACCATCATCTCTCAGTGATGTCATGGAGTTCACATTTTCCTTGTATGGATATACACTCTCGGCAGTGCTTGCAAGAACTTTCGCAATCTTTATAAATTAGAAGTTTACAAATGCTTTTTTTTTTTTTTAGCATCGGTCAGCATTTTACACCACATATCCCACTGACAGTTATCAACATAAGCGTAAACAGGAAATACAGATACAGATACAGATAGACAAACATCTATAATGTTACACAAAAGCAAGTAATGGGCATAGTATCGTCCAGACGTCCAGCTGTAATTATTGTTGTGGCTGCGAGGATTTGAAACATGCTGAAATATTTTACAGGACATTTAAAAAACATAGATGTTATTGATAGCATGTTGTTTTAAATTCATGTGTCTAACTAGTGGAAAACGTTGTGTATGTTAGTTGGCCATTAGTTCCAATAATTCAACAGAAAACACCGATGCCAAATCCTCCGTGCTTTAGTGTTTTCTGTTGATTGAATTACTACAGCAGCCGTTACCAAACTACAGAATACCAAGGCCCAATTTAAAATGTGAAAAATCTCCACAACCCACCAGAACCTTTAATCACAACTGTGATCAACATACAGGACCAGGAACCATGTTAATGTGAGGGGTCAACAAATAAGGTGACACTTGTCATATTAAGTTAAGATGACAGTAGAATAACACTTAACCGGTTTGTTTTGTTACTTCGTAATGTTTTTTCAATCATGTCATGAATATTTTACAGTAATTAAAAACATTTAATAAAGATCGAGGATTTAAAAGACATTTGTTTAATTTTAATTACCTCTCACGGCCCACCTGCAGTCCCACGACGGTCCACCAGGGGGCCGCGGCCCACACTTTGGGAATCACTGTACTAGAGCATTGTTTCTTGGCATCACCCCGGGAGAGGATGCTCCTAATCTCGACAACATTACGTTGGTGAAAAATGGCTGTCTTAAAAACCTGATAAATATGCTGTTTAAACAAAAAATCCTGATCGAAAATAACTCAGACGTTTCTCACGGTTGTACTGGAGGCCAGCATAAAACCAGCTAATCTGAAAACAATATAATCCATTTTTTCAGAATTTAAAAGCAAAAAGTTTGTGGACATCCAGGTCTTCATGTCCTTAAGACATGCATTAAGTTTGGCTAACAGTTCTGTTTCATCTGGCTTTATGGATAAATACAGTTGTGTATCATCAGCACAGTAAGGGGAGCATGCATAGAGTGAAGAGGATCGGCCCTAAAACTGAACCCTGTGGAACGCCATAGCAGGTCCTCGTCTATGCAAAAGGAACATTATTAACATGAATAAACTCGAACCTGTCAGATAAATATAATTTAAACCAGCCTACTGCGGTCCTTTGAATTCCAATAAGGTGCTCTAATCTGTGCAGTCAACTGTTGTGGTCCACGGTACCACCAGCAGCACTGAGGTCCAGCAGAACCAGTATGGACACTAATCCATCCATCATAGCGCTGTTATAGTGCTGTGATGTATTCTGAACCCCGACTGAAAAACGTAAGATAAATCACTTCTATGCAGGTAGTCGCCTCGCTGGCTTGCAACTACTTTTTTAAGAATTTTAGATACAAATGGGAGGTTGGATATGTTATAATAAGTTTTTATTTAAGCAAATTCAGTTGTCTCCATTGTACCTTTGCTCTTGTTTCTCTGAGCACATGCTACGTCCTTAAAGGGGGAACAATAAGATCACATGACTCTATTCTATCAAATTAGGTCCGTTGCATTAGATACAAGTCTGGAAACAACATTTTATTTGTTTTGTTCCTCAGAGAAGAACTCAGTAAAAAAAAAATGAGAGGGAGAGAAACTGCAGTTCAATAAAATGTCTGCCTTTAGCTTTTTCTTCCAATAAACCTATAAACCCTGGAAACACAAGCAAGGCAAACATGAACTCAAAGGTCAGAAAATTGGATAATGTCGCTTAAATCAACCTTAGAGAAGCCTGTTATCATGGAAGTGCATACGTTAACATCATCATCCCTTGATGAAAGTGTGTGCTGATCTTATAAAAAGGTGCTTATATGTATATATAGCAAATGTAAGGAATTTATTATCTATTGTTCATCTCTGACTTAAACAAAATCCACATGAAAGACACACACACAAAAAAGAAACATAGGAAAAAGCATGAATTAAAGTTTGATGATCTGTTGAATGGCTGTAACAACAACAACCCCACTCCCACCTCAAACCAGTGTAACTCACTGCTGGTACGAATGGGACCAGTAACATCAGTCTTCAATGCCAAACTTAAGTTTTTCCTTGTTAGAAGTCCAGTTTTCTGCTTTCAGATTTGTATCACATTTTCAAATAGTCGAATTTAAAAACTAAGAATAAAAGCTTTCAGTCCCAAAAAGATTAGAGGTTGATGCCTTGTTGATCAGAACTGATTTTTTTGAGTATTTACTTTTGGTCTGGAGATGTTTTGGCCGTGAGCCAGATGAGCCATCTGGTGTATCTGAAGGAGAAAAGCTCATCTTCATCGTCCAACATCTCATTGGCTCATTTTTTTTTTCTTTTATCTTCATTATGTTCGGCGCTGTAAATGTCATTATCAAAGAGGGTTAACAGATGATTTCAGTCACCCCCCCCCCCCCATAAACACACACACACACACATGCGCACGCACACACACACACACACACACACACATGCTAACAGCAGACTCATGCTTTACTAATCAGCTCAGCATTCTCTCACTGGCTCTTGTAGTCCAGGATTGATGTCTGATTATGTCGGTCACTCATCCAGATGGACCCACATTTACCCCCCCATCCACACCACCCCCCCCCCCCCCCCCCCCCCCCCCGCACCACGTCTGACCCCTGACCTCCTGCACTGTTGCTGTGGAAACCTTCTCTGTGAAGATGAGGAGTTGTGGGGGTGAGATCAGGAGGAGGGGAGGGGAGGGGGGGGGGGGGTTGCTTGGTATTCCAGGCTGATCTCATGGCTGCTTCCATGAATAGAAAGCGAGGCGGCCATGAACATCTCAACACCCCCCCCCCCCCCCCCCCACCCTCCCATCTCACTTCACCTTTCTTGTGCTCTTTTTTTTTTTAAAACCCGTTTCTGCTCTCCTTTTCTCTGCACTGTTGCCAGACAGATGGTTTCAAACAAACATTTGTCTGAAGTTCAGAGAGAGTCTCTGTCCACCCGGATAAACAAACAGAGGGACGGAGGACATTTTGGGAGTAAGATGTGTTCTTTGTGAGCGCTCGTATAATGACATAATGATACTCCTCAGAAAACACCGCCAGTTTTTACACCATCAAAATGGTGTTTTATTACAGCTTTACTATAGTTTTAGTAGTTTGAGCATCATTCCTATTGGTAAAGATAACATTGTGTTCACCATCATAGTTTAATCAACTTTAAGCTTCTTATTTTTTAAGAAAAAACTAGGGCTGGGCAACGATTAAAATTTTTAATCGCGATTAATCGCATTATTTCCCTGATTAATCGCGATTAATCGCATTGTATACGCAAAATCAAATAATGAATTCAAAAGTAGTGTAAAATCCACTTTTATTTAAATGTTCTGCTGCCATATGAACTAAAGTGCCATAACATTTGTTGTTCAAACACTTTTAACATCAGCACTTGTCAGTAACACATATTTAGTGTAAAATCTCATCTTAAAAAATGTAAAATATAATAAAGCTTATTGCCACTGCCGGGGCATTAATGTCATCCTGTTTTTATAAAAAAATTAAAAAAAAAAGGTCTACAAACAAAATCCAAAAAAAAGATGGTGGCTCGGCAGAATCATAACATTAAAACAGGTAATCTCTCTCAGAAACTTTTAAATAAAATCAAAAATTAAAAAGTGACATTTTAATATGTTTTTTGTTTTTTAATCTAACAAAAAAAAAAAAGGAAAAAAATGCCTGTTTTTTTTTTTATTTATATATTTCAATTTTAGACTTGGATCAAAAATACGAAATGAAAAAAATGGTCCACAGGACTGAATTTGTTTTTATAATCAATGACTGGACTTTCTGTTGTCGTTACACATCTGTGCCACTAGATGGAGCCGCACTGAAGTAACCAGTAAGTGAACAGATCTGATGGAACATGGAGGAATGACGCGAAAGTTTTGTTGCAGTCCAGAATTTTCTTTTTCAGACAGAATTGTTAATATTGCTACCTGAGTTGCTACCTGAACTGTTAAGTATACAGATTTTTATCATTCTTCATGTCTGTTCTAGGTTTTTTTTCGCATGTTTACCTGCCAATTATCTTCCGGTTCTGCAGCAGCCAGTAACAGACTTTTCAAAACAAAAGCATGTGATCAACGTGCGTTAACGCGCGTTAAAATAATTGTCGGCGTTAATAAATGAATAAATAATAAATGAATTTTTTCAATCGCCTATTTTTTTCCATTAAAAAAAAATTACATTTCAACATCATATAATTTATGTTAATGATAGAGTAAATGTATAAAATTAACAAATTTGCCAAATTACAAATTTAATAAGAATAAAAATGTCAGTTAAAAATTCATCCACAATGTAGCCACATGGAGCCGCACCATGGCGTTATTATAGTATAATATATTAATTAATACTGATGATACACATCAGAAATATAGCGAATTAACACAGTCCTTAACGCAGGAGCAGCAAGTTTGTCCGACCTAGCAACAGTAACTAAGAAGGGGGCGGTGCTTCCTTAAAGGTGGGGTAGGTGTTCTAGGTAAAAACGGTTCCATCAATCCAACTCAAGTGAGATTTTGAAAATATACACTCCCTCCCTCCTCCCAAAGGCTCCGCCTCCTCCTCTTCAGCTCACCCCTCTAAACCACGCCTTCACATGATTCATGACTACATGAACCACAGGGAGGGAGGGAGGGGTGGGGGGGAGTGTATTGATATTTGATGGACGTATTAGGCAGCCAATGAAAGTAATGATGATCACTATTTTGATTGGTCAGAGTTTTTCTCTGATTATACCCTCTAGACCGGACTTTTGTAGTTTTAAATAAATCTACCTGGTGTGCTACTTCCCCCCACACAGGTGTCGTGAAGACAATATGAGGATAACCTTTTCAGGTATAACAAAAAGAACAATCAGAGTATTGGGTGCTGGGTCAAGTTTGACGATTGTGGAAAGAGTTTGCAAAGCTTACCTTTAATATTTTCCCAGACTGGAACCAGTGTCTCTTTTCCACTACAGCAGGGACAAACATCAGGATACGTATGAGGATATGTGGGGGTGCACATGCACCTTAAACTGTAGCAGACATGTTGGGTACAAAAGGACATTGAACTGACATGTTTCAAATCTCATTCATTGTTTATCAAAACCAGATTTCAAGCAGATTTTATTTTATTGTGTGGTGCATGTCTTACAGTGGTCAACTTGCCATAGAGGTTAAGTGGTTAACCTCTAGGTTAGGTGAATTAATCCAACCTACCTGAGGCATGAAATGCACATGGGTGACATCTGCATTAGGGTCTGGTACACCTGGTTTAACAGGGTGGGGACATTTTCTTTCAAGAGACAGTTGTGTTTTCTTGTGATTGCGATGCCTAAGTAAGAAAACTGGTTTGTAAGAATCTTGAAATTGATGTTACTGTGCAACGTATTTTACTGCAAGTGCCACTTCAATAAAAGGAAAGAGTTTGCTTTTATGTAGGTTCAGCTTATGACCAGAGAAGTAGCCAAACTGGATGAGTATTGATAGCAGGGGGATGTAGAGGTATGAAGAGAAATGTTATGTTCAGTCCTTGAAATACCTGAAATATCCTTGTAGGAATGAGTCACAATTGAAAATGGTTCCATGGCCAGATTAAAAAATAATAGACTTAGAGGGTACCCTGTCCAGTTCCACTTAGAAGGTTGTTGGAGATGAATAAGGATTGAAGCCAGAGGACAGCAATGATATAATAGTCTGAAAAATAGATTTTTTTTTTTCTAGAACCACAAACAAATGCCTCAGCTCATCACATTCAAAAGTCTTTTCTGCAGCTGGAGACAGAACATATCCAGGAGTCTTATTTGAGGCTGAGCAAAGAATATCAAACACACAACATATGTTGAAATTGGAACAGTGATTTTTAATTAAACCTGTTTTGTCTTCAGATGTAACTGATGATAGAATATACTCTAATCTACAGTCATGGAAAAAAATATTAGACCAGCATTTTTTCTTCAGTTTCTTGTTCATTTTAATACCTGGTACCACTAAACGTCATCATGTGACTAAAACAGACAGAAAAGAAAAACACTGAATGCATAAAAGCAGTGTTTTTGGCAGTACAACGCCATAGCTATTGATGTAAAAACTCAAGTGATTTAGGTTATAATCAAGAAAACCATGGAAAATGGTAAGATATCAGCTCTTAAATAAAACTCTTATGAGCAATCTTTGTGGTTATTGTTATGTTTGTCCAAACAAATGTACCTTTAGTTGTACCAGGCATTAAAATTAACAAGAAACTGAAGAAAACAAGGGTGGTCTAATAATTTTTTCCATGACTGTATAAGCCAGAATTTTACCCAAAATTTTGGCAACAACATTTAACGAGGGGACCTTTAGTAAGGCGTCAAATATTTGTAAAGCAAACTTACTTGTCCAACAACAAGCAGAGATATGCATCCAGCTGGCATCCTGTATTCTCTTCTAGCTCTCACAGACTGAAAGCTTTCCCAAAAGTTACACTTCTTTGGTTTCTTCCCAGATCACTCTCTCATTTTCTCCTTCTCACATCCTCTGTCATTCTTTTCTTTGGTTTCTAAGTCATCTGTGCCATCGCTGTGCAAAACTGAACTTGCGCTATGAGCTAGCCTCAATTTATTGTAGATAAATACACCAGTCTGGGATTCAGAAGCTGCTTTGTTGGATTCTGTGGACAGCAGGTCCGGATGGGCCTGACAGTTCAACAATAGTATCTAAAAATAATCAAATATTCCTTATAAACCACCTAAAACTGATATTTTATGATTCAAAAGATATTTTTCTGTTTTAAGCTACCTGCCTAGTCTTTTTTTCCCTGGATTTATGGCTCTTAAAGGTAATATTTTATGAAAATGGGTTAAAATCCATCCATTATCTGTGCCCGTTTAATCCTCCGTAGGGTCACGGGGATCTGCTGGAGTCTATCCCAGCTCTCTTCAGGAGAAAGGCAGGGGTCCACCTGGACAGGTACCAGTCCATCGCAGGGACACACATAGACAAACAACCATGAACACTCACAATCACTCCTACGGGTAATTGAGAACCACTAATGAACCCAACATGCCTGTCTTTGGACTGTGGGAGGAAGCCGGAGTCCAATGCAACTACTTCATGTGTCTAAAAACATCCTGGGATCCTGGGGAGAGGACATCACCACTGTGGAGGAGTACAAGTACCTGGGCGTCTACATTGACAACGAACTGAACTGGAGGGTCAACACTGACGCTGTATACAAGAAGGGGATGAGCCGCCTCTACTTCCTGAGGAAGCTCAGATCTTTCAACGTGTGCAGCAGGATGCTGGAGATCTTCTATCAGTCTGTTGTTGCCAGCGCCCTTTACTTCGCAGTGGTCTGCTGGGGGAGCAGCATCAGAGCCAGTGACATCAACAGGCTGAACAAGCTGATCAGGAAGGCCGGCTCTGTGATTGGCTGCAAACCGGACACTTTTGAAGTTGTGGTGGAAAGGAGAATCCTGAAAAAACTGCTGTCAATCATGGACAATCCTGACCACCCACTTCACACAGTACTGGACAGACAGCGGAGCAGTTTCTCCAACAGACTAGTTCAGCTCCGCTGTCACAAGGACAGATACAGGAAGTCGTTCCTGCCAACAGCATTTAAACTGTTTAACCAGTCACCTCTGGCTGGTAGAGAGCTCTCAGCTCCCTCTGACAATTAACTTTGGACTAAGGTTTAGACTGTTGCAGTTTAGTTGTTCATTTAAACTAAGCTCAATATGTCACTTTATCACACAGTCACTTTATTGTACTGCATTGCACCGTAATATGCCATATACCATCTTCTTGCACACATAATTTGTTTATAATTTTGTTTATAATTTTTGTTTATAATATTGTATATATATTTACCATTATCATCCACATGAGTACTTTCATACTTTTGTTTTGTCTTGGTGGTGGTCACTTTTTATACTTCAATGTTGCTACTGTAACGCCAGAATTTCCCCCCGGGGATCAATAAAGTATTTCTATTCTATTCTATTCTATTCTATAAACCAGAAGTCCAGAAGTCCCCCTTGATTCCATAACCTGTTAAGTGCAAAGAATTGAAAAAAAAAAGTAAAAGTCCTTTGCAATACCACCACCACCCCCCGTTAGCCAAAGCTGGCAAGAGTAAGTATTTTATATATAAAAGACATACTCAACTATACAAACATATACACTTGGATCCATACCAATCTAATACTAAAGCAAATACCCAAACTGGAAGAACTGGGGAAACACTTTTATTATATCAAGGAAGCCTGAAGATTGAAACAAAATATGCATAAAAATAAACATAAAGCAGAATGATGAAATTATTCAATACATTTTTTTAGTAATTTAAAAACTAAATCAGAAAAAATAAAAGTTTACTAAGTTAGGGAATTACATAAAAACTACCAAACCTTTGTTAGCCAAACCTGAAGTTTGCTGACTAAAAGACCAGGAGTAGCCTAGAGGTGCTACACATGTATTTTAAACATAAGAGTAAATGAAAAATATAACACTTTTAAATTCATGAATTGGAATTTAGCATTTTTGAGCTTCAGATTGTGTTTCCTACAATGTCAGTTTATTAAATTGATATGATATGCTGATAAATGCTCACACAATGATTTCAGCCATTAAGGAATGTTGTTGTAGTTATGCTTTAATGCCAGTAGTAGCATTTCCTCAATATAAATCCAATATATGCAACCTGGTGTATGGTGGCCATGAAACAAAGGCTTCCAGCGTCAGAGATCATGACTTCACGACACCCTGATGAAGCTGCGTGGACATGACTCTAGTGTGAAAAAGCTGCTTTTTGAAAGTTACCTTTGTCTGCAGATTGAACTCACTGCAACCTTTTCAAAAGTGGAATGCTTTGCCACCACTGTTTCCTTGGCTGGATCTGTGAGATTGGCCATGGTTACATGATGTTTTTTAATTCGGAATTAATAATTCAGAATTAAATAATTCCAAATTAAACTATTTTCCTTCGAGTTTACATGGAAATAATAATTCCGAATTGAGGTTTACATGGAAAACATGTTTGTTCGGCTTTATCCAATTTCTGCTTAAGCGCTGGGGGTTTGGAAGGGTTCTGATTGGATTGGGGGGGCGTCTTTACGTCTACCGGAAGAAAACAAACTTAGCAACAACTCGGTTAGCAACAACATTCCACTTATTTTTGACCTGGGTGGCGTCTCTATCTGTGAAACCTCCTTCATTTAACCTGGCCGCTACAACTTTGAAAAGCTCACAATTTTTATGTTTCCCGCCATCTGTTCTTTTAATTATTTCCAGTTCCTCCAAGCTATTTATTAAATAAATCGTCTCTGCTCTTGACCACCGTTTACTGCGTGCTGCCATCTTGAAACTTTGTTTTGAAAACAAGCCCAGTGCGGAATATTAGCGTCATCGCGACAGACGGGCAAGAGAACTAGCACGCGCAGAAAGACGGGAATTAATTTAAACAGGAATGAGTGTATACATGACCGCGAAATTATTCTATTTGTAATTAAAATCAGAATAAACCAGCCACTTACTTCGGAATTAAGTGTAATTTGGAATTGACATTTTCATATGGAATTAAGTGTTTACATGGTAACTTTTATTTGGATTTACCTTCAATTCTGAATTAAACTCCCATGTAAACGTACGGAGTATGAGTTTACCCGAAGGCTTTGAGAGCATGTGAGACACATTTTGTGAATGAGGTCCATTGGATGCATTATATTTTCAAAAGCGTTCCATAAATTATGTCTATATCTGCTGCTTGTCCGTGTTTTTGTATGCGTATAGTTTGTTAAGAGTGTTGCCATTACTTAAAGGTTTGGTTTTTTTTTTTGTTTTTTGTAATGAGTACTTGTTAGTTATGCCGGTGTTTGGAGTATCAGGGGCAAATTCTAATGAGACCCTAACAACTAAAAGCTAACAACTAACTTCTAATAAGAATAAAGAAATTAGAAGAGCTACTTTTGACCGTCTTAATGCTCTAATCACACTGGAGTAGTGTTACCTGCGGACACGTGAGAGACGTAATAATTGTGGACGATGTCTACAATAAGCCAACACAGGGGGGTTATGGGATAATTTCCATCCCGCGAGAATGCACGTCTCAGTAATTCAGTGATGTGTGGGTCTTATTTTTGGTGTAATTTGGCAGTTGCAGATCATATTATATCCTCCACACAGAATACTAAGATAACTAATCTTTGGCCCATGAAAAGTGAGCCACACAGAGCAGCAGAAGACTGACTTTGACATCTTTATGTTCATGAAGATGAAAACACGAATCTGACAGCATGAAGTCTTTACTAAAACAAAAGCTTTAGTAAAGTCACTGCTCTGTTTACTATTACCAGGGTAAACATTATATATATATGTCATGTGACTTATGTCACTGAAGGCCAACTGGTATCATCCACTTCAATATTTCCCCATAATAATGTACATACAAGCCAAGGATTCATTTCATGATTCATAGTTTTAGTTTGAGAAATGTTGATTATTTAACAAAATGCAAAGCCTTGATGACACATTCAGAAGTAATGTCTCTAAAACTGTAGTAAAACACAAACACAGACTTTGCTTATCCCGTCTCAATGTATTATTTTTGAATGACTGCAGGTCCTCAAGTAATACTAGTTAACTCAAACCTCAGAAGCTTAAACAGGAGTTGGAACAAATAGTGTTGGATCAGTGATTCTGAACCTGGGTTCGATCCAACCCTAGAGGTTCGGTGAGTCAGTCTCAGGGGTTCAGTACATGATTGAACTATAAATACTACATAGAACATTTAGTTGACTTTTCACGCTGTTGTGCCTCCATGACAGTCAAACTCCAACTTCATATTTGTATCGTCATTGCTGAACTTAAAGTTTTGCTACACAGCTGAGGTCATCGTCAGGTTTTCTTCTTTTTAACAACTAACGTGAACCGAAGCATCACTGCAGATAACATTCATGGTTATTGGAGAAAAAAAAAAAACAAAAACAGGGCACCAGATGTAAAAAGAAAACATTCTTAAAAATACGTAGGCACAAAAATGACTGTTTAGTAATTCAGATTTTTTTGGTCAGATTATTAAAGAGGGCTTTGATGAAAGAATTTCTGTGTTTGATTTTCTTTTGTGTGTGTGTTTTTTTAAATCCTATGACAAAGTTTGAATATAAAATGTGACTTAGGATTCAAAACTGCAAAATGAAGGTTTTTTTATTGATTAGCAGTAATATTTTATTACACATACAGTATTTCAAGATATGCAGAACACATGTGCGCACACACACACACAAATACACAAACAGACAGACACACACAGAAGCTAAGAGGAATGGAAACGTGTTGACAGCAGCCTCCTTGGTAAATATTGAATCTAGTCGAGCATGCTCAATCTAATCTCCCAGCATGCATTGGGCTGATGCTCAGTTATCCAGGTGGACAGCTTTGCTGGGAGTTACTTGGTAAACGGCTCTCATATGTTCTGCTGTGTTTCAGTCCAGAGAAGGACGGTGCACCAACAGGTTCCTCTTCCTCTGGCGTTGGGAAATAGATCTTTATTCCTTTGTGTCTTTACTGGAATGTTAAAATACACCGATGTTTTGATGCAACACACCACACACTGGACAGTACACACACAAGAAGCATCCCACGTTTAACAATGTGACACAGCATTATTATCAAAACTAATATTGGATTTATTAGATTTAGTTATCATGTTTGCTGTGCTTATACTGTTGCATGATTGTTAAAAAAAATTATAATTTCTCTGGCAATAATATAAACTTTGAGTTGATGAAAAATGCATCTCAAGTTTGACAAAAATGTCTGCTAATTTTTAATTTAATTCATTACTTTTGTCTAATAAGAGAAACGGTGGAAAAGAGACTCGGTAAAACATTGATTATGGTTGGTTTTCCCTTTCACATCTTTTATAACAACATTTGCTCAAAGTTTCTGAGATAAGTGGCTTTTCTGCAGCAGAGGAGGGATTACGTACTGTCTCACAAACATTCCTGCCAAGGCTGAAATTTCCATTGCTAATATGAACTTTGCGTAAGTGCTTATAATGGTATCGTTGATTCAGCTTGGTTATTGTTTTTCCACTAAAGTAAAGCAAAGCTGAGGAGATTCTTGTGTAAATATAAACTTTGCTTAAGTACTTATATGGCTTTTTCTCCCTCCCATATGGCGGCCAAAGGCATAAAGCCTCAGGGGGAATACCAAGTAGCTCTGCTAAGCTCCTCCAGTCAAAGAGACGACTCTTCAAAGCGCCGCAGAGCCTTTAAAACTGTTTACAACAGCCAACACTTTTAAATGCCACACTGTTTGGGAATACTTTGCTCCACTAAACACTTGAAGACGCCCTAAACTCACTGCTCACAAAATAAAAAAAAATGACAACATGTCATCATGGTCACATTTTCAGCTTAGTTTATGTCTTTCATGTGTATTTAATACTTTAATTTTATAAATAAAGGTATGAAGTGGAGCTTTATTAATCCTAAAGAATTTCATTTAGCTTGGAAAGATACTTTGGTAATGTATAAAAAAGCTTTTTGTTAAGCTAGAAAAACCTATTACTAATTAGAGAAAACTTAAAATAGCCTTAACTTTCATTTCAGTGCTGTTGCCTGCCTGACTCATTTAACTGTGATTTTATCAGCTTCTTCATTCATAAAACAGTAAATATTAGAGACAAAATTTATCATCTCCTCCTAACTACGGGGATTAAATTATCCACCTTTGATTCAACTCTATCAACTGCTTCTTACCCAGACTGCTTCTCTCCCATTGATATTTGCTAATTAACCTCAGCTGTATTCTGTCTCACTGGATCCTAGAAATTCTTCCCATAACTGGTTCTGTAATCTTATATCTTATTAATGCATCCATATAAGTGATGACTTTCAAGATTGCAGTGATTAAACCTTAACTTAAAAGATGTATTTCGATGTAGCAGCTACAGGCCTATTTCCAACCTTCCTTTAATTTCCAAAATATTTGAGACTTGTTTCAAATCAGCGAAATGTGACTGTCTTTGTGGAAACAATATAAATAATCAAAATACAAAACAAAACAAAACAATATAAGCTTCAGTCAGGATTTAAACCTCATTACACAACTGCTTTGATCAAAATCACCGAGGATCTTCTGACGGCGGATCTGTCTCTGTTCTAGTTCTCTTAGATCTCAGCGCAGCCGTCGACAAGATCCTTATTGATAGACTTAAAATGATTCCAATCATATTTGTTGGATCAGTTTAGTCGGTCCAGGTAAATAATGACTGATCCCGTTGTACTATAGACTTTTTGCACACTGCAGTCGCAACAAGTCGCCGCCATGTTGGAGTAAAAAACAAAGCCCTTCAGCTGAGCAGCTTACCTGTCGCGTGTCTAATCTGTCGTGTTCAAGTGGATGGCAAACAGTTCGAAAACATGGTTTTGAACTGTGTAGCTGTTGGAGGAAAGGGACCAAGATTATCGTTCCACAGATTTCCAGCCGACGTAGAACGTCCAGAAAAGTGGATCGCTGCACTCCGACGCGCTCGTGGGTTTGACACGAGGAAAGAGCGGCGACCGGCGAGAACAAGTCGCGTATGTAACGAGCATTTTGTTGGACGTCTGTTTTCATGTCTCAACTGATTAATTATTTATAACATTTGGATGATCTTTAATTAAAAGACTTATGTTATTTTGTAAATAATTCTGTATGATCGGCTGGAGACTGAGTGAGCGGTAATAGCGCCATAGGCATGCATGTGTTGGTTGTCCCACTACACTATAAATTTACGCTATAAATAGAATTTGAGAATTGAAGACTGATTTCTATGCAGTCTGTGTGGCATGTACAAAAATGATGACATCTCTGACTCTGTTTCAGGAACTATCTGCAACGATGCCGTCTCTCCTCGTATATTCCAGCCATCTTCCAACATGTCCGATCCCCCAAAAAGCGACAGCAAGAGCGAACTCTTAAAAGGCCTAAAAGGAAAGACAAGATGCAAAAAGAAGGAGAAAGAATAATGAAAGACAGACTGTAGCTGCAGCGTGTTTGTTAAACCTACAAGAAATATCCCGAGACAGTCAGAAGGTGTGACATCACTTTCATACCCGTGTAAAGCAATAAAACATCACCAGGCCTGCTGGGGATTTGAGTTTGATTGTTTTCGTTGTTTGAGGAAACCATGCGGTTTCCCACCTGCTGGAACGTGACGACGCCCCCCAGTGGCGCCCTCAGGACCCGGCTGAACCGACTCCATCAGCTGTGTCCTACACTGGCAGAATGACACCGAAGACTGTAAAGGACTCGAACAAGAAGAAGAAGAAGTCAACCTGTTTATAGGGAAATTGATGGGGGTCAAAGCTGGGGGGGGCAATGTCTGGTCCTTTAAATGCCCGTTTTCTGATCTGACCTTTGCGACCTATATGGGTCCCGTCCCCAGAACTGAAGGTTGAGTTCTTCACCCTGAAGAGTGACTGGACCTCGCTAGTCATCCAAGGCATGCAGTTTGGATAGAAATGGATCCTTTGTGACTGTATTCATGCAGAACTTGATGTTTGATGCACAGAGTCTGTGCAGATCTGCAGATGTTAGTGTTTAAAACCATTAGACTCTGTGAGGAGAAAGCAGTCCTGCAGCTGATTTGAGTATTTATTTGAGTATACATGATCTAAAATGTCATCCCCTCTGGTGGAAAATTACACATGCTTTACAAATTTAGGCAACAAAGTCTTTGCTCAAGTTCACAGCAATGATGTTCACTCCAGGTAGCACCTTCACTCCGCCATAAGGACTCTTTACACAACATGTCACTACATGCTTCACTACCTCAAGGCCATATCCTGTCATAACCACTGCTCTAGACAACGTGCAATACTCCACTATGTGCAATATATCATATGTGCTAATCATGTGTAATGAATGTATACACACTCATCCCATGCACCTTACACTGCGACACTTTAGCTAACGTTGACACTTTAATATCTTTTTATATTGTACATTACTGTATACTTTTTGAAAATGTTATATTATATATTGTTGAAATCCACTATGTGTATACTGTATCACTCTGTGTATATTGTATCTCATATTATCATTATTATCAATATTATCGTATTATATACATATTATATACATAATTGCATACCTATATTATATTATACAATTACAATCATATTATCATATTATATGCATACTGAGTATCTATACTATACTATATCACATTATATATACACTTACATTATCATTATTATTATTATATTACATACTGTGACCTACTGTACACTTACCGCATATGCTTGAAATGTTTTCATTGCAAATTATGTTGGAATTCTCTACTGTGTAGACTGTATTTTTAATCGTTTTTACCAGTATCCCCTTGGCGAGTCATAAGCGCTTCTTTCTCCCAGCAAGCATTTCATTGCATCCTTGACCCTGTGTTAACTATGCATATGACAAATAAAAGGCTTGAATCTGAATCTGAATCTGAAATCTCAGGATTAAAATGCAGAAGATTGTCTACTGTTTCATGCAGATGAGTGAAAACAATGATAGCGACTGCTAACCGCTTTTCTGGGCAGGTAAAATTGTCTACATACACCTGCCTCGATGTCAGAAGAGCGACTGTGGTTTTGCTATCTGTGCGCCAGTCATTGTGAATGTAAACACACCGTCCTCCTCCTCTGCTCTTGCTGGAGATAGCGTTCCGACACATCTATGTATGGTTAGCTAGTTAGCTAGTCAGCTAGCTAGCTACACTAAAGTGCTGGGGATTTGCTTGTGGAACCAGTACTCCATGATGATCCGTGGCCAGCAAAGAGTAATTCCAATTTGTTCAATTTTTTGACAAGCGATCTTGCATCAGACAGGAGGATTCTGGGTAGTGGCAGCTCGAATGGTTGCCTTCTTAGTCTGGCTAGAAGGATACGCTGAAGCTCAGTGTGACTAATCTATCTAGCTTTGCTACGATGTCTAACACATACTAAACATAAATAACAATAAATCTGAGTCTTACCTTTCATTTGATTAGCAATAAGGTGACATCAAACAGCGCAGCAGGTTGGTGCGGTGGTTAGCATTGTTCCCTCGCAGCTAGAAGACTCTCAATTTAAATAAAGTTAAAGTTACAGGTGGGATTGACTCCAACCCCCCCATGACTGTGAATAAGATTTAAATTGGTATACAGAATGGACAAATGAAAGAATTAAGACAAATAGGATCTATGACCTGCACTTTTTAGGAAAACTTCTGTTTAGCCTTTGAAACTATAACAATAATTTACATTCATGTTAAATCAGAAGAGCAGAAAATGTCCAGTTTGATCTAAATGTGTTTGCAGCCATCAGAAATGGTTATTTATGAGAGAATAACGGTTTAAGAGTTGGGGCCCTGCTGCTGCAGGAGTGTGAAGTGTTATCATTAGTAATGTGATTAACACCTTCTCCACGGGGGCAGCAGGGGGCGGAGCTTAGTGTGTAATACAAAAATGTAATACAAAAAAAAAAAAAGAGAGATTGTGGTAGGTTTTGAAGCCTCTAATGTTTAGGATTGACATTGTGGCTCTTCCACAGCACTGTAATTACCTTGTTAATATATCAGCGACCAGCATTGATTACTCGCTTAATCCAATCACAGAAGGAGCAATTGATCCCTCAACAAGGAGCCTGACATGAAGCACTTTGATCAAAGAAACGCTCGATAGCACATCCACAATTGGCTCTCTCACAGCTTAATTGGCTAAAATAAGCCAAACATTTTGGTTTCCCTCTCAACGGTCGGATCAATGGAGGGAATGAGGCCTGAATTCCAGATGACTGTCTTAACAGGCTCAGTTTCCCTCCCCACACCCATACCCCCCCCCCCCCCCCCCCCCCCCCCCCCCCCCCGCACACATGCCTCACATTTGTTTCTCTGGTCCCTTTTTAAAGATTAGTGTTTGGACATTTACAGGACAAATGAAAAAAAAAAGACAAAAGAATGTTTAGTTTGTTTTAGTTTTTTTGTGTGTGCATGTGTGAAATTTACTGGACGTCTTTATACTTTACAACAATGTGGATGATTTAAATCCTTTTTTTTTTTTTTTTTTTTTTTAATCAAGAAAAACAACTGTGAACCACTGGTGAATTTACTGGTTTTCTGCGTTACTTTGCGGTAAACTATGATGTGGACTTCCTGCAAGTCACAATAGGAGACAAACAGAATTTGTTTCAGCTGATAGCACATAAATAATTAGTAAATAGTTTCTTGTGTCTAACACTTGAGGACGTTGCACATTTACAAAATTTCTGAGTCAAACTTATGGAAATCCTTTTTATTTTTGTTTTTTACATGTCCTCAGAACACTTTAGGAACCCGTCAGTTTACAAAGTTCAAAGTTTAGGCGGTCAAACTCCGATTTCCATTCATTGTTGGTTTGAATTGGTTCAAATGCAGTTAGAAAAGCAACGAATTGAACAGCGAATTCATGTTTTGGACATTTACCTTCATTCATTTAATTTCGTTTGTTTTAAATTCATTCGTTTAAAATTTGTCTAACTGATTGGACTGAATGTTTACAACATCAGGTCTTAAAAATTGTCAATTTGTCTCTTAGCTGCCAAGTGCTGCGTAAATTATGCCCGCTTATATCGCGATGGGCGTTCATAATTCCGCACTCAATTGTTTGGTTTGTTTTGTTTTTTTGTGTGTGCATGTGTGAATTTACGGAGTCTTTAACTTACAACAATGTAGGATGATTTAAATTTTTTCTTTTTTTTTTTTAATCAAGAAAAAACAACTGTGAACGATGGTGAAATTTACGGTTTTCTGCGTCTTTGGGAACTATGATGTGGACTTGCAAGTCACAATAGGAGACAAACAGAATTTGTTTCAGCTGATAGCACATAAATAATAGTAAATAGTTTCTTGTGTCTAAACACTGAGGACGTCACCCGTACAGACAAACCATCTGAGTCAAACTCATGGAAATCAAAATCATTTAAAGGTCCACGGCAGAACAGCACAGCCAATCAGTGCGTTAAATGGGACATTAATCCTCTTAATTCAGAATTAAAGTTTAAATCGGAGTAAAAGGACCATGTAAACACCTAATTCCATATGAAAATGTCAATCCGAATTAAACTTAATTCCGAAGTAGTGGCTGGTTTATTCTGATTTTAATTCCGAATAAAATAATTCCGCGTTCATTTAAACACTCATTCCTGTTAAATTAATTCCCGTCTTTGTGCATGCTAGTTCTCTTGCCCGTCGTCGCGATGACGCTTATATTCCACGCTGGCTTGTTTTAAAACGGCAGCACGCAGTAAACGGTGTTCAAGAGCAGAGACGATTTATTAATAAATAGCTTGGAGGAACTGGAAATAATTAAAAGAACAGATGGCAGGAAACATAAAAATTGTGAGCTTTTCAAAGTTGTAGCGGCCAGGTTAAATGAAGGAGGTTTCACAGATAGAGACGCCACCCAGGTCAAACATAAGTGGAATATTGTTGCTAACCGAGTTGTTGCTAAGTTTGTTTTTTCTTTGTTTTCTCCCCATCCAATCAGAACCCTTCCCAACCCCCAGACCTAAAGCGGAGTTGGATAAAGACGAACAAACGTGTTTTCCATGTAAACCTCAATTCGGAATTACTATTTCCATGTAAACTCGAAGGAAAATAGTTTAATTCGGAATTATTAATTCCGAATTAAAAAACATCATGTAACCGTGGCCAATGATCCTCAAGAAAGAACATGTTTTGTGGACTCATGAAAGAGAGGTAAATTGATCAGAAAGAATACTCACTTCTGAAAGAGCACAACAAATGTGCATCACAACACCTTCCAAACTTTACAAAGTTGAATGTTTGATAGAGAAATTATCCATCATCCATCCTCCATCATCCATCATCCATGGACGACTTGATCGAGCCTCTGCTGGTTCTAAGGATATGATGCTATTTTACTGGGTCAGTCTGCTTCGCTCTGAGGCCTCAGGATATGAAAATGTTCCAGTCATGTCTTCAACTTTTTAGCTGTAATGTTTTGGGTGTTTTTTTTTTTAAACCTCATTGAGGATTCTGCACTGTTTCATATGGGTCGTCCTGGCTCGGTGGAAGAATATTCAAAGTACCAAACTGTCTCCATTTCTAGACAGCTTTTCTGACTGAGGACTGATGGAAGCCTTTAACACTTTTAAAATCACTTTGAATCCCTTTCCTGCCTTATGAATTTACTCTAGATCACATATCTTTGAAAGGCACGATTTAAATCCCACAACCCAAATTCAGATAAATGGAAGTTCAATGATGGATGGATAGATGTTTCTTATTAAGGAAACTTGAATGTCTTTTCTCAATTAAAGTATCTGTAAACCACACCTCCAAACTTATTTTGTTAATTGGGCTTCCAGCGTGCAAACCAACTAAAGTAAATTAGTCAGTAGGGCTTCTTACTTTTTCTTCCAGCTCTGTCAATGTTTTATTGTGTTTATTCAGTAAAGACGCAAGAAATAGTTCTATTTATTTTATTTGCATTATATTTGTGTTATTGTCACTTAAAGACAAGATTTTTACTTATAATCCATCTTTTTAGAAGGTGTTCCCAATAATTCCTTCCTATTAACAACACATAGGCTGCGGTTACATGATGTTTTTTAATTCGGAATTAATAATTCCGCATTAAATAATTCTGAATCAAACTATTTTCCTTCGAGTTTACATGGAAATAGTAATTCCGAATTGAGGTTTACATGGAAAACACGTTAGTTCGGCTTTATCCAACTCCGCTTTAGGTCTGGGGGTTGGGAAGGGTTCTGATTGGATGGGGAGAAAACAAAGAAAACAAACTTAGCAACAACTCGGTTAGCAACAACATTCCACTTATTTTTGACCTGGGTGGCGTCTCTATCTGTGAAACCTCCTTCATTTAACCTGGCCGCTACAACTTTGAAAAGCTCACAATTTTTATGTTTCCTGCCATCTGTTCTTTTAATTATTTCCAGTTCCTCCAAACTATTTATTAAATAAATCGTCTCTGCTCTTGAGCACCGTTTACTGCGTGCTGCCATCTTGAAACTTTGTTTTGAAAACAAGCCCAGCGCGGAATATAAGCGTCATCATGACAGACGGGCAAGAGAACTAGCATGCGCAGAAAGGCGGGAATTAATTTAAACAGGAATGAGTGTTTACGTGACCGCAGAATTATTTAATTCAGAATTAAAATGGGAATAAACCAGCCACTTACTTCGGAATTAAGTTTAATTCAGAATTGACATTTTCATATGGAATTAAGTGTTTACATGGTAACTTTAATTCTGAATTAAAGAAGAATTAAACTTCCCATGTAAACGCACTGATACAGGCAGCAAACTCTTACTCACTGAGTAGTAGCAGGATTTTATGACTTAATAATGACCTGATCAAATGCAGAAATGTAACGTTACGTTAACCTCCCTTAGTGCCGGTTCAACCCTTTAACTGCAGCTCTTTTTAAACACAATCGGACTTGTGGTTTTTAGAGCAACCAAACCCTCGACACACACACATGCTTTAGCTTCATTCTGCGCATATCTGGTCACTAACTCAGGAACATAATATCAAACACATGTGCTGTGCTGTACACGTGCACGTACCCAACACATAGCTGCACTTTTACATGTGAAAGAGCTCATTGTTGAGACACACCTGTCCGGTCTCCATCACGACCACAGCAGCAGAACAGAACCCATGTAGGATTTCTGCCTAATCCACGTCCTGCATGTTCCTGCATTATTCAGTGTGTCAGGGCGACACCCCCCCCCCCCCAGGCGGATTGTGTTCTCCCAGCATGCACGTCAACGTATATACCACATGTAGCGCACAAACATCCACCGGCAGATGAAGAACAACTGAGGGAGGGAGGGGTGACGACAGAAGTCACTGTGGGAGGACGGAGGGTCAAAGGTCAGTCATGCGACGTTAGATTCATTTTCTGCTCACAAATTCAACTGAGTGGACATTTTTGATTTGCTTGAACATGAAAAAAGCAACATTATGAAACATCTTTGTGATGTTGTGTTCTCACATCACAAGGTGAAAAAGGTTAAGATGATTATTTTACTGTAACCCAGCAGGAAACCAATCTGCTGCGTTACATGGTTAGTCCATGTTGTATTTTTAAAGTCAGAAAAGTGTTTGATTATTGTATAAACTGTACCTATTTCTTTTACAAAAAATGACTGTCTAACTATGGACTGGTATAGATAGATAGATAGATAGATTTCACTTACTGGATAGAAAAACTATCCATCTTCAAGGACTTGTCATGTATCTATCAAATGCTATTGTCCTTTTGTTTTGTTTTGTTTTGTTTTCTC
>JAGFBZ010000653.1:0-15000 GCA_018398805.1 Hirundichthys speculiger
GGGGGGGTAAAATATTATAACAAATATAAAGCATAAGCTACATTTAATCATCTCAAGTGTTTGTTTGTTTTTTAAATGAGAAACTGTATTCAGATAGTGGCACATATGAACAAATCTGTGACCCTCTTCTGGGATACTCTCTTGTAAAACTACTGTTTTATTGGCCTCTGTTGGTCTGGGGCAGGGGTCTTCAACTCCAGTCCTCGAGAGCCATAACCCTGCATGTCTTTAGTGTTTCCCTACTTCAGTGCACTTGATTCAAGTGAATGGGTCCTTAAGAGATGTGTGCAGACCTGGATGACAAGCTGATGATGATCCATTCATTTGAATCAGGTGTACCGAAGCAGGGAAACATCTAAGACATGCAGGATTTCAAGGACTGCAGTCAAAAAACCATGGTCTGGGGTCAGGTGCTCAGATTATTCTCATGTTTTTTTGCAGGTCAAAACTGTCTTCACCTGGCTTCAGTCCATGGTTTTATCTCACTGGTAGAGAAAATGGTGGATCTTGGAGCTGATATTAACGCAAAGGTAAGAAGAAAAACTCTGGCTAAACACACAAATTCCATCAATCTTAAATCCTGCTTCCCTGTGCTGGTAAGACCATTTGTTTCCAATGTATTTTTACAGGAACAGCACAATGGTCGCAGTGCACTGCATCTGGCTGTGGACCAGCAGAACCTTTCCCTAGTCAAACAGCTGTTGAAGAAGGGAGCAGATCCCAACCTCCTGACCTCTGGAGGCCACACCCCCTATCACCTCACCTGTGGTTTAGACAACTGTGACATCAAGAAAGAACTTTACCCACTAACCCATCCTGACCTGAGGGAGCTTCCTGGAAGTGATTCAGACAGTAGTGAGGAAGAGCTGGATGAGGAGCATGAGGAGGAGGAGGTATGTTGATGACACAACAACCCGACTGGCGTGAATAAAACATTCAGAAAAATTATAATAGTTCCTTGGCATTTAACCAGTTTTGCCATTTGTATCTGCAGGTGGTTTTATGATGACATTCAGTGGAACGGACATTAGCAAGAAACAAGAGCAAGAAAGGTACAGAGGCATGAGAAATGGCTCAGCACATGTATTCTGCACTGCCATGACAGATGGTGTGGGTGATGTGGCAGGAACATGCTGTGCTAATGAAATAAGATGGACAGGCAGCTGTAAAGACACATCAGAGACTGCAGGAGAGCAAACACACAACCACCATATAATGAGATGGCTGTGTATGAGGAATGCTTCTGTTTTCTGGACACTGCAAGTCATTATCAAATAGGAAAAAAAACATCCATCCATATGGATCTACCTGTAACTGCTCTGTTGTATGATACTGTAAATGCTGTGTATATACAAAGATGTATTTTTTATGGAAGCTGTGAATGTGTACAGTTGAGCAGGTTGTATATGTCAGACAGCAAACCGTTCCAGTGCACTCCAGTTAAATTAAAACACTCATATTTAACAGTTAAACCCTCCTTTGTGACTGTATTAGTGTTTGACATGAAGAGGAAATATTAATCCTGGTTGGCAACTAAGAAAGGCACTAAATTTGGATAAGTACATCCATATAAATTCCTCCATTACAGCATAACATCAGTCTCAGTTTTGACCCATCCTTCATTTACATTAATTATAACAAAGCTTTTAGCTTGACAACTCACTAATAATGAAAGAGAAATTGATACCCATAGAGCTTTGTGTTCTGTAACGACTCCTGGTAAATGCATGCTTGTTTGTTTGTGTAGAATAAAGATAGTAGACTTTGGGAAATACTGTTTGCGCATGTGAATTTTTCTGTCATCCATATTATTAAGTTATTTTGGTTTTTTTTTATTTTTTGAGGATGTGGCTAAGGCAACAACAAAATCACAGTTAGAGAGCAGTTAGGCTTTTCACAACATTCCTGATCTGAACCTCAGATGAACAACAGAAAGGTGAAGTAAAGAAACAAGACTGGGTGAAAAGGAGTTTAAAGTGAATGACCAATCTCATTAAACAAATTATGCAGTTCTATGATTGGGATTACAAGGGTGTGTTTTAAGTAAGACTGTGATATAAATGTTATGGTTAGGTTTAACTTGGGAAATTTTTGTCCCTAAGATAAGAATATACAAGAAAACTAGATTACTGCACAATTAAATTGCATATATATATCTGACTAAAAAAAAAAAAAAAGGTATTGCCAAATTATGGCACAACCCATTGCCATATACATGGGCAGTTTTAAAAAAGAGAGAAGGTTCAATCCTCTTAATGTCATGACTTTAAATCATGCAAGAATATTAAAAGGGGCCATATTTGCCGCTTCCACAATTCAATTGAATTTTATTTGTATAGCGTCTGTTACAATGCCAGTTGTCTCTAAGCACTTTGCAGAGACCCAGAGCATGACCCTCGAGCAAATATTAAGTGAAAGTATAATATTGAATCCTAATCAAGTGGCAAGTAAAAAACTCCCACAGCAGGAGGAAAAAAAAAACTTTAAACCAAACAGTGGTAGGGTTTCACCTCATAATTGTCAATATCGGGGCACCACCCTCTTTTAATGATAAAGAAGGAAGCTATTAATTATCAGTCCCTGATCAGAATACAATTCTTGTCAGGGTGGATTGGCTGAGTACAGTAATCCTCCACACTTTGCGGTCTATGCGCGTACATGTATACCATATGTACATATATACATCCACATTGTGGTTTTTTTAACCATTCGCGGGGGTGTTACAGCCCCCATTAACCGCAAAGTGTGGGGGATTACTGTACATCAAAAGACAGACTTCAAGACAGTTCTACGACCATTTATTTAGAATCGGACAAACAAGACAAATAAATGCAATTTATATATATATATATATATATATATATATATATATATATATATATATATATATATATATATATATATATACACGCACACACACAGTGGAGGAAATAAGTATTTGATCCCCGCTGATTTTGGCAGTTGTCTTACTAGGAAACAAATGAACAGTCTCAGATTTTTGCGGCACCTTTATTTTAACAGTTATAGAAAGAATATTGAAAAAAAATTAGAGAAAATTATATGAAATGAAAAATAAAAATTAATTTGTAAGTTATTGCGGGAAATAAGTATTTGATCCCCGACAAACCTTGACCAGCATGACCCCCGAGCAAATATCATTAACTAAAATTATAATATTAAATCAAAATCAAGAATAATGGCAAGTAAAAATCTCCCACAGCAGGAGAAAAAAACCTTTAAGCCAAACAGTGGCAAGGAAAAACTCCACTTTCAGAGAAAGAAACTTTGAGCAGGACCTGGCTCATATGGGGGGACCATCCTGCCGAAGGCCAGCTGGGTAAAGACAGAAAAAGAGAGGAGAGACAGGACAGAGAGAGGAGAGAATGCAAATGACTGAATGAAATGACTACATAACAGATGCAGGCAGTAGCACTGGGGTGAGATGGTCAGAGGACCAGGTCACCGGTCACCACGCCACGCGGCACACTAACACATCTACACACACAGTTGGAGGTAAACACTGGGATGGACAGAGCATGGAACTGCAAGTCAGCATGCAACTCAGGAAACTCTGGCCTGCAAACATAAAAAAAGAGAGAGAAAAAAAAGGGGGTGGGGGCAAAACAGCACAACAAGCTACAGGAAAGAAAATGTAGCACAGTTATAGTAACAAAGTGCTCCTACTTAACTCTGGATTGGGCTGGAGGAGGAAGAAGGACGGGGAGAAGAGCAGTGGAGACATCGCTCAGCAGATCATGTTGGCGTCCCCCTGCAGTGTAGGCCTATAGCAGCATAGCTATGCAGCAGTAAAACAATAACACTTTTTAAGTACGCAGATGATATGGCCCTGGTAGCCCACCTCACGGACACCCTGTCCCTGACGCAGTACCAGCAGGAAGTCCATACTCTGGTCCAAACCTTTGCCAAAAACTCACTGGAACTGAACATCACAAAAACTAAGGAGCTCTGCTGTGGGTCCATGAGAAAAAAAACGTAGTGGACCTACTTGTACCACTTAACATCCAGGGTCAGCCAGTGGAACAGGTACAGAGTTTTAAATATCTTGGAACAGAAATCAACACCTGCCTGTCCTTCTCACACACTGACTCCATCTACAAAAAGGCACAACAGCGTCTCCACCTGCTCAGGAAATTGAGAAGTTTTAACATCAGCAAAGACATTTTAACCATGGTATATAGATCACTCATTGAATCCATCCTCAACTATAACATCTCATCTTGGTTCAACTTTCTTACTGCAAAACATAAAGCAAAACTCTCCCGGATAATAAATCAAGCCAGCAAGATAACGGAAACATCTCAACATCCTCTCTGCGAACTGTACAGGTGCTCAGTGATGAAGAAAGCCACCCTCATCACTGGGGATCCCACCCATCCCCTCCACCACTCCTTCATGCTGCTGCCATCAGGCAGACGCTACAGAACCCCACTGGCCCGGAAAAACATTTACAAAAAAA
This sequence comes from Hirundichthys speculiger, assembly GCA_018398805.1. Classification (NCBI taxonomy): domain Eukaryota; kingdom Metazoa; phylum Chordata; class Actinopteri; order Beloniformes; family Exocoetidae; genus Hirundichthys; species Hirundichthys speculiger. The sequence continues at coordinate 4,478 of JAGFBZ010000653.1, forward strand.
TCCTTCATCCCATTTGCAATAACTGCTCTTAATAAGAACACATAAACATAAACTTTTTATTGTTGTTGAATGAGTTTTAGTTAATGTGCTTGACTGTGGTTTTTAATTATGTTTTAATGCTTCATTGAGCTGTTTTTAAAAGATGAATTTCTGTTTTTACCCGAGACAGACAATAAAGAATCTATCTATCTATCTATCTATCTATGACGAGGCTGTGATTAAGACGAGCCTACTCTAGCCTTAGCTCCTATAACTATTAGCCCCTACACACTACTGTTAAGACAAACTATAGGCTTTACTAAACAGAATTGTTTTCAATTCAGTTTTAAAGATGGAGGTGGAATCAACCTCCTGAACCCAAATTGGTAGCTAATTCCATAATAAAGGTGCCTGGTTGCAGAAGGCTTTTGGATATTCCAGGAAAGACGAGTAATCCTGCACTCTGAGAGCGGAGAGCTCTAATAGGAGCATAATCTGCTATCAGGTCTTGTAGATAATGAGGAGCTAGGCCATAAAGGGCCTTATACGTGAGAAGCAGAATTTTAAACTCAATTCGAAATTTCACGGGAAGTCAATGGAGGGAGGCTAACACGGGTGAAACATGATCTATCTTACAGATTGCTGTCAGCACCCTTGCTGCCACATTCTGGATCAGTTGGAGGCTATTCAGCAAGTTTTCAAACATCCTGCTAAAAATGCATTACAATAATCCAGTCTAGAACTGACAAACGTGTGAATTAATTTTTCAGCATCACCTTGGGAGAGAATGCTCCTAATCAAAGACACATTTATAGCATAATCGAAACTATTAACATCGGGTGTGTTGTAGCAGTTAAACAGCTAAGACATGCAGGACAGCGGCCCCAACCCTGACCTCTCTGATGTTATTCTGCTGGAGTTTCCACTCCAACTTCCTCTTATAACGATCTTAAGCTTTATGTGCCACTGTATAGTTCTTAATAGTATACTTCTATTAATTGTTGGGTTTTGAACACAAAATATGCTCATCTCTGTCTCTACGCAGTTGTTTCTAGGCAAATTTAACTAGTTTTGGAACCAGTGGGAATTGGCTGGCTTGGGCAGTGCAGAGCAATGTCTATTGGAAATGACTTTTAAAAATCTTTTAAGTGACAAACCTCAAAGATCACTGAGGCAGATCTGATTTATTACTGATTTTGGAACAAGTCCATGAAATGGTAATTGTGAAAACACTTGGGTAAATCTTTAATTTTGAGTAAATAGCTCCAATATATGCAAGATGTTTATTTTAATGCAAAAAGTCCCTGTATATGAACTTATATTTTCCCTGATAATTTTAAATATTTAAAGTGGTGACCAGGGGGGATTCTAGGGTCAGAGCTTTAGGGGTGCTGAGCACCCAATGAGCCCCACCACAACTCACAAGTAACGTTAGTGAGAAGAGGACCATACCATACCATCGTTTTCATTTTCATTCTAAAAATATTAACTTAAACCACAAACTATGGATTAAGTTTTGGACATTATCTAAGCCTGTCAAATGGGAACTAAAATGTTAGAATAACATTTTTTTACTCCAGGTTTTTGGGGTGCTGAATTACAATTTAGGGGTGCTTCAGCACCAGACAATGTCTCATTTCCTGTCGCGTGGCTTGCAGCTGGCGTTGTTGCCTAGCAACGGTTGCCTGTGTGACGCAGTTTCAGAATTTCTTATGACTTCCAAAACCTGCCAGTCTTTCACATTCAGTTCAACAGACAGCTTCAAGAACCATGACCCGAGAACAGGCACAGTCCACGGAGCCACCGACCTCTGATCCTCAGAACCGAACCGTCCAGACGGAACAAAAAGACCAAATGTCGTTGTTTCTCGCCGTGCTGGTCGGAGAAATTCTGGGAAAGTTAAACGCTTTGCAAAACCGCCGCCTGGATGAATGCGCCTCTCTCATCAAAGATCTGGTCACCCGAGCAAAAGAGGCGCTTGCAGGCATCAGACGAGACAACCTGCACACAAAATACACCAAGAAGGTCTGCGAAGCAGTTATCCAAGACCTGCAGAAGCGCTTCGGGGAGAGACGTCTGCGGAAATCCGGGGTTTTCTGGGACCTGCTAACGAAGGAAGACTTCATCGAGTTTCTCATTAATCTGATCAAAGAGCATACTGCGAGGCTGATCGAGGAGGAAAGATGTTCAAACTCCGCCTGGTTTACAAGTGTCGCCTTTACTGTAGCATGCGTCATTTTGACGTTTTTACTTATATTGTAGCGTCTCGGCAATGATGAGACCAGTTGGAGGCACTTATTCTTTAATACTGGCTGTTGTAGGCCACAGCCACGCCGTACAGCACCTCACAGTTGAACCCCCAGTTCTCCCTCTCGAAACCCACCAGCACTCCCTACGCCCCTCCCACAAAACCTCCAACACCCGGAGAACACATTACAACCTGCCACAATAAAAGAACCAGCAGAACACATGCAACTACACACTCGTAACACAAAACAACCAAACACGCTACAATATGAAACAGAACCAGAAATAAATGTGTCTGTTAATCCTCCATCAGTCAACACTGATGGACCAGTTTTCTCCGGGTGCTCCGGTTTAATACTCACCATTATGGTGATGTTATTAATATGAAACAGAACCAGAAATAAACGTGGTTGTTAATCAGTCAACACTGATGGACCAGTTTTCTCCGGGTGCTCCGGTTTAATACTCACCATTATGGTGATGTTATTAATATGAAACAGAACCAGAAATAAATGTGTCTGTTAATCCTCCATCAGTCAACACTGATGGACCAGTTTTCTCCGGGTGCTCCGGTTTAATACTCACCATTATGGTGATGTTATTAATATGAAACAGAACCAGAAATAAACGTGGTTGTTAATCAGTCAACACTGATGGACCAGTTTTCTCCGGATGCTCCGGTTTCTCCCCAAATTTACTACTGTGTCAATAAATTGATTAATTTGATTGTATCTTTTAGAAATCTGTCTTTTCTTATCATTTATACGTGTTTATTGTTTAAAAGCTTGAAATATTTGCCTATTTAAGAAGTCCTGTTAAAAAGAACAATGTGCTTTATAAGTTAAGCTTTTTGTTTGTTTCCCAACATGTTTACTTCCTCCTGTGTTAAATCCAGTTTTGTCAGCCACATTTTTCAGTCCTGTAATAAGAGCATTTCTGTTTTCTCTGGTACCTGGAGATCAGATAAAGATGAGAGGGAACAACATCGTACCTGCCATTGTTGTTTCTGGAAATCCAACCGTTCAATTCAATTTTCTGTTTCTAACAGAAACAGATTACTCAACACTTTTGGTTTGTCAGATGTTATTTCTGCTTTACAACAAAGTAGAAACATTCATTCATTGTTTAGTGGTAAAACCTTGACATGTCAATCAAAGTCATGCCAGCCATCCCAGACCACATAAAGCTGAGCAACGCTAGAATCGTCCTATAATCTTAAGAAAAAAAAAACAGAAAAACACAATCAGAAGTAGTAAAACATCATCCACAAACTTCACAATGATAGTGCAACTCATCAAAAAATATATAAGTGTAAAAATCCTCAGTAAAATCAGTAAAACAAGTTAAAACAAACAAACAAACAAACAAGTGTTCTAGTGTGTTGGTAAAATAATAACGTCATCTCCTCATCAGACGGATTCCTAAGCGGTGCAAAGAAGGAGAAGCTCAGTGTTCTGGGCTCTTCTGGTTCTCCTGAGACCTTCATGGATTCGCAGAGTTGCTCTTAACTGCTGAAGGGACCCCTCTCAGCAGGATATCCCCTCTCACACAGGTTCACCAGGGCGTACAGATGTCTCAGGGCGTACTCGTACTGAAACAAAACCCAACATCACATGTCAGCAGCGTCACAAATGTCCCCTCGGTCTGTGATTTACGTGATCATGCAAATCACCCTTCAGTGTTATCTGAATCGCTCCCGAAAGGTTGGAACATTCCAGAGAGAAATGAGGATTTTCTGATTAAAACCACGCAGCTGCATGAAAGTGGTTTATACTGGACGATTAAAGACTTCCTGTCCTGTAAATGGATCAGCTGAGGGCATATTTGACCCGGATGAAATGAGTAACACGTTGTGTGTGGCCTTTTTTTCACACCTTCTTCTTTTTTAAGGGAGCTTTTCCTTCTCGTGCAGCGTCCGCCCTCGTCTCACCTTGTTTCCGTACTGCTGGACGTGGCTCGTGTTCCTGTGGCTCTTCACTGTCTTGAACTGCTTCAGCAGAGTTTCTTAGTAGTCAGGTCCTCCTGCAGGCACCATATTACAAAGATAACAAACCTGCACATTACATAGATATATGAATATATTTTAAATTGTTCCACTGTATGTTCTGTTTTACAGTAGGTCTCGACTGTAAACCTACAGCTGATGTTTAATGCTGATAAAATCCGGTTCTGTTCTGCTGGTCATAAACAGCTGCTCACCACTTCCTTTTCCTGCTCGTCTTTAAGCAGCTGTTTGCAACAGATAATTAACTTTTATGAAGCGCACCCACCGTCTAATATCGGCCTGCAACACACTGATACAAAATGATAGTTTCCCCAGAGTAAAAGGGTAAATTAGGTTATATATATATAATTGATTTAAAAAAAAAAAAACGATTCGAATTGATTTAATTAAACCATGAATTGCAATGTGCCCTCCAGGCCAGCAGAGGGCGCACTCGGGTCAAACTAAGCCCTTGTTCAAAAGTCACTATATGTGGCGCTACATGCTTTTGTATTGTCGTTACACATCTGCGCCACTAGATGGAGCCACACCAAAGCAAACTGTTAGCGAATCCAGCATCTCAGTGAACGCATGCAGCAGATCTGATGATAAATGGAGGATCACAAAACCGACTCGAGCAAAGAGGTTAGAAGGTTTTGTTAGAGTCCAGAATTATTAATGTTCTAGAAATCTAATATAACTCAACTTTGATGGTTCTGTAGTTGTTGACATCATTAATGCAGTTATTGAACTACATGGTTGTTGTTTATTCACTGAGTCATAGTCTCAGATTTGAAGAGAATAAAGTTTATTAAATAATACTGTACCTTGATCTAAAATAACATGGAAAACTGACACGTACCTTACCTTCAGTATGGTACCATACTGAATGTAAGGTAGCCTTCATACCTTCAGTATGGTACCATATTGAATGTAAGGTAATAGAGCTCGTCTTATAATCAGTTGTCCTATATTTGGGCCAATAAAGTAAATTGGTATTTAATTTTTGTTCAGATAAAAGTTTGTTTGTGCCTGGGTTATCTACTTTAGATATTTAAAAGAACATTCTCTGATGCAGTATTGATTTGGAAAGAGTGTAAGAAAAGAGCAGTTTAGTTATGTTTGTATAATGGCTTAGTTTAGACTTAAAGTAGAGTTGACTTGTTAACTAAAGGAAAAAAATCTTGATGCTGTACTGCAGTGATTTCCAAAGTGTGGGCCGCTGCCCCCTGGCGGACCGTTGTGGTACTGCAGGTGGGCCGTGAGAGGTCATTAAAATTAAAAAAATATTAAACAAACAGGGTGCAAAACAACAACAACAAAAACAACAACATTTGTTTCTCTGGTGGAAAAGAAAACGACAGCAGAGGAATACGGTCCATTATACCCACGTGAGATGTTTCAGAGGGGATTCAGGCATTTGGACCACTCCTACACAGTGTTAAAGGACGCTTATCGCGCTGTCCCCCGTGCAGCTTTAGGACTCTCTGACCACTGTCCGCTCCATCTCATCCCGACCTACAGGCAGAAATTAAAAATTTCCAAGCCTGCTGTAAGGACTGTGAGGAAATGGACGGAGGAGTCAAAGCTGGAGTTACAGGCCTGCTTTGACTGCACTGACTGGAGTGTTTTTGAAGCTGCAGCCACAGACCTCAATGAACTCACTGACACTGTGACATCGTACATCAGTTTTTGTGAGGACATGTGTGTGCAGACCAAGACCTTCTGCACATACAACAACAGCAAACCTTGGTTCACTCCCAATCTTAGGAAGCTGCGCCAGGACAAGGAGGTGGCCTACAGAGGTGGGGACCGGGCCCTGTTTAAGCAGGCCAGAAACAAGCTGACAAAGGAGATCAAAGTAGCTAAGAGGAGTTACAGCGAGAAGCTTAAAAACAGCCTCTCAGCCAACGACCCTGCATCAGTTTGGAGAGGCCTGCAACACATCACCAACTACAGGAGACCATCCCCCCACCCGGTGGAAAACCTCAGACTGGCAGACGACCTGAACGGCTTCTACTGCAGGTTTGAGAATCCCCCATTCACACCTCTCAACCACACAAAAGAACTACCTCCAACACCCTCTCCTCCCCCCCTCCACCCAGACCCACCACCTGCACTAAGGATCTGTGAGGTGGATGTGTGTCGGCTCTTTCAGAAACAGAAGATCAGGAAGGCTCCAGGACCTGATGGTGTGTCCCCCTCCTGCCTGAGAGTCTGTGCTGACCAGCTGGCACCCATCTTCACCCAGATCTTTAACCGATCTCTGGAGCTGTGTGAAGTGCCCTCCTGCTTCAAGCGCTCCATCATCATCCCCGTGCCCAAAAATCCCTCCATCACAGGATTAAATGACTACAGGCCTGTCGCTCTGACATCTGTGGTCCATGAAATCCTTTGAGAGACTGGTGTTGAGCCACCTGAAGGACATCACAGGACCCCTGCTGGACCCCCTGCAGTTTGCCTACAGGGCAAACAGGTCGGCGGACGATGCAGTCAACATGGGACTGCACTACATCCTGCATCACCTCGACTCCCCAGGGATGTACGCGAGGGTCTTGTTTGTGGATTTCAGCTCGGCCTTCAACACCATCGTCCCTGAAATCCTCCACCGGAAGCTCGCCCAGCTCACCGTACCTGCCTCCACCTGTCAGTGGATTACCAGCTTCCTGACTGACAGGCAGCAGCAGGTGAGGCTGGGGGGGCATCACGTCGAGCATTCGGACCATCAGCACTGGCGCCCCCCAGGGGTGTGTCCTCTCCCCACTGCTCTTCTCCCTCTATACAAATGACTGCACCTCAGGGGACCCTTCTGTGAAACTCCTGAAGTTTGCGGACGACACCACTGTCATCGGTCTGATCCGGGACGGTGACGAGTCTGCTTACAGACGGGAGGTGGAACAGCTGGTCCACTGGTGCAGTCAGAACCACCTGGAGCTGAACCCGCTCAAGACTGTAGAGATGACAGTGGACTTTAGGAGAAGCCCCCCCCCCCGACACTCCCCCCCCCTCACCATCCTCAACAACACAGTGTCTACTGTGGACAACTTCAGGTTTCTGGGATCCACTTTCTCTCGGGACCTGAAGTGGACTTCCCACATAAACACTGTCCAGAAGAAGGCCCAGCAGAGGTTGTACTTCCTGCGACAGCTCAGGAAGTTTAACCTGCCACAGGAGCTGCTGACCATCTTCTACACTGCCATCATACAGTCTGTCCTCTGTTCCTCTATCACTGTCTGGTTTGGATCAGCCACTAAGAGGGACAGGGACAGACTGCAACGGACTATCAGGTCTGCAGAGAGGACCATCGGTGCTGACCTTCCCTCCATCCAGGACTTGTACCGGTCCAGGGTCAGGAAACGGGCAGCTAACATCTCTGCAGACCCCTCACATCCCGGACACGGACTGTTCAAGCTCCTCCCCTCCGGTAGGCGTTACAGAGCACTGTTCGCCAAAACCAGCCGACACAGAGACAGTTTCTTTCCCCAGGCTGTCGCTCTGATGAACTCTTAACAGTCACAGAGTGTCAGAAGAACCACAAAAAATTGCACAATAACATGTTAGCCTCTTAGCTTGTATATATTGCTGTATATTGTTGTATATATTGTGCTAGTAATTTGTTATATTTTTATTTTTATCTTTATTCTAATTGTACAAAGAGAGCTTAGTAACCGGAGTCAAATTCCTTGTTTGTGTGCACAAACTTGGCCAATAAAACTGATTCTGATTCTGATTTGTCGGTCACTGATTAAGTTTCTGGGTCCAGCAGGCAGCCGGCTGGACGCCCGCCAGGGTCCCTGTGAAATCCCACTGTTGTGGCAACTCACGGACGATGAAGGAGGACTGAAAGCGAGCGAGACGGGACGAGCAGCTCGAGCTGTTGTGTGTAAACACGGACCTTCTTTCGACAGAGTCCGTGCAATCGCACCGATGCATCTGGGGTGTTTTTTTTTATTCTGCCCTTGAAAGACTAACCTGGTGATGACTCGACTGCGAAACCTACATTTCACTTGCTTAATCATTATCTGCTTTTACCTCTGAGATCCCAGTTAACCACAGAAACGTCTCACCGAGGCCTAAACTGACCTCAGTGCTTCAAGGACACGAGGCCCAGCTATGAATCTGACATTAACGGTGAAAGACGTCGAGGAACCACAAAGATCTGGTGGTTGTTTGATGATGCTGAAGTTGGCTTCTGTCTCATAGGTTCCTCTTAAGAAAATAACTGACGTAAAGAGTTGTTTTTTTGCATATTCTCACATGTGGACCGCCTTAGACCAGGTCCAGGTGAAAAACCACACCAACTGCAATGCTCTAATATGAATGATAATCATCTCTGAAACAGCAAAGACAACAAAAAATACATTTGTGGACTTGGAGACCTAAATTCTGCCTGTGAAAACGCTAAGTCAGTCTTATTTAGTTTATAGTGAGAAACAGGAACAAATCCTGAAAATTAAGACAGACTTGGAGACATGGTGACTTCTACAAATTCTAGCGCAAGACGTTTTAGTGAACCAGATCTCGTCTACTGTCGACCATCCAAGAGTTGATCTCATCCAGTTTTTGCAATCTGAGAGTTTTTGGTTCTTGAACTGGACCAGGTTCAAGACAGCCTGCAGTTCCACAGGGCTTCTTTTTGCATTTGTACCAACAAGTCAAGTACACTTGAAATAGTATTAAGAACTGGACCTGGTTTAAAATGCTCCAGATACTTAAAGGTGCAGTGAAATTACCCCTATTCTGCATTTTTACATGTAGAATAAAGATTCAACTAATCACAAAATGTGTTTTATACACTGTTTACTATCTGAGAGATCATGTGATTCAGATTTAAGTCATCTGGACTTGTTCTGAAGTGGTGCAGATGGGTTTAAAAAAAAAAAAACAAAAACAAAAAAAAACAGTGAAATGGTCCTTTTGCGTCTCCCTTCAACTGTCGATCCGTAAACCAACTTCAGCCGGTGTCATTTCCAACAGTAGCGGCTTTGTTGTCTCCTTGTCTCCTACCTGAGGGCTCCGTCCTCTCCTTTGTCCAGACTGGTGAAGCGGCTGTACAGGCGGGTGATCTGGCTGTGGGAAACTGGGAGGAGACCGGAGAGGACAAGATTTACTACCAGGTGAGGCGACCAGGTGACGGCTAGCTAAAGCTCACCGCCCGGTCTCCGCCCGGGACCGACTCTGAGCTCCACTTACAGCCAGTCTCTTTTTTGATTTCCTCGATTTCCTGTTCTCGAAGTAACGTAGAAGCTCTGGAGCCCATGGTGAAATGTTAAAAACGTCTCGACTTGCGCAACCGAACCGGAATCGCGAAGGCGAAACTGCGATTAAAAAAAAAAAAAAAAAAAAAAAACAACGAACCGGGCGACGCGAACTCGTCCGGCTGTAAAAGCAGGACTGGACTGAATTCAGACAGGCGGCGCTCAGCCCAGGTTTCAGATTTGGTGAGCTGGACCGTCTGCCCGTCCGGTTCTGTTAAACTTTTCCTCCGGTCTGTCGTGATTTCATCTTTCTTCTGGTTTTATAGCGTTTGACAAACAGCGAATGAGCGAACTACCGCCACCTACTGGCGCGGAGTGTGGACGACGCTGGAGTGGACAAGAAAAAAAAACAACTTTCTTTCTCTAGATATACTTATTAACAAACTTTTTCGCAACGGATTTTATACAGTTGGAAAGCCTGTTAGTTTTCATTTTAAATGGTGCCACATTTATCAGGAACATGAATTTGTGGGATAAACAGCAGAGCTGCTGAGGTTTGAACCAGGAACCTTCTAGCTGTGAGGCAACAGTGCTGACCACTAAGACCAGGGCCGGCTCTACCCAATTTGGAGATATACTGGTTCTAACGGCTGTTAACTGTTTTAACGGCTGTTAACACTGTTACCTGGAGTTAGCACTCGGACCACGGGACCGGCCATGAAAAGGAGCGCTGGACACTGGCAGCTCCTCTAGTACACCAGAAGAACTGGTGTACTGAAACTTTCCCTTTGGGAGATTAATAAAGTATTTTTGAATTTGAATTTGGAATGCTGTCGGCTTTATAGGGTTATTGGTCTTTGTTTTTAGTCTCTTCAATGGCACCAGATAAAAGAACACAGAGAATTACCCTCAATAGCAACAAAGAGCTGTAAAATGCAACAGAAAACTGTGCAATTCCAATTAATATGGTGAAAGCACAATGACAGTAAAATAATAAATAAATGAATAATCTGAATCAGGGGCGATTCTAGGGTCAGAGCTTTAGGGGTGCTGAGCACCCAATGAGCCCCACCACAACCCACAAGTAACCTTAGTGAGAAGAGGATGATACCATT
>JAGFBZ010000653.1:20000-230000 GCA_018398805.1 Hirundichthys speculiger
AATTTCCTGTTATCTGCCCGATAGTTATCGTGCACCCCTAATAATAATAATATATTATTATTGTTGTTGTTGTTATTATTATGACTACTAGGTTACTACACCACATGGTGCAACTTTCGATGACTTTTCCAAAAACGTATGGGTGTTACTTAATTCCAATTTCAAATTCCATGACTTTTTAAAGGTTTTTTTTTAAACCATACCAAACCAAATTGCTATTCCAGGATTTATGACTACATTGGCAAATCAATACAGAAATCTGTACATCAGGAAACTGAAAAAGTTAACTTTTTCAATAAAGATGGAGTTAAATGTGCAAGATAATTTTAAAATTATGCAGTCCTGATTACTTCTTACCTAAAATCTATTTCTCAGCTACTGACTTCAATGTAATGTTGCAGTTAGTGAAAGTTCTCAGTGATCAATGACTGACAGTTAAACTCTCTAAATTTAGAAAATGGATAAAACATGTTTTTAGGCATTTCTTGCTTCTCATCTTGCTTTCCATTATACACGAGTTTTATAAAGTGTAATTAAGGTTAAAAGCTGAGGTTTACAGTTGGGTTCAGTCTTACCAGTTCTGAGTGGGTCGAGGAAAAAGAAGAACTTGCGAACAGCAGTACAAACATAGAAAGAATAGAAGGACTTCTCCAGTCCATCCATCCAGCTGGGGCAGAGTCGGGATAAGTTCCAAGATATAGTTCTCCAGATCCTATACACAACAATAAGTCTCACTGTTTTGCAAAATATTGAAATTTCACTCTACTGCACTATTAATTTCACTTTAACAGCACTAAGTAATTGAAACTTACCGACTCTCTGAGATGGCCCTGTCCTGCTACGTCATATAAACTTAGGCCTATTCTGGTCTGATGCAGCCACACTAGAAAAGAACAGAAATTAATAATAGCAGATAGACCAAATATTCACCACTACAAAAGTCCAGTAGAACAAAAAAGATACCGAAAAAGAAAACATTAAGGCATTATCACAACAGCAGTGACAATATCTGTAATTAATTTGTTTTGCTTCAATTTCCATCCAAATTATACTCATATTTTTCCCACTCCTAAAATCTGATAACAAAGCAAATAAATGTTCAGACCTTTCCTCATGACATAGTTGAAGAAGTGCATGATGGAGATCCGGCCATACAGGTCATTGTGTAGGAGCTTGGTGTACACTCTGGCTGTAAAGAATTTTCTGAAGGAGACAAAGAAGAAAAGGGTGTACAATATGTTTCTAGTTAAGACAATTTGAAAGTCATGTTTTTCCTTTTTGCGTCAATATTTTTCATCTCCCAAAAGGATTATTTGGGACATTATACAGTAATCCCTCACACTTCGCGGTCTCCACAATCGCGGTCTCAGTACATCGCGGAGGTTTCAAAGATATTTATCGAAAAAAAATATTCCAAAAAAATTCAAATGAAGCGTGCAAGGCTGAAGCGAAACACATCACATTAAGAACGAGTCTCTGGAAGCAACAAGAGCCTATACGGGATGCCCCATGAATGGAAATCGAGGCCTGTGATTGGCTGCTACGACAGGCATTACTGTGTCGTCGGTTGTCTGTATGTTGATTGGCTGACACGCGTCCCCGCATCTCCCATCTCTTGCTCTCGTCAGCCACGCACAGAGGAGAGATCGTCAAAGTGAGTGTACGTTCCATAGATTTTGAGTACGAGCGTATATGTATACTGTATGTACACCCACATCACGGTTTTCACCATTCGCGGGGGGGTCACACCCCCCATTAACCGCAAAGTGTGAGGGATTACTGTTTTGCTTTATACGATACTGTTGCACACATGAAACCCAGATTTCTACCATACCCTAACAGATTTTCCCTACCAATGTGAACATTTTCAGCTAAACTGAAAATGTGCACCCGTCAAATTAACTACTTAATATTAAAGTACTTCGTTTCACAAGTAAAGTCTGTGTAAATGTGGCCAAATGAATCTCCGTCAATCTCCACAGGGAAAGTCAGTAAAAGTCGTTCATCTTATTACATCCCACATTGTATTGGGAAACCCCTCTCCGGCCCCAAAACTCCAAAGTTACCAGTATGATAGAATCTGATCGCCCAACCGAAGAGGATCTCAACTCACAGCCCACAGGACCCAAACCATATAATGCCAACACCCTGATACCAGCCACTCTAGGACACCCATGACTGCTCATAGCTCATTTGACAATATGATAAGGACCTACTCAATAATAGGAAGGTAGTCAAAATGATATTCCTGATAAGAATATTTTCAAATCATCAACTTATGAGTTTCAAGTTGGCTATACAATTGAACAGGGGTGCCCAATCCTGGTCCTCGAGAGCCCCTATCCAGCATGTTTTAGAGATTTCTCTGCTTCAACACACCTGATTCTAATTAATGGTCATTATCAGGTTGCCATCAAAGTCTGCACAAGTCTGCGATGACACAGCCACTTGTATCATGGTGTGCTAAAGCAGGGAAACATCTAAAACCTGCTGGATAGGGGCTCTCGAGGACCAGGGTTGGGCACTCCTGCAATTGAAGATGGAAAAGTACTTTCCATTACTTACTCTGATCAAATATAAATCATTGACTCAATGAATGACATTCAAGCTGTGTTACAGAAGAGTGTGCCATTGCTAGTAAATTACTTCTTGTGGTCACTTACTTGCACTTGGGGCCTGCTTTCTCCCTGACCTGTTGGTAAGCTTCATAGTTGATCATGGCCTCCTCTCCACTCACTGGAGGAACCTGGTGTTTATCGAGCAGAAACCACAGATTCTACAGAGAGAAAAAGAAGACTTCAACAAACCATTTAAACATACAGTCTCATTTCTAGAGCAGAGATTGGTAAATTATGTTTTTAAAGGTGTTTTACCTGCAGTTCCTCATTATCTAGTAGTTCTCTACTCTTCCTCTGGAGGAAGACTGCTCTGGATTCTTCTCTCACCTTCTGAAGTAACACTTCATCCTCTGCTGGTAACTACGGAACAATATTGACGGTATGGAGTGACCCAGTTATGTGACTGGTAAAAAGGTCAAATTAACATGATCTACATGATAGAAATACTGTAACATAATGAACCTCACTGTCAATTCCACCATTTTCTTCATATCACTTGTGTATGTATTAAGTAATGGACCCTCTAATACTATAATTTTGAAGAAAAAAGACAAACTTTGAAAATAAGTAATCAAGTTTTACTGCAAAAATTACTTCTTCATACTAATCTGCATTGGTGGGTATACTAATATGGTGGGTGATAAGGGGGTGTTAACAAAACTGAGATCCCTCATGGACAACAGCTCTCATCCCCTGAATGAGACTGTAAAATCGCTGAAGAGCTCATTCAGCAGCAGACTGCTGCAGCCTCAGAGCAAGAAGGAACGTTACCGCAGGTCCTTCATCCCATCAGCCGTCAGACTCTTTAACAGCAGGACTTAATGGAACACCTTTTATGTCTGCTGTACAACCCTTCACCTCCTACCTCTGCAATATTTTTCTTTTTACACTTTCTTTATTTAAGCCATATTTATTTATTATAATTGGTCCCTGTAAAATATCCACCACGCACCACCTCATATTGATCAAAGCAAAACGTGTTTATATGTGTATATATTGTAAATAGCCCTGTGTGTATATAGCTTATTTTTTAACAATTTAATTTTTTAAATATTTTTAAGAGCTATATATACATTTTACATTATTTTTTAGCCTATTTTTACATGTATTTCTGCAAGCCCTGTTGCAATTTTACCTTTTATCTGTCCAACTTGTGCTGCTGTAACAAATGAATTTCCCCGGTGAGGGATTAATAAACTACTATTCTATTCTTGTTCCATTGGATACATTAGGTTCATTGAAATTACATTTGAAAGATACTGCCCGATAGCAGAATGTCAATAACATATTTTTTCTTTGTATGTGGAGAAAAATATCGACACATTTCTTTCTTACGTGTCATTTCTCCCTGGATACATTTCTTCGTCGCTATTTAGTCACTTCTGTTTCACAAAGTAGGACAATTTTACGAATGAATGTAACAAATGCAGTGGTTAAATAGGTGTCACATTTTTCATGTATTATAAATTTACCCTGTAGTAGAATCGTGGGATGGTCTTGTAGGAGTCGGATTTTTCGCTTCCTTCTCTCCACTCTGTGTAATATTTGGTGAAAATTTCATTTTCTTCTGCTTTCTTTTCTTCGTCGCTTCTCTTATCTTTTCAGCAAAAACAAATGGCACAAAAAAAAAACCCCAACCATTTAATATCAGACAAGATCTCTATACAAAGTCGTTAAGGACGTTCACTTTAGCTAGCTAACTTTGACCGATGTTTAACGTTGGTTCATATTATTTCTTACCCTTCTCTGAGTTTGCTATTCTCTTTTTCAGAATATCCGACCAGTGAAGCTGTTGTTTGTTAGCCATAGCAGTAACTAAGACAAGTTGGACAACTCAGACAATCAAACACCGATATTTCATCACAAAAGTAAGCTAGTAAACAAACGTATCTACTACAACGTCAAGGTGGTGACTGGACGAGACCGCCTGTTCCGGTAACATGCTTATAAAATAAGATAAAGAGTAAACGTCCAAATATTGTAACATGGCTGTTATCTTGAAATTGAGATGTAACCACCAAACATGGATACAATGCGAGGGCATCTTATAGCAAATAACTCGTACTTTGCAAATAGCGTCCCGAAGGCACTGGGAACACATTTATTTTTATTTCTTTTTTTGCTTTTATTTTGAAAATCTTCATAACATTCAAGCGTTCGCACAATTTCGAAATTGGAAATACACATTGGCGGCGGGGGCGGGGGGGTCAATGTTAAGAGGAAAGTAAAACGCAAGTGTGCAGGAAGCCAGGTCGTTTACCCACTTTGTGTACGAAACACACTAAGGCCTAAAATGACACAACCTTCGACTTCCGTGACACATGAATGCAGCCTCCTGCCAGAGGAGAGTGACTCAAAGAGTTGGTGTCCGGGGTGGGAGGGATCAGCCACAATCTTTCCTGCACGCCTCAGGGTCCTGGAGGAGTCCAGGTCCTGAAGAGATGGGAGACTGCAGCCAATCACCTTCTCAGCTGACTAAATGACACGCTGCAGCCTGCTCTTGTCCTTGGCGGTGGCAGCAGCGTACCAGATGGTGATGGAGGACGTGAGGATGGACTCAATGATGGCTGTGTAGAACTGCACCATCATTGTCTTCGGCAGACTGAATTTCTGCAGCTGCCTCAGGAAGTACATCCTCTGCTGTGCTTTCTTGATGAGGGAGCTGATGTTCACTCCCACTTAAGGTCCTGGGAGATGACAGTTCCCAGGAAGCGGAAAGACTCCACAGTGTCAATAGTGGAGTCACAGAGGGTGATGGGGGCAGGTATGGATGAGTTCTTCCTATAGTCCACAACCATCTCCACTGTCTTTAGAGCGTTGAGCTCAAGGCTGTTCTGGCTGCACCAGGTCACCAGGTGGTCAACCTCCCACCTGTAGGCGGACTCGTCACCATCAGAGATGAGTCCGATGAGGGTGGTGTCATCTGCAAACTTCAGGAGCTTGACGGACTGGTGACTGGAAGTGCAGCTGTTCGTGTACAGGGAGAAGAGCAGAGGAGAAAGAACACAGCCCTGGGGGGATCCAGTACTGATGGTCTGTGAGAGTGAGATGTGTTTTCCCAGCTTCACATACTGTTTCCTGTCAGACAGGAAGTCTGTGATCCACCTGCAGGTGGAGTCAGGCACGCTCGGCTGGGAGAGCTTCTCCTGTAGCAGAGAAGGGATGATGGTGTTAAAAGCAGAGCTGAAATCCACAAACAGGATCCTGGCGTAGGTTCCTGAGGAGTCCAGGTGCTGGAGGATGAAGTGGAGGGCCAAGTTGACAGCGTCGTCTACAGACCTGTTGGCTCTGTAGGTGAACTGCAGGGGGTCCAGGAGAGGGTCAGTGATGGCTTTGAGGTGTGAGAGCACAAGGCGCTCAAAGGTCTTCATGACTACAGAGGTCAGGGCGACGGGTCTGAAGTTGTTAAGTCCTGTGGTCCTTGGTTTCTTGTAGGGCCGATACACTTTTGTGCCGATTCGATTCTCCTACGATTTTTGGGTCCCGATTCGATTTATATTGCGATTCTGATTAAACAAGTATTGCATTTCGATTTTACCAAGTATTGCGATTTTTATATTTCAATTATTGAAATATAAAAATCATATAATAATAATATTAAATATTATATTTACTTATATGTAATTATTGATTATTATATATAATATTATAATTATATATTATTATTATATTATATTATTTTAAGTATGAAATAATAATAAAAATATAAAGATTAAATAAGTTTTAATATTTAAAAAAAAAAAAGCGCAATTTCTGTAGTTTAGAGCAGAGGTCTTCAACCCTGGTCCTCCAGGCACCCTATCCAGCAGGTTTTAGATGTTTCCCCTTCTTCTTCACACCGTGATACAAGTGGCTGTGTCATCAACAGACTTCTGCAGACTTTGAGGACAACCTGATAATGACCATTAATTAAAATCAGGTGTGTTGAAGCAGAGAAATCTCTAAAACCTGCTGGATAGGT
Source organism: Hirundichthys speculiger (assembly GCA_018398805.1). Lineage (NCBI taxonomy): Eukaryota > Metazoa > Chordata > Actinopteri > Beloniformes > Exocoetidae > Hirundichthys > Hirundichthys speculiger. The sequence goes on from JAGFBZ010000653.1 coordinate 26,580, forward strand.
GCCTCGAGGAAGACCTCTGGTTTAGAGGTCTTCACGGGTCCACTTTCATGGGCCCGACCATGAGCCGTGAAAATTCGACGCGAAACCGACCCGACCCAAGCTATTATCATAAGTTCGGGAGTCCAAACCCGAATGGACCTGCAATTTTTGGACCCGTAAACGACCCGACCCGAGTCTTCAGTTTCCGACCACGAACTGAACCGAGTTACCCGAATAGAACCGAGACAATACAGCCTATAGTTGCTCATTTTAAAAGTTGTCTAGCGTTGAACAAAACTTGATTTTCTTACCTAAAGTTGTCTTCTTCTACCCGGTTCAGTTGCTCCATAGGCTACGTGATGGAAACGACAATAAATCCACGTCGTTATTCTCTTTGCGGATACAGATGCTGTTGGTAGCAACTGCTAACGCTAATAGCCTACACCGGTCAGGACGTGTCGTGAATATGTTCTCACGCAGTGTTGTCATGTTGGCGATCCGTTGTGCTTTACAGCTGCCGGTAAACAACCGGTAACAACACGCTACGGCAACACGATTGTTTCATGACAAACACGTCACGTTAATGAATAATCATTTAACTGCCCGAGCCCTGACATTAGCTGCCACCGCCAGTATCTTTAACTCTCGAGTAAACGCGGACCCAGCCTGTCAGAGAGCACCGACCTCTCTGGGTGGTAGCGAAGGATGTGCGCCGTCATGTTCGTGGTGTTACCACAGTAAGAGATTTGACTGCGACAACGCTTACATATGGCTTTCCTCATATCGAGCTCTCCTGCCTCGTGCTTTTTATAAAAACCAAATAAAGTCCATACGTTTGATTTGAAGTGGGGCGATGGGGGAAAGAGTTCAGACTCTGTGAAAGTACTCCGCTCGCTGCACTCCGCCATTTTGTCGCGTGAATTTGCCGGCATTCTGGTTACTATGGTGACACACGTGCTTCTATTTCCGGAAGTGTAGATGACAAAAGAGACAGCGAGCGGAGTATTTCCACGGAGCCAAAAATCGATTCGTGTATGAGAATCGATTTATTTAAATCCCAAGAAAAAAATCGCGATTAATATAAAAATCGATTTTTTTGGCCCAGCCCTAGTTTCTTGGGGACGGGGATGATGGTTGAGGTCTTGAAGCAGTCTGGCACGTGACAGGTCTCCAGTGAGGTGTTAAAAATGTCTGTGAACACTGGAGACAGCTGATCAGCACAGTGCTTCAGGGAGAATGGGGAGATAGAATCCGGTCCAGCTGCTTTTCAGAGGTTCTGTCTCCTTAAGAGTTTGTTGACGTCCCTCTCATGAATGCAAAGAGTCGTCACTGAGGAGGGTGGGGAGGGTGGGTCCATTAAGGCGGGCGTTGGTGGAAATGACTGGAGCTGGAGCTGTTGGGAGGGGTTGTGGGGGATGGTTGCAGTATATTCCAAGATGGCAAATCTTTGGAATGTCCAAATTGTCCCATCTTAATGCAAGATCTTGAGTAAATTAATTAAATAAATTTGACATTGCAGAAGTTTATCGAAACAATGGCACGGTAAATGCGTGATGTAAACAAGCAATAATTTTGCATCTCTTTGTTGAAAAGCCTAAAGTTCAAACATTTTACATGTATTTGATGATAAATCTGATTGGTGTAAAAACAAAAACCACCCGAACAAAAGTATAATTGTAATAAAAAACTACTAATAATAAAAGCAGCCCATTTGTGATCTGCCCATTTAAAGGCTTTTGCCCGCCCAATCAGGCAACATTGGTTACGCTGTTTGCCATTTGACTAGCTGGCATAAATTAATTGCTTTATGTAAATTTACCCAATGTAATGTGGCATAAAAATATAACTAGTCATGGATGTAAAATCAACTCCTGAGACCAAACCAGTTTTGTACCAGATTGTAAAAATATTTATTTTTGTTGTAAAGTTGGGCACTTAACATAGGGGTGGACATTCCTTCTGTTCTGCAGCCTTCACCTAGTAGTCAGTCTATGAAATGCAACTTTCCATCGTTCAAACGCAGACTTGGACCCGGAAGTGGGGGGTGTTGGCGCTATTGTTCACCGAGTGCATCATGGGTTTGCTCGTTCTACACTGAGATTACCGTAATGGCCCAAATGTAGACGCGTTGCAGCATAAACCTATGCAAATTTGAACTGGAAAAGATAAATTCGAGGTCACATTTGAGCAAAAAAAAAGTAAGTATCATTCTGTTTTTGTTTATCAGTGTTCTGTCGTAAAGTCAATCGCATTTCTTCACTGCCGAGAATAAACAATCGCACTGTTGAGAAATCGAAAAAAAAAAAAAAAAAAAAAAAACTACGGTAACCCTCATCGTTGCTTCTCCATTAAAGTATTTCTCTGTATTTACTTTACAATTTTATGTCAGACCTTTTCGGGGTGACCTAGCGCTTACAATATTTACAAAAGGAACCTAGTCGAATAAAGGAATAAAGTGTAGCATATTAGTTGTAGCTTCGGCTGCTGGCATCCATGACCCATAACCCCCGAGGAGATGGGGGTTTGGAAGCGCGAAGTCTGCAGCATAATTAAAACATGGCGGACTCGGAGGAATTTAGACTTAAGCGTTTAAAGGTAAGACAAGCTAAATAAGACTAAATATAGCAACAGTCAAACGCAAGCTAACTCTAGTGGCTCAACCGGTTTGAGTCGGAATTATCCATGCTAATTATTGTATTTGCTTGTTGTCACCAAGTTTCCGGTCGAGATGTGCTCATCTAAGCTAACATTAGGAAGCTAGCTTGCAGCATGCTATTCGGCAGTAATGCATGCCGCTACTGTTGCTCAATTTAAAAGCTTGGCAGAAGGATCGTGAGCAAACATGTAATGTTCATCGTATGTTACTTGTCTTTATATAAGCCTCAAGAGCTTTTATTAACCTGGCAACACAACGTTCTCTTGCATTTGAGTCCTGGTTTCACAAACCCCTTACATCGGTCAGGAAGTCTGACAACAGCACCAGTAGTAATAATAATAATAATAATAGCCTTGCCGCAATGCTTTAATTACCGAAAGACTCCTGCAACCACTAGTTGTCTTCAACAAGTGTTTGTGAATAATTATGAATTAGCCGAAAAATGATCTGTGGATGAATTTTCATGTGAGTTGTATAGAATACCTTTTATACATTGTTGTTTCGACAGCACGAGGCCTAGACCCCTCAAAAACAACAGGATATTGAGAACATCAAAGCATCACATAGCTACAATAGCCCCAAGTGTGTCTGAGCAATTTGTCCATAACCCAGAATCAGAAAAAGTTGGGATGGTATGAAAAAAAAAAACATGTAGAAGATAAAGTTGGATTGATATGGATAATGGGAAAATAATATTGCAGTGCTTCCATTGTCTTTAATTCTTTTCTATGATATTTGTCTTTTAAATGTTATCTCATTGTAGATTGTATGAATCCAACACGTTAAAACTTTAGTCTTGTCAAATTCCTTCGATTAGTTAAATGTATTTCAGCCCAGCTACAGCTATTCTATTCTAGAATAAGGAGGGTTTTAAAAAGTGGTTCCAGTGCTAGTTAGCTAAAGCAGCTATTAGGAGCTGGAAAAACTGATGCTATACTGGCCCCAAAACCTTGCTGGGGCCAGGTGATAACCCCTGTTACGTCTGGGGAGAAAGGTGTGATTACTTTACTGATCAATACACAATGATTGCCATTGTTTAAATGATGTATGTGTTGAGCCAGTAAAGAATAAATTAAAGCCAATGAATAAACAAAGAATGAGCTTCATAAATTCAACATCAGTGGTGTGTAGAGGGGGTCATCTTCCCGTTCTACGTTCCAGCAGCAGCAGAAGACCAACTTAAAAAATTTTAAAATTAGCAGTCAGTGTTTGTGAACGTTCACTAATATGCAGCATAAAATTGGATTAACAAGTGTTTTCAACTAAGTTGATGTTCGTGGCTTTGTATCACTTTGTATCACTTACTGTATTTAGGGATCCCACTCATATTGGGGATAAATCGCATTTTTACTGGCATCTATTTTTTGGGATGTTCCAATATCACCTGCTGCTTAGGATTTTACTTCATTCTTATTTTTTTCTTTTAATGGAGAAGTCGTTCATAGCTCTTTAACACTGGTTGTTACTCTGATTCCTGACTCGTCCAGGGCGCTCTGGTATAATATGTATTTTAATTAAATTATTTTCCGTTGAAAGAAAATAATGTAGAAGAAAATTTTTGTAAATTGTGAAATATAAACAAGGCAAACATCTGCCATCTGAACAAAACTTGAATGTACAATGCAATGATGTATAAGTATAAAAAGATTTTAATAAATGTTTCTTTTCCTTCTCATACTCTTGGGAAGTTTGACCTGCAGCAGTGAATCATATTCTAGGAGTTTGCAGGGGTCCTCACCCTCGCGCCAAATCAGAGCCTTTCAAATCAGCGGGAGTTCTCAAAATCAGAAGTTTACAAATTGACCAGTAAGTGGTATTGACCGGTTTTGACCAGTGCTGCCACTCAGTGAATACCATTTTTGCAGTACTCTGGTTTCCTCTATTGTAAACGTTTAACTGTTTAGACATAAACCAATTTAGTTTGTCTAATAAAACAACTGTTTTATTGGAAGGGTAAACTTAAATAACTTCTGTTGTGGTAATGTGCTATATAGAAAATAAAATTAACTTGAACTTTGGGGGACATGGGTTGGCTGGCTGGCTAAGATAACAGAAGGGGAAATGCTGAGCTTTGCTCGGAATGGCTACTTTTTATTTTTATATTTTTTTTACTTTTGTATTTGTCTCATAAAATACATAAAGTTGTTCTGTATTTCCTCAAACTATTTTGTTTGCACAATTGGCACATTGCACTTCAACACTGTGACTATTTCTACATAAAATGGTAGTCAGATGCAATGCATCCTCCCCTAACACTCATTTACTTGTCTTTATTCAGCATGAGGAGCACATGTCCAGAGTGTTCGATGAAGTGATGGGGCTGGGAGACTTTGCTGAGTCTTCCAGGGGCTCAGCCACTTCCTCCAAGAGTGGCAGTCAGAATGAAGCAAAGATGCTTGACGAAACATCTGGACAAGGGGAAAACCAGCTGATAGAAGAAGATAGCAACTGCAGCAGACAAGAAGAAAAGACAGATGAGGGGGAAGAAGAGTCCAGCGTTCCTCCTCTTACCTCTTCATCTTCTGACCAACATTCCTCCTTTAATATGGGAACCAGTGAAAGAGGTGGTGGAGGAAGTGGGGAGGCAGTGTGTGATGATGCACTCGATGGCCTGCCTCCATACGGGCCAGAGGAAGATGACGAAGACTGGCACTTTGCCCTGCCAATGGGTTCTCTGGAGGATGTTGATGTGGATAAAGCCAATGGAAAAGTAAGACGCCGTGGACGAGAGAAGTCGTTTCAAGGTGATCCCCTTTCATCTAAACCTGGAGGGGAGGAGAATGAGGAGCAAGAGAGAGAAGAAAGTCGTGGGTCTGCCAACACCTCCCACTCTTCCCAAGACAACACACCAGAAAACAGCAGAGGTAAAGCTTCATCTGTAGTATTGAGGATAAATAATCAGTATTCATCACTGCTGCCATTTTACCATGTCCTCAGAATATTACGTAGCTAGTACAGTGTTTCCCCTGTTTATCGTCGAAGTTCAGGTCCGGAACCCCCGATAATAAGTGAAAATCTGCGATATCGGGAGATCATATAGAAAACATTTTATTTTATAGTATAAGCCTTAAAATACCCCATGCACATGTTAACTGTTCCTACTTGCCAGCTGTAGTTGTAAGCACAGGGAAGCTGCACTTTGTTCCAGGGACAAGCAGTGCTTGTGGTTAAAACTCGCTGACAAATAAACACAGCGGCTGGCAAGGAAGGCCCAAACACTCCTCTGGCTTGAGGAGGTGCAGCACTTTTATTTTCTGTACCAATACTTTACGTACAGATGAATCTGTCCAGCTACACTCTTCCAAAACGTCCACAAATGCACCCATCTGCGCGCTGCCTTCGTGGCATGACTCTCTTGTACATGCGTGCGCACACATACAGCTCAACCAAGGGATGATGACACTCTTATAACATGCTTAAACACACTGTGGTCATAAATAGATGGACATGGGCTGCAACAATAGTTTAGCATAGAAAAATGCTAATTTCAGTGTAAAAAGATGTAAAACCCCCTAAAAATATGATGGCTATAAACCACTGATCTCTGTGATATAGTGAGGGTTCAGTGATAGAAAAATACATATTAATGAAAAAAATTGGTGATGTAGCAGGACCGCAAAAAGTGAACCACAATATAGCGGGGATCACTGTATGTTCATGGGATCATGGCAGCCCAGTTTATTTAATAGTTAATTTAATTGTATAATCATTATAGTATAATGAGCTCAACAATGTGTTTTTTTTTTTTTAATTTTTTATAAATGAATAACTGATGATGGTTTTAGCTAAGAGACAACATAGTTTTGTTGACAGTGAAAAACAGTTTCTGGTGGGCCTCTGTAAGAACCTTTTCAGAGCTACTCTGGCTGTATTGGGATTGTTCAAAAAAAAGATATTTTTGTCTGCGTTTCAGGTGATTGACGCAACATATTGTCCAATGTGTACCGTTTGTCCCATGGTGGAAGTGTGCTAGTATTATTATTACCTTTATTTAAACTCGGAGATACATTGAGGTAGAGACCTCATTTACAATGCAGCCGAGTGAAACAACAATAACAACAATTAAGGCACTTAGACACAAAAAAAATGCCAAAGAGAAACTTACATAAAAGTAACGACAAGAATTTAAAAACACAGTAAAATTACAATTAAAATGTAAAAAAAAAATAAATAAAAACATGAATAATTAAAATTTAATTTAAATTTAGTTAAAATGTAGTTAAAATGTAGAACAATAATCAGGTAAAACAGGAACAGCTAGAAGTAAAATGTGATACAGTTAAAGATTTAAATTGCCCTATGGATAAAAATGATGAAAGCTTTAAATAGTTCTGCATGTTATTCCAAGTTGCAGGTGCACAATATGAAAAACTGGATTTTCCAAGTTCACTAAAAACAGCTGGCACCTGCAGCATAATCCAATCACGAGACCGAGTTTGATAAGAGCCCTCATTAAAAGAAAGCATGGAACTAATGTAAGCAGGTAAAAGACCATTAAGAGCTTTATAAATAAATAAAACCCAGTGTCTTTCACGCCTTACAGAAAGAGAGGGCCACCCAACTTTAGAATACAAGTCACAATGATGGGTGTCATAGCTGTCTCCAGTGATGAATCTTAATGCAGAGTGGTAAACAGAGTCCAGGGGTTTAAGAGTCGCAGCAGAGGCATGCATGTACAAAATATCACCATAATCCAACACTGATAAAAAAGTTGCCTCAACAAGCATCTTCCTGCAATGTGGCGGAAATGAGAGCCTGTTTCTATAAAAGAAACCAATTTTATTTCTTAAAGACGTCACCAGCTTAGTATAGTGGCAGATGAAACAAAACACTGAATTGATTGACACCTCCCTTTAAAATGCTGCTAGCATTTTATCAGTGTTTCATTAAAATGACTTTACCCTGAATATAACCTATATGTTTGTTTAATCATGAAATGAGTACATAGTTCAGTCTTGCATAAATATATTTGATTTTCATCAAAAATTTGGAACTGTGGTATCATGGGAAGGGTCTGAATGATGTCTTTTGAGAAAATAAACAGATCAAAGTGCAAAACAAAGGTGACAGTAAAAGACACCGTAACTATTCCGTAGTTGTGAACTCGACATCATAGGCTACAGCATACCCGGCCATGAATAAAGAGAGAGATGTGACTAGACATGCAACACAGGTGTGTCAGTGTGGCTCTTGGCCTGGCTCAGCACAAGTTCCTGGTTCAAGTTGATCAAGATGGCGTGTAAGTAACTGCTGTCACCCAGCTACTTGAAATATGACGATGTGGCAGGTTTTTCTTATGTTGCTGTGCAAAGTAACAGTTTCAAACTTAAACCGTGTTGACCTATTAACAAGTCCAATGTTTATGCAGTGTAAAGCTATGCTTTGCTTAATAAACACAAAGGATTGTTTTCTGTTGGTTTCCTGCCACTGAAACCTTTCCTTTTTAACAGTTTTGAGTCATGTCTCACCCTATCTACCAGTCACTTCTTCTCAATTCATTAATTTTCTTAGTCAGAGAAACAACCTTGTTAATTCCTGAACACAGTCAAACAAATGGATTCTTTTGTGGCTTTCATGGTGTGCAAACTGCACAGATCGGGCCTGAAGAAGGGGAAAAATAAATGCTCCTTTCAACCATTGGCTAACACTGTTTTAAACTTTATATTTTTAGGTTGGAGCCCTGAATGTGGACCAACCTTAATTTTTTTGTCTTAATATCAGATGCTGGTATCCAGAACCATACAGAGGAGACAGAAGACAGCCAACAGGGGGAGGTAAGGATTTGCGTGTACTGTCAATCATCTGCCTCTTTCAGTGTTCAGAAGGTATTGATAAACAGCCTTTATTTCAGACATCAGAGGCAGCTCCAGTGGAGGATAGTAATCCTCCGACATCTCCTAGTGTCAATATTAAAGAGGAGCCCATTGATGAAGGCTATGATGCTGCATTGCTTCCTCAGAGCTCCATCAGACAGATCAAAGAGGAGCTGGAGCAACAGGAGGTGGGTATAATGCTTCTCCTCAGTAGTAGTTGATGTTTTTTAATTTTATTATTATTTTATTGCTGAAAAATTTGAAGAGGCTCAAACCTGAGAATTATATTTTAGACTGAAGCTACTGACAGTCCATACTCCATTCTGATGATAATTAATTAATGATAATTTTTGCAATAGTGCGTAAGTTACCCTTGAAATATTTTTCTGCAAAGGTCAGCAAGGTAGGAATAACCTCTAAAAAATGGGCTTTGTTTCCTCATTTCAGGAAGAGCTAAGGATCAGCTCCGTTTACTCTGTAGGAGGAGTGAACACCCTCACATCCCCTTCCAGTGAGTCTGTACTTATATTTTTCACAGGGTTGATGGTTCCACTTTAGAGCATTATTATGTGTGCAGAATTGATCTACATAATAACTGCATAAATGTCTTTCTCTGCTTTAGCTTAATTCTTGTGCCTTTCTCAAACTTACGACCCTTTTAACACTTTCACAGCCAAAAATGTACAGGCACCAAAAAACTGCTGTTAAATCATCATACATCCTTGCTTCTTTTGAAGCTTTAAAAAAAAAAAAAAATTAAGTTTTCTTTGATAAATCTTTAAAATAATTTCAAACTTGCTCAAAACCACCAAACATTCCATCATTTTCTCGATTTTAACCTTTTAAATGCTATATTATAAATAATAGGGAGAAGGGGCTTTGGTGGTGATTAAAGTCATGGAGGTAAGCAACAAACCTGATTTGATTGCATTAGTATTTTTTAATTTAGTGCCAAATACTCCCTCAGGACACCTTTGTGGCATCTTTTCTTTTTCCATATATCTCTTAAACAACATCAGACTTGCTTAGAAATACAAAACATTTAGTCACTTTCAAGATTTTAACCCTTTAAATGCCAGTGTAATGATTTGAATTATTCTTTTTTTTTAGTTAAAAAAACAAAACAGAACACAAAGAAATAGGGGCTACCAGAGTACTGCAGATTGTGACGTGTAAAGGCCCAGAAGTCATTCCTCTGGAGCTTTGCAGACATGTGCTCCTCTCTTCTATTGCTTCCTCCAGTTATTCAAGAAGTAGTAGACAGGATCACCACTCGTGTCACAGTCAGTGTTGATCTGTTCTTGGCCAAATTGACGGGAACATCATATGTCTGGAATTACTTGTGACATCTTCAAAGTGTTTCCTCCAGTTATTCTCCTTGCTGCATGTCTTCCCCGTTCTCTGCCTCCTTTCCATCTGTTTCTGTCTCTCTCTACAAATAAAGGCCACTAGTGCCGAAAAAAAGTGTCATTTATGTTGTTTCAAAATAGTAAATTGTGACTTGGAAATTTAGTCTTAAGTTTGGTATGTAAAAAAAAATTCATATGGTCTTTTGCGCCACACCTGGTCACACAGGCACACATAGAGCAATGGCCAATTTGAGATTGATTGTGCCTTTTAGTCCACATTTTCATGATTATCAGGAGGTGCCCAGTTTTTAATTTATTAATCTATATTAGTTTACCAATAATTAGTGAGTTCTAGTGAGGCACTTGTACAACACTTTAAGAAAGCACTTGACAATCGGACAAGGGTGAAAGTGGATTTTAATCTCCATTTGTATACAATCAGAAATGGCCAGGCACTGACAACAGCACAAGACAATGAATCAAAGGAAATGCAGTCATTTTAACCACTTGTTATCAGTATGTTTGAGCCTTGAGCTATTCCTCTCAGCTAGTGCCTCAAACAATCATAACATGGCGCCTGAGCAATATCCCACATATATTAGATATTCTACATTAGATACTGAGAAACAGGTCATAGTGACCTGATGCCATTTTTTAAACAACACTCCCCACTTTTTGTTGTAAATGTGACAGGCTTATCTAGATCACATCAGTAGAGCACGCTGTTCCCCATTATTTGTACGCTTTTCAGGAACAGATTGGAATTGGTTGATCGCCTGACTGAATTTGGAGTTTGAATCTTAAATTTTAGTTTAATTTGGATTGCCAGATCCCTGAAAATAAGAGGAACAAAGATCCTCTGGAGGCTAACTACTCTTGCCAAACCCCATTGGGACAACACAATGCCTACCTAACCAGACAATTGAATGACCAGTACTCACCAGAAGCACCCACAGGTGCATCCCCCAGTTGACTGTCAGGCAAGGTCAGAAAGAATCAGGTTTCCTATTATGAAATCTCACATGAAAAATAAAAGGAAGAAACGCAAAATTCAACAAAATTGAGAACGTCTGAAGTACTCCCAATCAGAGCATGTGAGCGGAGTGGAGCGGCGATAATTTCCGCTCCTCGCTCACAAAGGTTGTCACCGCTCCGCTCTTCCCTCAAAGTCGGAAAATCGCCGCTCCACCCATAACCGCTCAGCGCTCCAGTAACACTGCACCCGCTCCGCGCTCCGCTCCAAAAATGTTTGCATGCATATAAAATGTACATGTTTACCTGAAGCCTGGCATACACTGTGCGATATTTTAAATCGTTTGAATCAGCCCTATCTCACACTGCACGACTAGATCGCTGAGTTCAAAAGTTCGCAGCCCACGAGTAATGCTCTCATACTGTACGGCCCGATGCTCTGATGCGACTTGACTGCTTACACTATACATTCATAACGCACCTAAGGGTGCGTTTGAAATGGCCCAGGCCTGCGCAGAATCGATCACCGGCGGTCGGCGCACAATGCAGATAAGAACACGTTTCATGCAACAGGAGGATCACTTTTATTTTAACTTCAATCAGCGATCGAGGACACTTTATCTAAGAACGTGGTCTGCAAACTAACATACAGGTGATCTAAAGTAAGTGTCTCCTCCTGTATGTGCTGGAAACTGTCCGACGTGACTGCAGCTTTTTGTCTCCACCTCCTGCTGCGGCGCCTGATCTCGTCTACTCGCCAGGCGAGGCGCGGTTCATCTCAAACGCACCTAATGCTTCTACTGTGCGATACCTTCACGAGGAGCGACCAGAATTTCAAACACGTTTGATTTCCTTGCGAGCACACGACTTGTGATCGGGAGCTCGTCAGGAGGTGTTGATCTCTCGTCGTTACCCCACATATACTGCACGAAGCACGACCCATGATAGGGTCGAAATTCGGCCCGATCCAAAAAATACTCGCACGACTGGAAAATCGGCTCAAAACAAGCCGACAGTCGCACAGTGTATGCCCGGCCCGCAGAGCCGACAGCCGTTTTAAAGTCCAAAAAATAGATATTTACTGACAAGAAAAAATAAAAAAAATAATTTCACCTAACGGAATTAGCTGGTTTAATACACTTTTGTTTGTTATTAACCTTTCCCGAAACTATTTTTCATTCACTGTTCTCCTCCTATTGTTATACTTGAAGACCGTGATATGAGCGGTAACGGAGCGAAACTGGAGCGGGATGACGCCCCGCTCCACCCGAATCATCCTAGAAAAAAAACTCCCGCTCTGCACTCCTTTCAAAATTCGTCCGCTCCACTCCTTGCTCGCTCACGCTCCGCTCCGCTCACATGCTCTGCTCCCAATTAACATCATGGATAATTTGCACATTAACACGATGGCAGGATACTGGATCGTGAACACCCACACATGGAAGAAGCATAGCCAAATAGCATGTCCCACACTAGCTCGAGGTTAAGAATGATAAACGAGTTTATCACAGACGACGTAGCAAGCGCCCAAAACCCCACACATGTCTTTAGTAGGGAACCCTAAACCGGTGTGCACCTTCTGGTCAGTCAAGAAACTGGAAAAACAATCTACTTCCTTGTTGGCTTCAGTTCAGAAGTGGGGTGGTTGCCACTTGGCTGTAACAAAGCCAAAATTATCACCAAAAAAAACAAAAAATAGAAAAAAATAAAGTACAAAAATGCTTCAGGGGGGTGGCCATAAGTGTTAAATCATATGAAAGAATGCAAAACCTCTTTTTTTGCCTGTGTAAATGATTCAATCTATAAGAAAATAGATAATAGGAAATTATTAGTAAATAAGTATCCAAGAGTGATTGACCTAAACTCAATTTGGGGTTACTGTCTCTTTCTATCCTCTCGAAGTGCCAACAGCTGTCCAAGCCCCGACTCCAACAGCCATTTTTATCCCTGGCAGAGGAGCTGTTCTACAGGCCATGGCTTCCCTTCCAGTGAGACCATCACCACCAGTCCCATCTTCACTCCCCACTCTGGCTCCAATGCCACCAAGGCCACCACAACCCCCAGTCCCTGGTAGTGTCCGCTGCAGTGGCTGCTGTAAGGTACTTTGAAGCATTATTGTTACACAATAGGGATTTTTTTTTTTTTTTTTATACTGGTTAAAATTTCTATGACCATGGCTGGGGCTCAGGAGGAAGGGCAGTTCTACCAGTGGTTTGTCGGTGGTTCAATCACTGGCCTATGCAGGAAAGAATGATAGGGCAGGAGATGTAGAGTCCACGAGTTTGTATGCTGTTGGTCAGAAAGTCTTAAATTCAGTGCTAATGGAAAGTCCAAGATGAGACAGTTTAAGGATAAGGATGTTGGGGATGATTGTATTGAGTGCAGAGCAATAATCCACGAATAGCATTCTCATAGTTCTAGATGGCTAAGTACAGTGGAGTGCTGTACAGAAGATGGTGTCTTCTGTGGATGTCCTCTGTCTATAGGCAAATTGGTGTTGGTCAAATGCTGGAAAGGACGTGTTTTTAATACTGGGAGCAGACACGGACACAAATACTTAAAAGAATCATGGTGTTAGTGTGTTTCTCTTAATAACAGCAGCAGCAGTCAACATTAAAGAATAAATACATTAATCTGACACCACTTGTCTTTTTTAAATGTATAATTCTGTGAAGAACAAGACATGACAAGATATGCATCTTTAGATAAGCAGACTCCCACATGACTGTCAAGTGATCTCAAAACCTTTGGGGGAAGCTTGTACTCACTCACAAATCCGACTGAGCTGTCAGCGCTTCCCAAGACTCAGTCCTGCCTGTAGGACTTGAGGTCGCATTGAGAACAGAGTAAGCTGACGTAAAACTGAACCAAAGTGCTTCCTGCATTTTGTGGGACTTCTGCGTTTGGCTTTAAAAGTGATAGCCGATTTCTTAAAATGGTGCTTGCTTGAACTTTTCAGGTGGTTCCTCCAACAAGCTCTCTCTGTCTGCTAGTGGGGGGTGTTCTCACGCGTGTGCATTCTACTGCATGCAATACTGAGATCAGAGGATTGTAAATCCACAACATGTAGAAATGACATTCCATTTTGTAAATAAGATAAATGACATAAGGCTATTTAGTTTGTTTCTTAAGTGACTTCTGCTGTGATCTGGTGCTTATCGAAAATAAAATGAAATAAAATTAACTTCATCTTCTTGGGGGCCCCACTCTCAAGATAGAGGTAGAAGAAACACTGATGTATATGGGAAAGGATAAATGTGGCTTGTAGTTTAAAAGCACTTTTGTGCATGCAAATATCTTCCAATGAATCTTCTGTTCAGCTATGTAAAGGGAATTTGTTTGATTTCAGGCCTTATATTTCTTATTTATTGTTCCTAATAATTGGTTCTAGGTTTTGCTGAAAGGCCAAACGGCATTTCAGAGAAAAGGATCAACACAGCTCTTCTGCTCCACAGTCTGTCTGACAGGCCATCTTCCTCCAGCCAACAAGGGTCGATCCTGTTTCCAGTGTAACAGGTGAATCTTTTCAACATCAATCTGAAAATTTCAGGTTTCAGCTTTCTAATACCCACTTCTACTGAGAACAGCAGAGATGAGTATTGTTAGGATTTATATGATAACAGCACGGATTAAATAGAATATATAACAGGTAAATGTGTGAAAATGTTATTATTGAAACATTATAATCCAACTAAAAATTCAGTGTAGTATTTTTTTTTTTTTGGTCTGTTTTTCCGTTTACTCTGTCATTTGACTAGAACAGAAATGTAGTTGGAAGTACTGGAAAATACCTTCCATTTTTATTGTTTTAAACTGATTTGCATTACCACAGGCATACTTGTTCACTTTGTTGTTACATGCTTTTATACTGACCTCTCATCTGCATTTACTTTGTTATTCATGATATTCACTCACTCGACTGCTTTTCCGTTGCTGAGATATGCCGCAAACAAGCTCAGATCAAAAGCTTCGCTCTTCATGTACGGCTAGATTCTGGTGATCATTTATTGAGATTTTGTGTCAATAAATGTTATTAGTTATAACTAAAGCACCCTTTTGCAATCCCGTATCATATTAGAAGCATAAATAAGTACTGTTTGCTCTTTGGTCTCCGTTTTTGAAGCGGAGTGGCCCCTCTTCGAAATAAACACAGATAGCCCGTTAGAATTTCCGGGTGCATCTTTTGTTTACATTCTGGGGGGGAGAGGGAGAGTGACACCTCTGTTTCTGGGGGCAATTCGTCCAGATACAGCTCAAAACGATACGGCAAAATGCCACCCCCGAGTTCCTCTGACACACCTTGCATGCTGTCTAATTCAAAAAGAGCCTCAGTGACCAAAGAATGGTTGGAAAAATCTGAAAATCGCTTGATCTCATCGTTCTGGTGACTCGCCATAATGTTCTTGCCTCATGAGGATGTTCTGCATGTGACGTCATAGCCAATATGGCGGCCGCCGAGAGCGGATTGGGTACAAGCCCAGATTGACGTAACATCGCACTGGGATAAACCACGAATAGTTTAGCGTTGACGATCATTCATATCATCAAAGCTATCAGGAATACTTATAGTTATACAATCAAAGCTTATTTTAGGGTTAATTTTTGGTGTCAGGAACCCTTTAAAGTATCTTTTAATATCTACTTAGTGAGCTGATTAAAAAGAAAAATGCTTACTCTGACAACTGAAAGTAAAGGTTGTCACTACTATCACTAGTCGGACTAAATGTTAATGAGGGGGCAAAAACTGAACTGTTAATATTTAACCCTTCAATGCCTGACTGGCTCTCATGTTGTTTACATCACCTCCTTGCTGATTTCCTGTGCACCCCCCCCCCCCCCCCCAAAAAAAAAAAAAAAAAAAAAACACACACAGACGAAAACAAAGATATCATCATGCTCGTACTTTTGTAATTCTAATTGTAGAATTATATGTCACACTAGTCAACTAGCCAAGTTCATTATATACACAAGTCATGGTATTAAATGTCTTAGAATGCTGATGCATTCAGAGTTCCTTTCACTGGAACTAAGGGGGCAAGCTCAGCTCCTGAAAAACAACCCCCCACCACCAAACTTTACACTTGGCTCAGTGCAGTCAGACAAGTACCGTTCCCCTGGCAACCACCAAACTCAGACTTTACCATTAGATTGCCATATGCAGAAGCGTGATTTGTCACGTTTCACAGACAGGCAGCCTCATTAGGCACGCCTCAAAATTTCTCTGAAATTTTCTTTTTTTTTTTATTACATACCTCTGGATTCAAGCTTGGCAGCAAGTTTTATCCTTTCCATTTATAACCAAATAGAGTTATGTCTATTGAACTATTGTCTATTTCAAACTGGCTTGGGAAGGCAGTGGTCACGCAGTAGCAATGGGCGCAAGGGCCGGATAAACGCTGCTTGCAGCTTTAATTCGCAGTGAAAAAGCGAAATGTTGTTGAAAATGTTTCAGGACCTTTTGCCTTCAATGGAGCGTAGATTTGGACCTTTGAAAAATAAGTTTGAGAACCCTTGTCCTGCAGAAATGAGTATAGAGGTCCTACATAGGGATATAGAAATGTGTGACAATTGGCAATTGTCATTTATTGCATATGTTGCTTTCTTTCCAGGGAAATCATTCAGCCCAGGGACATGATCACAATCCCAGGAGATGACAAAGTCATCATGCACTTTTGTGGACCAGTTCTGTTTATCAGTTTTTAGACACAAGAAGAAAGTAACTGAAAAACCTCCTGACAAATGGCCTGATAAACGACTGGAAAGGAAGTCTGAGAAGCTACCTGAAAAACCAGTAGAGCGTCAGCCTGACAGACCCTTTTGTAGTGTCTGCAAAGTGGCCAACAGGGTAAGAGGACAGTTACACAGACTTAATAAATGTTTGGTGACCTAATGCCTAACAGCCAGTGAAAAATGTTTAGTCACAATTGACAGTTGGTTAGTACCCTGGTCAATGCAGTAGGTTTGTTTTTCTTCACCCTCTCAATTTGATTCCATGTCTGCTTTGTCCTTTTATTTGACTATGGTCATTTCTACAGCAGATTGAGCATGAGGTCACCCATCAAGGCCGGTTGCACAGACTCTGTAGTGATGCATGTTTTGTAACCTGGCGCAAACTGCGTCAGTTAGCCATGAACTGCTGTGACGGCTGCGGACTTTACTGTAATAGCAACTCAGGCTCCTTGTCAGACACTCACAATTGAAAGATCCCAGTTGAACTTCTGCAGTCCTACCTGTGTTGGCACCTACAAACAGGTATGCCATCTGTCTTGTGACACTGAAGGTTTTATTATAGCTTTAGTACTCAACAATGATGAAATTAGAAAGTTTCACATATTATATTAAAAATGCTAACTTTGCAAAACTAATTTTGTGCAGACCTGCAGAAAGATGACAGAGTGTGCCAACTGTCGCAAGATCACAATAGTATCCTCAACAACCATGGAACGAGATCAAAAGGGCAAAGTTCAGCTTTACTGTTCATCTGCATGTGTGGAACTTAGTCGACCACCCCAACATTCTCTCACTGGTACGGTACAACACAGAAACACCCACTATCATGTCAGTGTTAGTTTGGATTGGCAGATGGAAGCTTCGGCTCCATATTACAAGCAGGACCTAGTTTAGCTCATTTCTGTTTTTACTATTTATAGGAACTCCATTTCCATGCAGCCTGTGCAAGGTTTCAGCTGTTCCTCAGTATCATCTGGCCATGGTGGATGGCACCATACGAAACTTCTGTTCTTATACCTGTGTATCTACGTACAGGGTAAAGAAATGATAGCGATTTTGGATATGTATCTGATTAAATGTACCTCTGTTGTTGTCTTTTAGGTCGTGTACATTTCACTTTTCTATCATTGTTTTGCAGAAGGCTGGTCATATGTCTCAGCCAGACCTGGCCAATGGAACTTCACCTCTCAGGGATCCCCCTGTCAAAGATTCTCCAAAACCAGGGCCCAGCTCTGTCCCTCCCATTCCTCATGATTACCCATCTTCAGTGTCATATCCAGGCCATCATCCCAGTCATACCTCAGTACCTCCATTAGTGCCTCACTACTCGGCCATGTCCTCCCCCTCTGTGCCAGGACAAGCCCAGGTGCCTCCAGATCAGCCCCTGAATCCAGTAGACAGCGGTTCCAATAATTTCACAAAATTGAGCTGTCATCAGTGCAACAAACAGTTCAACACCAAGCCTCTGCTCTTCAGTCATCAAGTAAGAGACACATGCACAAGAGACTCACGTGCTCATACAGTCACATACCCCACTCTGCCAGTGCGAAAAAAAGAGTAACAGCACTTTTTTTTGTCTGCAGGGTTGCATTGCTATGTTCTGCAGTAAGATGTGTTCTGAACAGTATAAAACCCAGAAAAACATTCTTGCCTTATGTGAGTCGTGCAAACAGGAAAAGGTGCATTATGACACCATCAGCAGCAACCAGGAGGACCTATTCTTCTGCAGTGAAAGTGAGTGAAAGCTTTTTTTTTAAAGTCACAAAATCCTGGAAATATTTATTTTAAGAACTAAAGGGCCGTGTATACTCTCGCGGCACTGTGTCGCCGTCAGCTTATCACAGAGATGCCGCCGTCACTTTTGATTTATACTCGCGCGGTCTCCGCTGTTACGCCACAACGCAAGAGCGACAATCATGAACTAGCTAAACTTACTAAACGTATCTCTTGCGTTTTTTCCACTTCCTCACCATCTCAGCGGTATCTAGACCCACATTCATCGCAATCTCCCTCCATGAATTACTAGAATATGTGCTGTCTTTGTAGTGTGGAGAACGAGAATCGTACAGATGTGGGTACTTCCTCATTTCTTCAATGACGCTGTCTTTTCTACGCGGATGTAGAATTGACCAATCAGAGGCCTCCTTTCTCTCCTCTCTGCGACACTGTCTGCGTCGACCTACAATTTTGGGTAGGCGCACCGGAGTGTCTGCGTAGTCTCTGCGTAGGGTGGGGGGGCATCTCTCGCGTCGTCTGCGTAGGTGACGCAGATGACCTGACGTTCGAGTATAAATCAGGCTTAACATTTGCTGCAGAGTTCAGTTACAGAGAAAGTGAATATATTTTAAAAGCAATTGGTTTTGCTTGAAATTAAATGTGTTGAGACCAGTTATACATTTAGCATTGAACATGTTGTGTATCTATATAATATATAATTGTTGTATTATTGATAAATACAATACCCTCTCCTTCCTGTGCTTCAGAATGTAAACTTCTTTTTAAACAAAATGTGACTTCGCGTAACACGGACCACAGCTGGCATCACTGTACCTACTGCTCAGGCATAGCCCAGAAGATGCTGCACAGCCACTATGGAGGGAAGCTTGAGGAGTTCTGCAGACCTCATTGCATGTCCCAGTACACCGTGCTCTATTATGGGGTAAGAAGATAGCAGTCCGACAACTCTGTACATCTGACAAAATGAGATTTCAGTGTGACTTATTTTTCCTTACCTGTTCTCTCTCCATCCTCGTTCTGTCCCCTGCAGATGGGTCGTTGTGATAGCTGTAGGAAACAGGGCTACATGACGGAAAAGCTGCCAGTGTTTGGGTTCAGTTCGTAACTTCTGCAACATGTCCTGCCTGCTGCTGTACTGCTACATTCATTTTGAGACAAGCCAGCACATGGGCAGTAATGGCACTGGAGCTGCCCCACCAACACCATGCGGTAACTTCTAGATTTTAAAATTAAGTTTATATATCAATAAGCTAATATATGCTGAGCTATTGAGGATATCTGAAATGCTATCATTAGCCCATAGAAAAGTTGAACATGCTTTAATTCAAAGTACAGATTACGTGTTAATCTCTCCATGCTGGATATTCCTCTTGTTTCTCTCCTCCAGTACCAACACAGCCCCAGCACTTGTCAAAGATGAATCCTGTCATTGCTGGCGTAGTGTCATTGGCAAATGGTTCGGCCACCCAGCCCAGTGTCACAGCAGATACTACTCTGAGCGGTTAGTTGACACACACAGGTAGCAGCAGTTGTTTTCAATGGTGATTTTTCATCATGCTGGTCAGGAAGAAGGTTCAGCCTAGTTCGGTGCTGTGTGTCGATGCTTACAGACTTAGATATTTGACAAAGATGACCTTAATAAAGACAAAATGCAGTTTTGTTGCCCCCCAAACCTAATAACTGGGTGGCAGAAACAACTGCATTCATGCGTTTGTGATAGCTAGCAATGAGTCCTTCATGTCACTGTGGAGGACTTTTGGCTCACTCTTCTTTACAGAATTGATTCAGTTCAGCTACGCTGGAGGGTTTATGGGCACAAACTGGCTTTTTAATGTCATGCCACAGCATCGAAATTGGATAGAAGTCTGGACTTTGACTAGGCCACTCCAAAACCTTCAATTTTGTCTTTTTCAGCCATTCAGAGGTAGACTTGCTGGTGTGTTTTGGATCATTGTCCTAATGTAGAACCCAAGTGCACTTGAGCTTGAGGTCACAAACTGATGGCTGGACATTCTCCTTCAGGATTGTTTGGTAGAGAGCAGAATTCATGGTTCCATCAATCACTGCGAGTCGTCCAGGTCCAAAAGCAGCCAAGCAGTCCCAGACCATCACACTATTACCACCATTTTTGACTATTATGATGTTCTTTTACCAAAATGCTGTGTTACTTTTATGCCAGTTATAACACTCCACGCATCTTCCAAAAAGACACACACAAATATTGTAGGGTTGAAAGGGGTAGACAAAGAGACAGAACAGAAGCTAATGCTGTATGGCCGATGATATTTTGTTATTAATGAGTGACCCATCCACTTCTTTGCCAATATTGATGGAGGTGATAGATTCATACTCAATGGTGTCTGGCTACAAAATAAACTGGGGGAAATCAGAGGCAATGCCAATAACAAAGACATGTTGTTTTCACATGGTAACTGGTTTTGGTTTCAAATGGGTTCCTACAGGTATGAAGTATTTTGTTGTTTGTTTGACTCAGAATTTAGAGAGAATTATGGCACTAAACTATGATCCCTTGCTGACAAAGATACAACATAATGTAGATAAATGGAAGCACCTCAGATTAACTCTGTGGGGAAAGGTGAATGTAATCAAAATCGTTGTAGCTCCTCAGTTCAATTACATATCTATGATATGGCCCTTGAACATTCCAGACATAATTTTCAGCAGATATGACAACATTGTTAAGGAATTTTTGTGGGAAGGAATAAGACCCCGCATTAAAATGAGCAAAATGTGTCCCCCGAAAGATAAAGGAGGACATGGACTGCCAGATGTGACAGTGTATGACCTTTCTTTTGAAATGGCACAGCTTGCAAAACACTGGATGAATACTGACTCAGACCTGGACTGGGTCAAAATTGAACAGAGCCTGGCCTCTCCATGCAAGCCCCTGGACATTCTTTCACAAAACGCTTTGGACTGAGTCAGGAGCCAAACCCGGTGATTGAATACTTGCGATATGTTTGGTGTAAAATCCATAAACTCTTCAAATTGTCGCACTACAAACAATCCTATGCATCCTTGTGGAATAACCTGGACATCTGTATTGGGAAGAAAATGGTGTTTTGGAAAGAGTGGCTTCTTAAAGGTATAGCAAGAGTAAAATATTTATATATGGATGGACAATTTATGTCATACTCTGATATGGTGGGAAAATACAATATTGAAGGAAAAGGACATTTTTGGAAGTACTTGCAAATCAGGCATTGTGTTGGAGACAAATTATTTTTGATGAGAACCCTGTGCTTACTTACCTACAGCAACCACATGTAGCCCATACTGCATCTGTGTGTTATAACATAATGATTAATATAACTGCAGATAACAGTTGTAGTTTGAAATCAATATGGCAGAGTGACCTAGGTGAATGGTTGAAGATTATTTCAGATGTGGGTAAAACAGAGAAGCAAGAGGAAAATTTATCCACTATAAGGTAGTACAAAGGTACTACTATGCACCTTCTCGACTTCATAGGATGGGTATTGCTGAGGATTGTTTATGTTGGAAGTGCAAGGAAAAAGATGGTACATATCTTCATATGCTTTGGGAGTATTCTTATGTTCACCCTTTTTGGTGTAAAATTTTGAAATATTTGAAGGATGGATGGGTTTCTCACTGCCTCCTGATCCCAGACTTTGCTTACTTGGAGACAAGTCAGTGGTACCAAGCATAACAAAACAGGTATTTGCTGTTGTAAAACTTTGCTGTATTACGGTGGCAAGAATTATTCTACGTAATTGGAAGTGTGTTAAAACTTTAGATTTAAAAGACTGGGTCAATGCAGTAATTGAAGCAGCCTCTTATGAGAGTATGCTGGAAAGGCTGAATGATGAGAAACGAATGATTTGGGATGATTTCTGGGTTCACATGAAAGAGATAGGAGATATATCTAATGACAGCCATTATATTTCTATTTCTAATTATTACTACTGTTATTTTCTCAATCATATTCTCTGTTGGAGATGTCAAAGTGGCGTATAGCGAAACTATGTATAATAGGATATTGTAATGAACTGTATGGACCTTTTTGTGTGGGTTTAAAGTTTGAACAATCCATCCATCCATTTACTTCCACTTGGTTCGGAGTCAGGTGGCGGGGGCAGCAGCTTCAGCAGAGAGGCCCAGTCCTCCCTCCCCTCGGCCGCTTCCACCAGCTCCTCTGGGAGAACCCCAAGGCGCTCCCAGGCCAGCCAAGATATAATCTCTCCAGCGGGTCCTGGGCCTGCCCCGTGGTCTTCTCCCTCTTGGACATGCCCAAAACACCCCTCCAGGGAGGCGTCCGGAGGGCATCCTAGCCAGTTGCCCGAACCACCTCAACTGGCTCCTCTCGATGTGAAGGAGCAGCGGCTCTACTCTGAGTCTCTCTCGAATGACTGAACTTCTCACCTTATCTCAAAGGGAGAGTCCAGCCACCCTGCGGAGAAAACTCATTTCTCATTGTATCCGCAATCTCATTCTTTCGGTCACTACCCACAGTTCATGACCATAGGTGAGGGTTGGAACAAAGATCGACCGGTAAACAGAGAGCCTTGCCCTTTGACTCAGCTCTCTCTTCACCACAACGGACCGGTACAGAGTCCGCACCACAGCAGATGCTGCACTAATCCGTCTGTCGATCTCTCGTTCCTTTCTCCCATCACTCGTGAACAAGACCCTGAGATACTTAAACTCCTCCACTTGAGGCAGAACCTCACTCCCGACCCGGAGGAGACATTCTACCCTTTTCCGACTGAGAACCATGGTCTCAGATTTGGAGGTGCTGATTCTCATCCCTGCCGCTTCACACTTGGCTGCGAACTGCTCCAGTGAGAGCTGAAGATCCCCACTCGATGGCGCCAACAGGACCACGTCATCTGCAAACAGCAGAGACGAGATCCCGACACCACCAAACCGGAACCCCTCTGCTCCTTGGCAGCGCCTAAAAATTCTGTCCATAAACATTATGAACAGAATCGGTGACAAAGGGCAGCCCTGGCGGAGTCCAACTCTCACTGAAAACAAATCCGACTTACAACCGGCAATGCGGACCAAGCTCCCACTCCATTTGTACAAGGACTGGACAGCCCGTAACAATGGGCCCAACACCCCATACTCCTGGAGTACCACCCACAGGACCCCCCGAGGGACACACTAAAATGACAAGTCCACAAAACACATGTGGACTGGTTGGGCAAATTCCCATGTTCCCTCCAGGACCGTAGTGAGGGTATAGAGCTGGTCCAGTGTTCCACGACCAGGACGAACCCGCATGGTTCCTCCTGAATCTGGGATTCGACAATCGATCGAACTCTCTTCTCCAGCACCTCTGCACAGACCTTACCAGGGAGGCTGAGGAGTGTGATTCCCCTGTAATTTTACCTGCATTATCCTTGTTTAGGATTCAATATTATATTTTTAGTTAATGATATTTGCTCTGGGGTCATGCTCTGGGTCTCTGTAAAGCGCCTAGAGACAATTGACATTGTAACAGACGTTATACAAATAAAATTGAATTAATTGGAACACACCCTCCAGTCCCCTTTCTTAAAATGGGAAACCACCACCCCAGTCTGCCAATCCAGAGGTACTGCCCCCAATTTCCATGTGATGTTGCAGAGACGTGTCAACCAAGACAGTCCTGCAACATCCAGAGCCTTCAGGAAATCAGGGCGGATCTCGTCCACCCCGGGAGCCTGGCCACTGTGCAGCTTCTTAACTACTTCAGCAACCTCAGCTCCAGTAATGAACGAGTCCACCTCTAAGTCCACAGGCTCAGCATCCTCCACAGAAGACATGTTGGTGGGATTGAGAAGGTCCTCGAAGTATTCCTTCCACCACCAAATGGCGGTCAGAGCCTGTTCTCCGACCCGAAGGCACTGGAAAGCTACCCTCTCATCCACTGGGGAAAATCCCAATGTACAGGGTCCAAGCTGGGGGGCTATAAGCAAGCCCACACCAGCCCGTCGCCTCTCACCCTGGGCAACTCCAGAGTAGAATAAAGTCCAGCCTCTCTCGAGAAGATTGGTTCCAGAGCCCAGGCTGTGCGTCGAGGTGAGCCCGACTATATCTAATCGGTACCTCTCAACCTCACACATGCTCGAATCCTTCCCCGCCAGAGTGGTGACGTTCCATGTCCCAGTAGCCAGTTTAGTCAGCTGAGGGTCAGCTCGCCAGGACCTACGTTTTCAGCTGCCACCCATAACACACTGCACCTGACTCCTATGGCCCTCCCTGCGGGTGGTGCTCTTGGTTTTACTTTTTCCATAAAGTATCACTCAATTACAATTAATCTTGGATGTTGTTTTGTTTCACTTGGTTGTCTGTAGTGTTTTCTGAAATTAAGATTTGTTTATTTATTTTTGAATATGTCATCACCACACACACACAAAACCCTCCAGCATGCAGTTGTGAATGCAGTTGTTTATTGCTTGAAAATTATTTTTTTTATGAAACATTTTATTTTTATGTTCTGACATGTGTCCTATGAAATGTATTTTCCGTAATTGTGTAGGAAATGTGAAGTCTTGTTTCATGTTGCTGTTTTCTGAAATGGTATTTTGGTATGTTCTACACTTCAGGCTATACATTTTCCATTTCTACCTAACTTAGTCACCTTCTACTGAATTTGGGGGTTGGGGTAGGTCATGGGGGGGTGCTGTAATATAGAAACCTATACTATAATGTACTATATAGTAATATACAATATTACCTTACTTTATCTTCATATAACATAAAAAAATAAGATATAGACAACATGAATTCCCACTGGTTGTTTGTCTATTTTATAAGTATCCCAATTGGGCTTCAGAAGTGTCTATTCTCAAAGCCATATATAACATTTTATTTGCAACAAGTAATTGGACAAGAGACATTCTGTGAGTGTGGATATGGGAGCACTTTAGCACTGGATCATTGAAGCACAGTTTATGTGTCACTCTGCTTCATGAGTGCTTCAAGGAGCTCTCATCCAAGGAAGGGGTCCAGTACTTAGGGCTGATGACACCTCCATCATTGAAGCAATTTTTCATCATGCTGGGTATGATACAGACATGTATCATGCCAGAAGAACAGGGAAAAATCTTAGTTTTAAACAAATAGAGGCCATGTAGACTTAAAATACCATTGCACATATAACTACTTCTTGATTGTACATCACTATAGTTTGCCAGTTGTTTAGCTGTTTGTGCTCCAGTTCTTACGACAGTGTTGTTTCTTTGTTTTCCTTCTACGCAGGAACGATTCCGGCCTCTAATGTCGACAGCAAGAACCTCGATCACGTATGTACTGTATGTATGTCATTGTCTTAGATCAGACTTCTTAAAGAAGATACGTTATGAATATATCTTTTTTTCTTTTCCATTTATTCATGGTTGAAGGCACACAACCTTTTTTTTTCCTTAAATGTCTAAACCTTTCCGGTTCTAGGTCAGTTAGGATTACCAAAATTATTTCTCTTTGCATTTTCTTTTTTATTACCTTCTTCAAAGTCAGAACTTGACATACATTGCTTAGGTATTTGGAAACCTTGCCTTTATACTGTATGACTTGGGTCAGCTGTCTTGGGAATTCTTCCACATGCCTTTTTTACAATTATTTGGTGCAATTCTGAGCCCATTTCTCTTGACAAAACTGGTGCAAGAGTCAGGTTGTAGGCTGTCCTGCATGAGTTTTCATCTCTGTTCACAAATTTTTGTGATTGAGATCAGGGCTTTGTGATGGGAAACTCCAAAACATGGAATTTGTTTGTTTTTTTTTTGCAACTTTGTAACTTATTTAGCAATATGCTAAGGGACATTGTCCATTTAGAAGAGAAGACCCAATAGTGCCCAAGCTTTAAGTTTCTGACTCATGTATTGAAACATTGCTTTGATATTTAGGGCCCGAGCACCGAGGGTGCAAGGACCCTATTGTATTTTGAATGTTTATTATTATTATTATTATTAGGGCCCGAGCACCAAGGGTGCGAGGACCCTATTGCATTTTGAATGTTTATTATTATTATTAGGGCCCGAGCACTGAGGGTGCGAGGACCCTTATTATTATTATTATTATTATAAATCTCCTCCCAGAGATTTGGTCCGATTGGCTCCAAACTTTTTTGTTATAATCTAGACACATGGCTGATGAAAGTTTGCGAAGCTTATAACTTTTTACCGGAGGGCATGGCTGCAGTGACCCTGCAAAGTTTGATGTCATTTTGAAGACTTGCAATGAAAGAGAAATGGGCTGTAACTCGGCCATACATTGTTAATCTGGTCCAAAACGGATAAGTATGTCCCACCCTGAACACATAGAAGATGTAATATTGAGGAACGGTTGTATCACCACCTATCGGCAACAGGAAATGTCATGTTTTGCATTAGGTGTCCCTGCTCCAAGTGGGATGAGTTGACACACCTCAAATTGGTTCAAATCAGAAGTAAAGTCATTGAAGACGACTGACAGTGAAAACTTTAACTTTATCAAAAGGTGTGGCCGTGAAAGGACAGCCAAGTTCGATATCTAGCCATGAATGGAAAAGTTTAACTTGCATATGCATTGTCCAATCTGCCCCAAAATCCATACATATGATTTTTCAACCCTGAACAAGTACATACCAGTACATACATTGGAACTTGGGGTCTATTAGTGTGAAATCATAAATAAAGTATTCTGGCACCGTGCTGGATCTCCGGTGTTTGACTATGATTTAGGGAAAAAAAAACACACACACATGCACAGAAACACGTAATCTCTGAGTGGTCTTCAACGCAGGCGAGGCAAGCCGGCGTTTTTTTCTCCCGCAATCAGAAGAATGGAGGCAAAATTCAGGTGGCCCCGGGCATGGACAGAGGAGAGGGGCGGGGATAGAGAGCCGGTTGGGAGCTGCTGCCAGAAGCTAAGGAAGCCTGGTACCTGATTTTGTGTGTTGTGCTCCAAGAAGTTAGTCTATAGCAGCAAAAAAAGCTCTTAGCCGGGCTCTGCCACACAAGCTGTTTACCGGTGCAACAGCAGACATAGCGGCCCCTTAGACCGGCCGTATTTCTGACTTGAAAATACGCGTATGCTTGTTCATTGTGGAACGCGACTGATCATTTACGGTCGCTCAACCACTCGTAGATCTGTGTAAAAAAAAAAAAAAAAAAAGTAGCGGTTGATAAAAACGCTTTAAAAAACTGTCCGTTTCCACTTAGCCAGTTATATGAACACATATGACATAGCTCCAGAGTTATAGAAAAGTCTGTCTGATCAGCTCAAAGGATGGACGTTTTCTCTGGATGTTGTTGAAGTAGCCAAAACAAGGAAAAAAATACTGAATGTAATGGTTTGCTTTTTTAATGATGATGCATCCAGAGTAATAACATTTAATAATCTAATAACTGCCTCTGCAAATACATATGTTAAAGAGGAGACGAGTCAAGACCCAATGGAATGTACAGTTCCTTGTGAACGTATTCAGCTCCTTGAATTTTTCAACTTATTGCCACATTTCAGGCTTCAAACATAAGAATAAAAGATTTCAAATTTTTTGTCAAGAATCAATAACAAGTGGGACACAATCGTGAAGTGGAACGAAATTTATTGGATATTTTAAACTTTTTTAACGAATAAAAAACTGAAAAGTGTGGCATTCAATATTATTGGGCCCCTTTATTTTCAGTGCAGCAAACTGACTCCAGAAGTTCAGTGAGGATCTCTGAATGATCCAATGTTGTCCTGAATGACTGATGATGATCAACAGAATCCACCTGTGTGTAATCAAGTCTCCGTATAAATGCACCTGCTCTGTGATAGTCTCGGGGTTCTGTTTAACGCTCAGAGAGTATCATCAAGACCAAGGAACAAAATGGATGTGGATACAAAAAGATTTCCCAAACTTTAAACATCTCAAGGAGCTCTGAGCAAGAAATCATATTGAAATGGAAGGAGTATCAGACCACTGCAAATCTACCAAGACCCGGTCGTCCCTCTAAACTTTCATCTGGAACAAGGAGAAGATTGATCAGAGATGCAGCCAAGAGGCCCATGATCACTCTGGATGAACTGCGGACATCTACAGCTGAGGTGGGAGAGTCTGTCCAGAGGACAACAATCAGTCGTACACTGCACAAATCTGGCCTTTATGGAAGAGTGGCAAGAAAAAAGACATTTCTCAAAGATATCCATAAAAAGTCTTGTTTAAAGTTTGCCACAAGCCACCTGGAGACTCACCAAACATGTGGAAGAAGGAGCTCTGGTCAGATGAAATCAAAATCAAACTTTTTGGCCACAATGCAAAACGATATGTTTGGAGTAAAATCAACACAGCTCATCACCCTGAACACACCATCCCCACTGTCAAACATAGTGGTGGCAGCATCATGGTTTGGGCCTGCTTTTCTTCAGCAGGGACAGAGAAGATGGTTAAAATTGATGGGAAGATGGATGGAGCCAAATACAGGAACATTCTGGAAGAAAACCTGTTGGAGTCTGCAAAAGACCTGAGACTGGGACAGAGATTTATCTTCCAACAGGACAATGATCCAAAACATAAAGACAAATCTACAATGAAATGGTTCACAAATAAACATATCCAGGTGTTAGAACGGCCAAGTCAAAGTCCAGACCTGAATCCAATCCAGAATCTGTGGAAAGAGCTGAAGATTGCTGTTCACAAACGGCTCTCCATCCAACCTCACTGAGCTCCAGCTGTTTTAACAGGAAGAATGGACAAGAATTTAGTCTCTGGAATGTGTTGAACTGAAACCCCAAGAGACTGGCAGCTGGAACTGCAGCAGAAGGTGGCGCTACAGAGTATTAACGCAAGGGGGATGAGTGATATTACACTTTCACCCCACCTTTCAGTTTTTTTATTTGTTAAAAAAGTTTAAAATATCAAATAAATTTTGTTCCACTTCACAATTGTGTCCCACTTGTTGATTCTTGACAAAAAAAAATCATTGAAGCCTGAAATGTGGCAAAAAGTAGAAAAGTTCAAGGGGGCCAAATACTTTTGCAAGGCACTGTATTTCCCATAACTTAATTTGCCATTGTTTTGAACAAAAATGATGGAGAAGTTGCAATTTGGTTTTTTTTTTCTTGTACAAATTGCCCTTTACTGAATTAAGTAGTTGCTAAATTAATCAGATTAATGGGCTTGACTGAGTTTACATGTTTTCACTTATAGCTTAATAACCTTTACTTTCTCAAATTCACATTTAGATTGTTGGTCATCTTGTATATTACCAAGCACAATGCCAAAAAGCTGCCAATAGTGTGTATGCGTTGTAATTTAAAAACAGACATTTACCAAATAAAAATATATCACTGCGTTCCTAAAGGCCTTGTGGTGCTCAGGGTTCAAGACTTTTTTCAAAAACTTATTTGGTTTTTGAATTACAGCAGTTTGTTAGGGACATTAAAAAACCAGGATTTTGAGTGAAAGACAGTGGAGCTGCAGTTCTGTCTCTCTCTTGACCACACACCTGCATATTAATCATTATCTGAGAGATTATTGCTTTGCTTATCCAGCTCATAGTCCTATATTTTTACAGGTAATCGCATACATCAAAATACGTGTTTGACACTGTTAACCAGCCTTTCTCATGCCACATTTTCACATTCTCAGACGGTGGTCAGCATGAAAACAAACATACACTATGTTGCCAAAAGTATTCGGACACCTGCCTTGACTGCTGCTGACTCAGCAGTTGTGAGCATTATGCTAAATTAGCTTCATTTAACATGCTGCTAATTCTGCAGTTGTTTCCATTGTGTGAACTTGTCTTCCTTGATCCCTTTTTCTCACTGAGTTGTGGAGCTAACATTGTTGCATTTAGCTCACTTCTTTTTGTTTGTTAGCTTTTAGAAAGGTTTTTTCCATTAACTCCTGTTGCTATTAACCTTTTTCTCTGAATTTAGCTGTCTTAGTTGTGTAGTTGTGTTTAGCATTTAGCTAATTAGCTTCAGTTTACATGTTTTAACTCTTAATACATTCTGCAAAGATGTTCAGCTGAAGTCTGCTCCTTTTGAAGATTTTTCAACTCAGGTTGTTTCAACTCAAATTTTCAGTCCATTGTAATAAAGAAGTTTGACTTTTTCCTCAATGTTATGCAAATTTTAGCAACTTTTACATTCTTCTGACAACTTTAGCACTTCCTGTATGAAAATGTTCATCTCCTGCCAAAGGTTTATTCTTGGACTTCTGCTTTTAAATGTTGTGCTTTACCTTAATATATTCATGGGCATTTATCACTAGATTTATATACCAATTTAGGAATATTTTCCATTCTCCTACCTAAGCATCATTCAGCATGTTGATCCCTTTGCAGTGTTTGACACATTTTCTTGATTCAATACATTGTGCTTCAACATTTTGCTGAATTATGCTGTGTTCAAAGATTATTTACTTGTTCAAATTCTTTTTTAAAATCATGCTCTTCAAAAGTTCACAAAATGTTCACAAAAGATTAGTCTATTCTTTTATGACTCCGTTTTTAAAATTATTTTACCATTTTTTTAATTATGGTAGTTTAAGTTTTATCAGTTTTATCATCTTTTCAGACCTTCCAATGCATTTCCAATGACGGTTTGTTCAGGATATAAAAATCCTGATTTTGAGTGACCACACACACAGGCATGTTAATCAGTCCCAGTATATAAAATATTATGTACTGTGATTGATTAGACCATAGCATCTTATCCTTCACATTAATGTATACCATTTGTTGAGTCACAAGTTAAATCCTGAGTTTAGTCAACACAGGCAAGTTTTGATTTTTATTATGTATAATATGATAATAATATATAAGAAGTGGGATGGCATGTGTTATGTTGAGATTTTTATTTTGTTGTGAAGAGTAAGATAAAAGATGAACGAGGGATGAGACTACTGGTATGCAGATGAATTGTGAGCTTAAAATAAATAATAAACCCCTTCAACTCAGAAACTTGGTCCTCCTGTCAAGTTCAGCTATACAACACTAAACATTACAGAAGTAATTTATCTAATGGAATTTAAACAACTTAGCTGCTTTCAGTTACTTGCTGATGCTGAATAACCTAATTCTGTCAAAAATTACCTTCTGGCGCACTCTGTAGTGACCTCACATTAAATGAATAAATACAATTATTAGTTAATCCTAACCCTTTGCTCCTTACCACCTGCTCCAACTCATAATCCTTCTTTTTTTTTACAGGTAATCACATACATCAAAGTTCGTAGTGACACTGTTAACCAGCCTGTGGCATGCCACATTCACAGACGGGCAGCCTCATTGACCAAGCCCCAAAATTACTAGTTTTAATTGCATTTTGTAATGACAATGTACAACTGCAATGTACAACTGCTGCAAAAAAAATTAAATTAATATAAATAGGGTTAAAATTAAGTGTTACTCTAATGTAATTATGCTAACAATTTGTGGTGAAAAACATCTGCAGTAAAAATGTAAAATTGCAGTGACGGTAATGTTAGTACATCAGGCCAAATTAAAACTTTCACCAGTATATCATGATTAAAATCCAGTATAATCATAATGATGGTGTTAATGCATTCCTCTTAGGCAGTGCTTTTAAGTTAAGGTTGATTTAAGCTTCTGTGTAGCAGCTGTGCACCTAGGCTACACACAGCACCTGGCATTTATAGTTGTGCTTATTGTTTGCATTGCTCTGTAGTTACACCACCAACCGCTAGATGGCACTGTGGATTTGTTGCTGCAGCACTGTAGCTTGTACTGTTGAGTTTCCTTTTGTTTACTTCCTATATGTAGCTCAAACATGGCAACGGAGCAGATAAAGTGTATTTTACATGAATTGGCGCTGATTAATGTTGAGCATCAGTCATTTTTATAGAAGCAAAATATCATTCCACCCGCCTTCAAAATGACAAAAAAGCAGTGGCAGGAATGCCAGTCAAATTTTTTGGGGTCTGCAATGATGCAGCGTGCAGTTAGATCTGGAGAGAGGTACACATCAGGTTCACACGTATGGCGTAACTTCTATAAATCAACCTTTACAGATTGGATAGTTAGTCTGGACAATCCTTGTCTGGTTTTATCAAAAGATTTCATGACATTGATATTTATTTTCCAGTCTCTTTTAAGATCCAAAAAGAAAATAAACTCAATACAATGGAATCTAAATTAATGATGTCAAATATCTTTATGAGACAATATCCTTGAAAAGGATATTAACTAAGTATATCTGTGCTTAGAACCTTTGAAGAACCTTGAAAGTGCTTGAATCTGACCCAGGAAAAAGTGTATAAAACTCTGCTTTACAGGGAGAGGGGCCATAAACAATAGCAGATTTCTTTTTTAGGATGGCTAATGTTTCTAAAAACGCTGCTGACAAAGTACTTGATGGTGATGGAGTTCTTGATGATTTTGTGCAGGTGGCTCACACACCAGCAGCAAATAAGTTGTATGGTTCTTGATAAGAGAGCGGCTGAAGGACTTCAAGAATGACAGACTGTTATGAAACTGGCAGTGGGTTTTGTAATTGGATTGGTGCAGCACCTGGTGTGTTGCAAACTCTGTACCAATCTATTGTGGTGAAGAGAGAGTTGAGCCAAATGACAAGACTATTTGGTTGAAAAGTGAACGGTGATAAAAGCTACTCAAAGGGATAAAAGCAGTCATTTTTAAGATGTCACAGTTGAAGCTGGACGTTTACATACACTGTGCAAAAACACACTTCTTTTTTTTTGTCTCACTGTCTGAAGTCAAATCAGACTAAACCTCTCCTGTGGCTTTGGTTATTAACTTACAGTTTAACAGAAGATAACCCCAGGATTTGTAATGTAAACCCAATATTATAGTGGTAACTTTATAAATGATAGAAAATCAAAAGCAGCATATTGTCCCTTTTAACTGCACTCATCCACAGCTGAAAGTATTTTTTGTTCTCTTTGATTTGGGTAAGTTTAATCTGCCCCGTATATATCCTTTTTGTTTTAATTTTCTTCCTTCTTTTTTTGTTTTTAAGTTTGTGTTCCTGTGTTGCTTTTCATTTGTTTTGTTTTTTTTGTTTTGTTTTTGTCCCTCTCCAGGCCAGTACTCAGACTGATTCCATGCGTGTACCTGCGCCTCGTCGCCGTCAGATGAAGAATAAATCAGTTCTGTGCCGACCTTTCACTATGGACCAAGAAAGCATGTGCGAGCTGCTCACAGCTTCCAGTGAATCAGAAGGTAACTACAAGAATCACTTGAAGAGGTCTGACCACTTAAACTCTGCTGCACAGCAGAAATAAGTTTAATCTTAACTATAGCTTACCAATTCTCAAATACAGGATAGAGTTTTTTCAAACACCTGGGACCAGATGCATAAATATTTACACAGTGTCATGTGTACATCACTTCCCAGTGCAAGTATTTATTTAAACGGGTATTAATATAGTAGAAATGTGAAAATGTGTGTACATCATGTATACACACTTCACTGTAGACATACTTTGTCTGATATTGTGAAGTTAAAATTAAAAGTAAACTAAACAAATTTAAAATGCAAAAAAGTTTATTTTCATTTATTCTTATGAAACCATACATTTTTATTTCATTAGTGGTTTCAAATTTACCATATGTGTGATAGTTAGCATCAGTGTTGTCATTCTGTAAAACCATTCTCGATTAAATATCACCAATGGGATTTTTAAGAACAACAACGTGCTTTTATAGCGCCTTTGTCATCCAGGCGCTTTTACAGCACAGGCTACTTTCTCTCACCACCACAGGCATTAATTATATCTATTTATAAAATTGAATTAGCCCTAAAATCGCTCCTATTATTCTGATAATCAAATTACACTATTGTTAATGAATGAAACTTCAGCAGGATTTATTATTACCAGTTAGCCTCAACCGTAAGAACAGAACAAGTACTGGCACCAATATCACAAAATATTGAAGCAATGCTTCTGCAAGCCATAACTGATGTTTTATTTATGAGTCAAAACACATAACATTTTCATTTTTGTATTCTTATGGGTGGATTTTTTGAAGTATTGAAGTAATCTCTTATAATTAGTTGTTTTAACAATTGCACCAGCTCTGCTAGATAGCTCCTCCCAGTCTGACCAACCATCCACGTCGCCAATGAGGTCAACAAATCCTCAGGAGGAAATTCAGCCAAGTATCCGCGTGCCAGCACGCCTAAGTGGACGGCATTTCCTGGGCATAAAAGATATCAACTCTGACTGCAAGGTCTGCTCACAGCACAAGAGGAAAAGGGTTGAGAAAGAGGACGCAGAGAGTAAAAAACAGAAGATGGAAGAGAATGATGAGCCAGAGAGGAAGGAGGAAAAGGAGGAGGGAGTAACCTCTTTAAGTGAGCAGAGAAAGAAAGAGGAGCAATCTGAAATAAAGGACTGTGGAAAAACAAAAATGCAGACCCCCTATTACTGCAAGACATGTTCAGGAGAGCCAAGTCTCTGTCCTGTGCCATGTTTTGAACTCTACCATACTAACCTGATCTACAAAACATCTCCTGAACTGGAAATGCAAGGTGAGTTTCCAAAATACAAGAAAAGATTAAATTCACAATTCTTTAAACATGTGCCAAATTACGTTTGTGTCAGTTTACAGTCTTTGATATTTTGATTGTGTACATTGTCCACAAGTAATTTCAATGATGTTTTAGTTAACAATGTGTTGACATGAGTTGTTGAAATTTATGCCAACTTCTGTAGTGGATTGAGTGTGTCACCCGGTTTTTCTCTCCGCAGCCTCCTGATCTGCTGATGTGAGGAGTCATCCTCTACCTGACCATGAACACAGATAAAAACCTCAGGGGTGGAATGTTTGTGTTCACACCTACACTACTTAGTCTGTGTTTATTGCAGCTTTGTGTGAGTAAGGAAAGAACAAATGAGCTTTTGGTACTTTCACATATTTGTATTTGCTTCCTTCTGCAGAGGAAGTATGTACCTACATGGGTATTTCTGTATTTTTATACTTAACTAGAGAAACTGGAGATTGCAATATTATATTCTGCAGGAACAGATTTGCGTGTGGTTTTTTTTTTCTGTTTTTTTTTTTGTTTTTTTTTGCCCCCCATTAAGAGTATTTTGTTGTCTACAGTAGATATGGTTGAAATACTGTACTTAACTGTCCTACAGATCTTATTGTAACATGTTCGCAAAAAATATTAGATCATCCATAAATAAGCCAGAATACACAAAATGTCATTAAAGCTGATCCCAGCCATGGTATTTGTCAAGTGTCTTAAACATAATTGCCATCTAATGTTTGTTCTCTTGATGTGTGTAGATGTATCCTTTTATTGTAGAAATATGTAACGTACTGTCAAAATATCTTAATGATGTGATCACATTACAGGCCAAAATTGATTTCTCATTAAATATATACTATATTATTTAGACCTTCTTTAAGTGCGGTTTCTGATTATTGAATTTGATTCCTTATATTCTGCCACAAACTTGGTAAACATGCTCTTGCGGAAACCAAATCACAAATATGGTCAACGTTTATGGTTCTTGAAGCAAGATCTAAGTAGCTGTACTACTAGATACCTTTGTTAGATTTTAAGTTGCTGTTTTCCCATGGGTATATGTTATAAAACATTAATTTATGTAGGATCTTCACTACACTGTAAATAAAATGTCTTGCTGGGACAACATTGTTTTATTCAAGTTTTTTTATAATCCAAGATGAGTTAAAGACTGTTGCTTACACTGTTGAATGCAGGTGTTTGTGGATGACATGCAGAACTCAATGTTCTGAAGACATGTTGAATAAATGGAGTTGGTTGAAAGGAAAAATATTCTCTTGCTTGCTTTCAGGCTGAAATCATGCAAGATCACACAGACAAAGCTACAAGTGTTGCTGTTAGGCCTTTACTTTCATCTTAGTGATCTAGCTATGATTTGAGATTGAACTGAAACCTGCAATCAATTGAATTTCTGACCTACCTTAAACTTGTAGATGTCAAATTAAATCATTTATTTGTTACGCTGTTTCTTTGTCAGATATGAATGTGTGACTGATAATAAAGTCCTTGCTGGGCCTCATACCTGATCCATTCTTGGGAATTAAAGTTGTCTTCAGTTCATCCCCCTCTGACCAAAGCAAGTCAGCAAGACTTTCCCAAAATGTAAACTGGATAGAAGTTTGTTCTAACTTTGTATTAAGTTGTTTAAGTTTACTTAGTTTAAAACTTGGTGTGTGTTGGTTTCTTTAATGTTTACTGTATCTGCATGTTTTGTTTTACATTTTGTTACAAGTAATGTCAATAAATAGCATTTGAGGAAAATCTGCATTCTGTAGTTTTTTTTCACATTCAAATTCCCTGTTAGTCTGATAAATGTACTGGTGAAGAACTATGAATATCAGAAAACCACACAAAAAATTTTTTTTAACACAACTTTCTTTTGATTTTGTGACAAAATTCTTTAATTGGAGAGAATATATTATCAGCAAATTGCGCATCTTTTAATTTAAAGCCCTGAATCACTTTTTGTAGCAGCTAAAATAGTAGCAATGGGGACATCCAATGGCCAAATCTAGCTACTGCACTCGTGTTGACAGTTGAATCTGAAGGTACATGGAAACGACTGATCATAAATGATTTGTATTTTTCTTTCCATGGAGGTACAATAACCATTTAAAATGGAAAGCTACGGCTGACTGATTCAGTGTCCACCAAACAGGACTTTAACAGGTTTCCTTTTTGTTTTTTAACCTTTTTAATTACATTTGTATTATCTAAAATAAAATAAAACTCACCCACTATAGCCGACTCCATATTATACTTTTCACTACAGCAGGATTTTATTTACTCTTTTTATTTTTAAAGATCCATGGGTCTCATGTATGATTGCAATTTTTTCCTGAGTTGATTTACATATCCTAAATACGGAATAATTATTAGTTCTTTTGCCCTCTCACGGCCTTTATTTCATCCATAGCCAAGGAGGAAAACGTGAAAATGTTTATGGTTCCAGTCCCAGTCCCAGTACCAGTCTTCATTCCAGTGCCTATGAACTTGTACTCCCAGCACACACCAGTTCCCATGGTGATGACGATGCCTGTATGTCCCGT
The DNA here is from genome assembly GCA_018398805.1 of Hirundichthys speculiger. Classification (NCBI taxonomy): domain Eukaryota; kingdom Metazoa; phylum Chordata; class Actinopteri; order Beloniformes; family Exocoetidae; genus Hirundichthys; species Hirundichthys speculiger. The sequence goes on from JAGFBZ010000653.1 coordinate 63,829, forward strand.
TACACTCCACATACTTAATCTGAAAATTGACTGTCTCAAGTCTTTTCAGCAGAAAATCAAATTCACCCTGTATTTTTTTTCCAGGTTCCAGTCCCTATTGTAGTGCCACCACAGACCAAGGACATGAAAGATGCAGGTTTCCAATCAGAGATATTTGTTGCAGTTAAAGAAATGCAGGAAAATGAGTCCGTTTCTAGTGCAGGTGAGGGTTTGAAAAAGTGATATTTGATCTTTTTGCTATACTTTAAGTCACTAAAGGTCCCCTCTTCAGTGTTTTTAAGATTTTTTAGTATTTTTTCTACGGGTTTGTATGTCTGCTGTAGACCAGAGCAGTTCTTCTTGTACTGAAGACATGACATCTAAAGTGGTTCCTGCCACAATACATGAAGATGAAGACATTCACAAAGCAGTCCAAGATGGCCTGCCTTTCAGCGTGTGTTCAGTTAAGAGCAAAGAGTCAGATGATACTCAGCTTGATAACCAGCCAGAGGTGAGCATCACAGAGAGTGGTTCTTCTGCCACTAGTCCTAAAGATCAGCTTCCTTCCTCACCTGTGATGGACTTGGAAACTGACTTCCCACCAGGTGAGAAATTGGATCATTCAAGGGTTAGTGTCTTCCAGTTTTCAATTGTTTGGATAGGTATGATTCAAAAAATGTTTGCAAAGTGTTAACATTGTTTAGAAATGGAAGATACTCAACAGCACATACAAGTGCTCATAGGGTCCATGTGTGTGTGTTTTGCAGAATCATTGGATCAGAAGTCATTTATTTCACAGCGAGGAGTGAAGAGACCCAGAGAGGGTTCCTTCAGCCGTAAACGGGTACAAAAGGCTTGATAGATTCAGAATTCCTTCCAAATGTTTTAATTTTTCACTCAACCAATTTTATTTTTTAACTGTAAAATTTCATGAGAAATTTTCAAGGGCTGCCAGCATGACTGCCCATTCATGTCAGTATTGAGATCACAAACCCAAACGAGAAAATTTCAGAGAAATTTTAAAGTGTGGTCCAATGAGGTTGCTCGTCTGTGAATGTTGCATGCCAAAGGCTGGTTAACAGTGCCACCACATACTTTAAGGTATGTGATTGCCTGTAAAAATGAAGGATTATGAGCTGGAGCAGCAAAGGAATGTTGGCCTTCTCACCCAACATGAGTGTGTGACCTCATAAATGCACTTCTGAAAGAATGGTCAAAAATCCTCATAAACACACTCCTAATCCTTGTGGACAGCCTTCCCAGGAGAGCTGAAGCTGTTAAAGCTGCCAAGGGTAGACCCACATCATATTGATTAGGAATGGGATGAACGAAAGCTCATATGTGAGTCAAGGCAGGTGTCTGAATACTTTTGACAATAAATGTATGTTTGTTTTCATGCTGACCACCGTCTGTGAATGTGGTATGAAAGGCTGGTTAACAGTGTCACCATGCACTTTGATGTATGTTATTACCTGTAAAAATAAAGGCCTATGAGATGGATAAGCAAAGAAATGACCTTTTACCATTAACATAAAGGTGTGTGGTAGAGAGAGAGAGAGAGAATTTTGAATCAACTGAGCACGAAAGCTGTCTGTACACTGGAGCTGCAGCCTGTCGTCACATCCAAAATGGCAGGACAAAGGCTGGTTAACAGTGTTAAACATGTATTTTGATGTATGCAATTACAGTAATCCCCCACACTTTGCGGTTAATGGGGGCTGTGACCCCCCCCCCTGCGAATGGTGAAAACTGCGATGTGGATGTACATGTACATCCACATGTAAAAGCCTTGTGGCACTCACGGTTCAAGAATTTTTTCAAAAACGTACTCGGTTTTTGAAATACGGCAGTTTGTTCAGGACATAAAAAATCTGGATTTTGACTGAAAGGAGACAGTGGAGCTGCAGTTCTGTCTCTGTATCGATCACACACCTGCATGTTAATGATGAGGTCATTGCTTTGCTTATCCAGCTCATACTGCTTTATTTCTACAGATAATCGCACACATCAAAATACGTGTTTGACACTGTTAACCAGCCTTTCTCACGCCACATTCACAGACGGTGGTCAGCATGGAAACAAACATACACTATGTTGCCAAAAGTATTCGGACACCTGCCTTGACTCACAGATGAGCTTTAGTTCATCTCATTCCTAATCAATACAATGTGGCTCCACCCTTTGCAGCTTGAACAGCTTCAACTCTTCTGGGAAGGCTTTCCACAAGGTTTAGGAGTGTGTTTATGGGAATTGTTTAAACATTCTTCCAGAAGTGCATTTGTGAGGTCACACACTGATGTTGAACCAGAACATCTGGTTCTCAGTCTCCACCCTAAGTCATCCCAAAGGTGTCTATCTGGTCGAGGTAAGGACTTTGTGCAGGCCAGTCAAGGACATCCACACCAGACTCTGCCATCCACCCATTCGTCCATCCATTATCTATGCCTAATTAATCCTATGCAGGTTCACAGAGATCTGCTAGAGCCTATCCCAGCTGTCTTTGGGCAAAAGGCAGGGGTACACCGTGGAAAGGTCGCCAGTCCATCACAGGCCCACATATAGAAAAACAACCACACACACTCACAGTCACACCTACGGGCAATTTAGACCCACCAATTAACCTAACATGCATGGTTTTGGACTGTGGGAGGAAGCTGGAGTACTCAGAGGAAACCAACTCAAGAATGGCGAGAGCATGCAAACTCCACACAGAAAGGAGGTCTGAACCAGGAACCTTTTTGCTGGGAGGCAAAAGTGCAAACCACCAAGCCACCGTGCTTCCATTCTGCCATCCATGTCTTTATTGCTTGATTGCCAGGTGGAGAAGCGTGGTTCGTCACTGGATTCACAGACGGACAGCTTCACTGGCCATGCCTCAAAATTTCTCCGAAATTTTCTAGTTAGGCATGGCCAATGGGAAGCATTGAACCACACTAACAGTGCTATTACCATTCTACATATTAATTCTCGTTATTTTTATTACTTGGTGTGAATATTGGTGTGAATGCTATGGCATTTACACCTACTGTGTTCCTGTTTCTCTTTATTATTATTGGTGAATGCATTGGCATTCACACCTATTGTGTTCCTGTTTCTCTTTATTTATTATTATTATTATTGCAGCCTGAACAGCTTCAACTCTTCTGGTAAGGCTGTCCACAAGGTTTAGGAGTGTGTTTATGGGGATTTTTGACCATTAATCCAGAAGTGCATTTGTGAGGTTATACACTGATGTTGGACCTGAGGTCTGGTTCGGGACTTAAAAAATCGGAATTTTGACAGAAAGGAGACAGTGGAGCTGCAGTTCTCTCTCTCTCTCTCTCTCTCCACCACACACACCTGTATGTTAATCAATAGCTGAGAGCTCATTCCTTTGCTTATCCAGCTCATAGTCCTTTATTTTTACAGATGAATAACATACATCAAAGTGCTTGGTGACACTGTTAACCAGCCTTTGTCATGCCATTTTGGATGTGAGAGCAGGCTGCAGCTCTGGTGTACAGACAGCTTAGAGTGTCAGTTGGTTCAAAATTTGATCTTTCTTTGGCTCGAACCGCACACCTGCATGTTAATCATTAGCTGACAGGAAATTCCTTTGCTTAACCAGCTCATCCTCCTTAAATTTTTACAGGTAATCGCATACATCAAAATACGTGTTTGACACTCTTAACCAGCCTTTCTCATGTCACATTCTCAGACGGTGATCAGCATGAAAACAAACATACCCTATATTCCCAAAAGTATTCATACACCTGCCTTGACTGCTGCTGACTCAGCAGTTGTGAGCATGATGCTAAGTTAGCTTCATTTAACATGCTGCTTATTCTGCAGTCATTTCCATTGTGTTAACTTGTCTTCCTTGATCCCTTTTTCTCACTGAGCTGTAGTTAGTATGTAGCTAACCTTGTTGCATTTAGCACACTTCTGTTTAATTTGTCATTAGCTTTTAGGAAGGATTTTTTTCATTAACTCTTGTTGCTATTAACATTTTCTCTGAATTTAGCTGCCTTAGTTGTATTTAGCATTTAGCTAAATTAGCTTCAGTTCACATGTTTTAACTCTTGATACATTCTGCAAAGATGTTCAGCTAAAGTCTGCTAATTTTTAAGATTTTTCAACTCGTTTTTCAAATTTTCAGTCCATTGTAAGAAAGTAGTTTGACCTTTCCTCAATTTTATTTTTTAATTTTTGATTGACAATTGAAAATGGAAAGAACGAATGATAGACGGATTGATAAAGTTATGGAACTTTTACATGAACATTTTTATTTTAAAGTTTCTCCCAGACAGCAGATTCGACAGAAACAAGGTTATTTGAAACCACTGCCAAGTTGAACTTCCCGTTAAAAGTTTCTGCTTTTACCTTAGAAATTGCCTGTTTTAATGTTATGATTGTGGCTCTGGATTTTGTTGGTAGACTTTTTTTTTATTTTTTAATAAAAAACAGGATGACATTAATGCCCTGGCAGTGGCTCTAAGTTTATTTTATTTTACATTTTTTAAGATGAGGTTTACACTAAATATGTGTTACTGAACAAGTGCTGATTTTAAAAGGGTTTTGAACAACAAATGGTATGGCACTTTAGTTCATATGGCAGCAGAACATTTAAATAAAAGTGAACCTTTACACTACTTTTGAATTCATTTGATTTTTTTGTATGTGATTAATCGCGATTAAAGATTTTAATCGTTGCCCCAGGTTTTGGGTTTCATTTTGAAAAATTATGTTTATTAAAATTTTGATTGTGCAAATTTGGTTTAATCTTGTGAATTTACTTATTACTTACTACTAATGTAGTACATTCTTACAATTTAGATGTTTAGTAATTCTGGCCAGTACTGTATCTATACACCTTCCAGATGCGTCATCTTTTCCTCACTTGCACCGTCTTTCCATGCAGGGTCGCAGGCGAACTGGCTCAATTGAGCGCAGTACATTAATGACTCCATTCACCTCTCAATTGAACCACCTGTATGGGGTCAAAACCTGGAAAAGTTGGGTCCAACAGTGCAAGAAGCAGTCACAAGAATGTGAGCTCACTTGTCATAAAGCTTGTTAATGAATTTTCTGGAGTCACTTACCTTTTAAACTGCTGTGTCTTCTGTCTACATTTTGAATTCCTTACAATCGCAGCCAGTCAAGTGGACATTAAAGAAGACGTCCTTGATTGTAACTCTGCTGAGCTGAGCTTTGCCCTGTCTCGCTTCATCAGAGAAGTACGACGGCCAAATGGAGAGACTTACAGCCCAGACAGCATCTTCTACCTCTGTCTGGGGATACAACAGGTGCAAAAATCAGTGTCATTGGATTCCATCTCTTTTCCCTCTTCCTCCCACTGCAGTAACTCAGTGTTTTTTCTTTTTGAACAGTATCTGTTTATGAAGGGCCGTATAGAGAACATCTTTACTGATGAGCTCTACAGCCACTTTGCCAATGAGATCAGTCGGATGCTTCAACTCTGGAAACCTAAACTGCTACCAAGTGGTACCATGTCTGGCATCAAGCCTTGTTATTTCTTTGTTAAATCATACCCAAACTATACAGTGTTTATGGTTTGCTCCTCTACAATAATCATTAAGAGTATTTACTTTGAGTATTAACGTATGTACATTATGTATACAGAATCTACTGTACATTTGCATTGCTGGTGGCTTATATTTAATTAGATTAAAAGTTTCATTCATTGAAATCTATTTTTTTAATAATGGGTAAAAGGGCTTGATAGACTTTATTAACACTGTTTAGCCCACACAGATTTTCTTTTGGGTCAGGTGATTAAAAGATTTTCAGCCCAGTGTTTAGATTTTTTCTGCCCAGTTTCACTGCATCTGTGCATCAGTGTTGTGTTGGCGCTCTACACCAAAAATCACAGAGACAAATGTCCTCCTTCCTCCTCCAGGTTGCATACTTCCCTCCCGAGTCGAGGAGTCCTACCTGTGGGAGTGTAAGCAGCTGGGTGCATACTCTCCTATAGTGTTGCTCAACACACTGCTATTCTTCTGCACCAAAAACTTCCACTTAACCACTCTGGAACAGCATCAACGCTTGTCTTTTTCCAACTTTACTCGGCGCTCCAAACCCTGCAGTCGAGCTGGCAAAGTCTTCTACCTCCATTACCAGAGAAGCAAAGTAACCATGTCTAGCTGGGAACAGACAGGTGAAACATGTTTAACATTTTAAATTACGCAAAAGTATCTACACAGTGTTTTTATACAGGAAGTGGGGTTGTAATAACTGACTGATTCTTTTTGTATCAAGATCGAGTCAGAAAACGGCAATCAGAGAACAAGGGAGACCTTGAAATGCCAGAAAGCTCCACCAACCCCCTGCGTTGTCCTGTACGACTCTACGAATTCTACCTCTCTCGATGGTTAGACTTGCACACAGACACTGTGTGGTTTCAAATTTAACACTCATTCTGCTGTTAAGAAAGATAAATATCTTTGCCATCTTGTTCTCCAACAGCCCAGAATCTGTGAAGAAACAAACTGATGTGTTTTACCTCCAACCTGAACAGAATGTCCACACACACAGGTCAGAGTTAGTCACTCAACTTCTGCTTTCCAGTTTCACAGTATTTTGATGAGTTTGGATCTGACTCTGGTTAAGAATGGTTAAAACCTATGTTTGGCATTCATTTGTATCTTTGAAATGAAGCAGCACTTGGCTGTTCAGTGAGCTGCATTCACTGCTAACAAATACTATGAACAAAGTTTCTACTTTATCCTGTGGTTAATGACTGATTCAGCATTTAGGTGAACAGAATAATATCAGACCTCTTAAACTCTAAAAATCAGCCTCTTGAATTTTACACGTCTGAATTTTCAGTACCTCTACATAAATGGAACCTCCAAAATAGATTTTCACACAAGTGCTAAAAGCAGATCAAAAGGAGTGAATTAAATAAAATAATTATAGATTACCTCAAAATGTTATATCTAGTTGATTACTTATTAATTGCTATGACTGGCAGAACCTTTAGGCAAAAAAGGTTTGCTAATGTTGACACACATTTAAGCAAAGACAAATATGCAGAACAACTTCAGCTGTATTACATTGTTGGACTTTCGTCACAAGAATTGATCACTTGACATATTTCTACAACATTTCTTTTGGATTTACTTCAGGAGTTTGTCTTGGTTATTAGATTAACTTTATTCTTCTGTACCCACTCTCTCCTGGCCCAGATGTAGCAAACAGGGCCCAATCCATAATCCCACCACCATCATTTTTTATAGATGGGGTAAAATTCATATGCTCGAATGCATTTTCCTTTCTTCAAACATATTTTCAAGAGTTAAAAAAAAAACTGTTCAGCACTGTGCACCCAGTGTTAGGCACCCTAACACTGTGTCAAACATAAATAAAAACAGAATGCAGTTATTTCTCATAATCCCATATTTTATTCCGAATAGAACATAAAGAATATATCAGAGGTTCAAATTGAGATATTTTACCATTTCATGGAAAATGGCAGCACACATCTCAAAGACAGTTGCAAAAGGGCTAACAAAAGGCTGAAAAAGTAATTGCCACAAATCAAAAACAAATGGATTTGACAACTAATTAGGTTAATTGGCAACATAGAAGGAGTATTTCAGAGAAGTTGAGCCTCTCAGATATAAAGATGGGCAGAGGTTCAACAATATGTGACAAACTGCATCTAAAAAAAATTTAAACTTCAGAAAAATGCTCCTTAACATGAAATTTCAAATACTTTGATAATCCCACCATTCACAGTACATAAGATCATCAAAAGATTCAGATAATCAGGAGGAGTGTCTCTTCATACCTTGATGTGGACTAAAAATGTCTGTATTTATTCTTCTTATCTAAACAGCTCACACTGGTACACTCCTCAACCACTGGATGCCAGCACTCTTCAGAACATGCTCACACGAATCTTGGCTGTCAGAGAGGTTCAGCATGAACAGGAAGCAGCCAAGCTTCAATCCTCAGCTACCCATGAGGGTGATGCTGAATAATTCTCATCATACTTCAGTCTTCACTGCAACAGAAACGTCATTTAAAATCAAGCATTTTGTACAACCTTCTTTATGGTGAGATGCTGACAGACTTTTTAACTGGGTCAGGGTAGAAGATGAAAGGGCCAAGCAAAGAGCTTGTGTTTTGTTACTTCAGTCACATACCTCCAATTACAGAATACACAGTGAGTTTACAAACATGTGGTATTATTGGAGAAAAAAAGTGAATGTTAAAGTTTTTCTTACCCAGTTTTGCTCTACCAGTCAGATGTCTTTTTGATCTAAGCTGTCAAGATGTTGCAGCCCATCATTGCTTCAGCCCTTGACTAGAGAGCATTATGTGAATTTTTGAAGCCGATTCTGGTATTTTAAGAGGGAAGCAGCTCCCAGAACATAAAGGATTGTGTTTAAAAATCTTTCCATTTTCTGTTGTTTTATAGAATGTTGGCTACAGTGTTACTTGCTGCAAGTGAAACTTTCTTAAAAGGATAGAGAAAACTCTGTGCCTCTCAATCTATGTTTTATTTGTAAATATTATCAAATATTATGTTGTTACCCTTTTATATTGTTTATTCCATGTGGCAATGCTTTCAAGAACCTTTCTTTTCTTATCCTGTGCATAATGTGGAAAAAAGTAAAGTTCTAACTTGGGCTGGGCAAGTTAATGCTTTATTATCGCGTTAACGCATACATTTATTAACGCTGACATTTATTTTATCACGCGTTAACGCATGTTGCTCACATGCTTTTGTTTTGAAAAGTCTGTTACTGGCGGCTGCGGAACGGGAAGAGAATTGGCTGGTAAACATGCAGGCAAAGCTAAAACAGACATGGAGAGCGGTAAAAGTCAGTGTATTTTACACTTCGGGTAGCAACTCCGGTAGCAATATTAACAATTCTGTCTGAAAAAAAAACTTTGAAACCCCTTTGTTCAAGACGATCTCGTCATTCCTCCATTTATCATCAGATCTGCTCCATGTGTTCACTGTCCTGCTATTCTTTAGCTGGTTATTTCACCACTCCATCTAGTGGCACAGATGTGTAATGACAACAGAAAATCTATTCCTTGATAATAAAAGCAAAGCCATTTCTGGGTCACGTAAACCAGACAATAAAATATTAAAAACAAATTCAGTCCCGTGGCCTGTTTGCTGAAAATTGAAATATAAAAAAAAACAGGCAATTTTTTGTGTTAGATCAAAAAACGGAAAAAATAAAGTAACTTTTTAATTTTTTTAAATTTTTGATTGACAATCAAAATGGGAAAAAAAACAAATGATACACAGATAATTACGGATTGATAAAGTTACTGAACTTTAACTTGGACATTTTCATTTTAAAGTTCTCCAAGACGGAGGATTCAACAGAAACAAGGTTATTTGTAACAACTGACAAGTTGAACTCCCCGTTAAAAGTTTCTGCTGTTAACTCAGAAATGACCTGTTTTAATGTTAATGATTGTGGCCTCTAGATTGTTGAATTTTGTTGGTAGACCTTTTTTTATTTTTCATAAAAAAACAGGATGATATTAATGCCCTGGAAATGGCAATAAGCTTTATTTTATTTTACATTTTTTTAGATGAGATTTACACTAAATATGTGTTACTGGCAAGTGCTGATGTTAAAAGTATTTGAACAACAAATGTAATGGCACTTTGGTTCATATGGCAGCAGAACATTTAAATAAAAGTGACCTTTACACTACTTTTGAATTTATTATTTGATTTTCCGTATCCAATGCGATTAATCATGATCAATCAGGGAAATCATGCGATTAATCGCGATTAAAAAATTTTAATCGCTGCCCAGCCCTAGTTCTAACTTTCTATGCATCAGGACATACAAAAAAAAAAAACAAAAAAAAATTTTTTATATATATATATATATATATATATATATATATATATATAATATATATATATATATATCTGGTCCTCACTGGGTTGATACTGAGCTTTCATAATTAGTGTTTAAACAAAAACAAATAAATAAAACTAAGCCAAATGAAAAATCAATATGTAGTAATGTAAATATATTCACTCTATTTCAATAAGAATTAACATGCAAAGTAAGCTAGGTGCTGCTAATTAAATGCATTTGATTAATTAAATTACAACAAGAGTTAGTATCTCTGCCAGTTTCTGGCTCTGCAGCATTCAACGGTGCATGAACACAATGCAATAATCTCACAGCCACAGTCCACTACATGTGAAGAATCGATCACTTTGCATGGATCCCACTTATTTTGTATGGAAAGCAAAGAGGCCTATGCAATAAAATTTGGGAAGCCAGTGAACCTGAGCAGCATGTCAAAATACTGAGCTTGCCCACCATTATGCAAATAGCTGCGTCCAATGCAAAGGTGTTATCTAATCAGATTAGACATTGCTCTCCTGCATTATTACATTGAGTAAACTAAGAAAGTTTTTTCCAAAAGTACAGACCTCTGTATGACTAAATAAGGGAAGAGATGCATCTGCATGAAAAATTGTTTGTGGCATAGTGGACACATGGCCTTAAAGGAGCAATTGTCAATTCCCAACAATGCAAAATAAAATTACAAGGATGTTTCTGAACAATTTGGAGTCCAACATTTTATAAGGAGAAAGATTGTTCACATGAGGAGACGTGAATGTCAAGACAATTGAGAGACTTCCCAGCTAGTAAGGCTGTGTGAGAAATTGCAAAAATCCAAGGCCAACATCTCGGTCCCGACAGGCTCAGTTAGCATGTTAAATGTTACAGTTCATGATAATTCAGTAATGGCAGTTATGGCTTGTTTGGAGGTAGAAGCTCCCTTCCCTTTCAAAAAGACATGGTCCGCACAGATTAGATTTGGAAAGTTGTATCTGAACAGAATTCTGAAACAATGTTCTTCAGAAAGATGATTATAGTACTAAACTGCATGTGTTTGGCAACACTGGACAATGCCAGGCTTGATGAAAACCAAATACAGTACATTTTTCACAAACATCTCATGCAATCTGTCAGGCAAGGTGGTGGATTGCTAATGGTTTGGATTTAATAAGGATTAGGGTTAGTGTTTTTTAAACACTGCTTCTACATTTTGGTTCGTTTTTTTGTTTAATAAGTTATAACACAGGGTATTATGGGCATTATGCCATATATTGTTAATTTGAGCTTCTTTTAAGGATCAGATTTTGTTTTTTATTTTATGTCCTGATAAATGAAATTTTAAAATTAAAAGAGTGTTCTGTTGAGTTGACATAAGTGTATAATTTGCAACCTGGAGTCTGTGCTTCCTCTGCAGACCATCTTTAAGGAAATTTGGATAATTAAGATCAGTTAAAACCTTATTATGAATAACTTTGTACCTCTCCTACCACACATGCTTTTCCTGTGTATTTGTGGATCTGACAAAACAAAGTTCCTGTACTATTATTAGTTTAATAAAGAATTTAAGACACCAAATACTTTCATCAATTTCAACTTATTTTGCAGACATTTGGAGTTGTTGGGTCTTTATGTGCAAGGGGCCAAAACATTCAGCCATGACAGGATAAGAGTGGGCAGACATCAACTTCAGGAGCTGACAGTACAAATGCCCAGGCAGAAACTCTTAGAAGCCTAAAAGGCCCTCTTGCAGGCAGCATTTCTAATTTCAGTCTATGGTAGGAGCTACACAGCAGTCTAAAGTTGATGGACAAACTTCAACACAACATCCTCAGAGGAAGATGTTTGCTGCTGAGCATCCAGACTTCGATCAGATGCAGAAACAGGCTGAGCACCTCAGCCTGGACATGTACACTCAAGGTTCCAGGACAGAGATGCAGCAGAATGAGAAAGAAATTTCATCTTCCTGAAGGCCTGACATCTGAAGATCTATTTCCTAAATCCCAATCTCCCCTGCATGGATGACTTTGACATACATCTGGTTGTGAAGACTTCAATAAACATATTCTGTAAGGATTTTATTATAGCAATTTTGTTCACAAGTTTGATATATTCATTCCAAAGCATAAAGGTTTCCAACTATTTGTGTGTATGACATATTCATTTAAACATTTTCAATTCAGATTGTTGTCAACAGCAAAATATTGAAACTGCATCTGGACTATTACCTACATTGTTCACCATCTTTTATTTATCTATCTTTTTCTCTTCTCCCGTTTCTCTCTCAGTAACCCCCCTTGTCTCTGCACTTCAGCCCAGCTCCATAAGCGCAAACAATCCAGACCGAGACGATATATACAGTCACGGAAAAAATTATTAGACCACCATTTTTTCTTCACTTTCTTGTTCATTTTAATACCTGGAACCACTAAACGTCATCATGTGACTAAAACAGACAGAAAAGAAAACACCGAATGCATAAAAGCAGTGTTTTTGGCAGTACAACGCCATAGCTATTGATGTAAAAACTTAAGTGATTTAGGTTATAATCAAGAAAACCGTGGAAAATGGTAAGATATCAGCTCTTAAATAAAACTCTTATGAGCAATCTTTGTGGTTATCGTTATGTTTGTCCAAACAAATGTACCTTTAGTTGTACCAGGCAAAAAAAAAAATCTTTAGGGAAACATACATTTTGGGCATATTAATATTAAACTTATTATTAAACATATGTGTGGCAACTACGCTAAAATCAAATTTCGGCAGACATTTTGGTTTGGAGAATTGTAGTTTTCTGTGTAGCCAATAACGCATGATCAAGGGACGAAGAACGAGACTAAGATTACATTACCCATGATCCCGCACGGTAACGCGAGGTGGAGAATTCGAGTATAATTGGGAAAGGGACATTTAAAACTTTAAAATAATCGGAAACATTGTTTATGTTAAGTATATTTAGTTTTTTATGAAATTTATGTTTGACATAAGTCGGGCAGAACTGGACAGATGTCCACGTCGTTGAGTCATATTTACGTTGAATTTGTCGGTTATCTATTTGTTTTTCTCCTCCTTCCTCTCCTGCGCCATGATGTTTTCTTGGTGGACAGCCGAGACAGCAAACCAGCGAAACGGACCTACAAGCCTGCGTAACACAGGGGAAGGGGGGTTCGAAGGATGGGTGCATTGTCCTTTTTATGTCGTACAGAATTAACATTATTGTAGAGAGAATACGATCTCAGCAACCAATTTCCCACCTAAACATAGTAGGCGCTGATGTGGAGTGCAGCTGATTCGCAGCGCAACGTTAATATATGACCTGGGAGCAACGGTTGTTCGTTATAGTTGGATTAACCCAATTGAGCCCGTGTCAGTGGCTGTACAGCTAGCTCCTTGCTGTGTACCGTCGCAGTCTTGTGTCTTATGCCTTAGGAATGTTCTCAAAAAAGCCTCACGGGGACGTTAAAAAATCAACACAGAAAGTGTTGGACCCAAAGAAGGACGTGTTGACAAGACTCAAACATCTCAGAATAGTCATAGGTAAGTTAAAAACAGTTTATAAGCAGCTAGTGGGTTAGCTTGTATGTCCCAGTTTGATTCCTTAGAGCACATCTCGTAAGTTTTAAAAGCTGCTTTGAGTGTGAGCAGGTCTGTGGAGAATTGCCAACCTTTAATGTGGGCTCAGTAATTCGGCTTCCCAGTTGCTGTCCATTATACCTTTTTAATGTGATATTTTTCGGAATTTAAAGTCAGGATAACTCTCAGTTCTAATTTTCCTGCACGAACTGCTTGAGAGTTTTCAAGGCCATAGTTTTTATTCTACCAAAGTGGTAATCCCATAATATCGTCACATGTTTTTTTTTCTTTTTTTCTTTTTTTTTTTTTAAATAAAGTTTGTCCCAGGAGACTTCTCAGGTGTGCTGCGAGTTCAGCTGACCTTATGTGATGCGACACGCTGCCAGGTTGTTTTGGGGCGTGTCTAATTGTTTAACAAAGACTTGACAAGTGAGAGATTCGTGTTTTTTGATTAATAGGATATTCTTTAACAACATCAATTTGGAATGTGCAGGTGAAATGAGAGGATGACCTGATAAGTGATTGAAGTTTGAAAGCTTGTTTGTATGTGTATGTCACAAATGGTTAAATGCTGTCTCAGACCAGAGAAGGGAGTAGCCTGAAGTATTCCCTCTCTGTTTTTGGTGGCTCAACTTCCTGCCCCCATTGTAAGAGAAGGGGTGTGCCCCCTTTTTTTTTACTCTATGGGGAACACAAAATCATGATAATGATAGATTGCATACATACTTTTTGCAGTTAACATTAGTTCAACAGAAACACTGAAGTGTATGAACGTTAAATGACCTCAGAATTTTCATAATCATAGTGTCAGACCACTTGAAAGCATTGGTTGTTGCAAGAGTTAACTTTAGCAATGTTACTCTAGAGAACAGGTTACATAATTACCCCATGGCAGGAAATGCTTTTCCATTTTGGTGATATTGTTCTTGTAGTTGGTGTATTTTGTAAATGAGTTACCCTTTTTCTTCAGTCATTTGTTGAAAAACAAACACTTCTCACTGTAGTAGAGATTGACCTTTAAAACTGTTGAGGAACATTTAAGAAGGTAGAAGAGGTATCACTTGTTCTGACATAAGGATTAAACAAGGAAGTGTTGCATTCTTTTGCAAATTGTTGCAATCAAATTACTAAAGAACTGTACTCAAATTCCAGTGTGGCCATGTTTTTTATTCCCAACCTCAACAATGATATTTGGTTATACCACACAGTTTTGTTTTGGATAATGACAGAATAACAGAGAAGAGATGATAAAACTTTGGTCTAAATGAGATAATACTGCTTATTGTCAAGATTTCATCAGACATTTCAGTGTTTTTAAGATTTACATTTATTATTAAAATCAAACACTAAATAGATCACAAATTAGTCATCAAGTCTAACAAATGCGTTTAACAAATGTGTTCAAATGCTAGATTCAAAAGAAAGAAGGAAAACCACTTAATGAACCAACTGAAATCTTGTCATAAAAACAAACCAAAGAGAATCACCAGAAACTACTCTGAATGTGAGTATTTCTGTGCACATGCTTGTGTGTGTCACTGTGAAGCACAATATTTAAAATGTATTTCGTCTTAGTTTTGGTTTGTGCCATTATGGTGCTTGTTAGATATTGTTTATATCGATCTGTTTTATTCCAATGTTTGAGAAAGTGAGTAAGCTGAAATGATATCATGTTTACCTGGACAACAGACTGGAGATGCAACACTGATTCTGTTTATAAGCAGGGGCAGAGCAGACTTTACTTCTTGAGGAAGCTTTGGTCCTTCAGTGTTTGGAGTGAGATGTTACATAACTTCTATAAGTCTGTTGTGGAGAGAGATATCAGATCAGCAATCATCTGAAGGGGGAGCAGCATCAGAGTCAGTGACTTGAGGGCTGTGTATACTCTCGCAGCAATGTGTTGCAGTTATTTTTGATTTATGTTTGATCTATGCGGCACTGTCTGCGGTCACCTACAATTTTGGGGAAGTGCACCAGAGTGTCTGCGGAGGGTGGGCATATCTGCGTTATCTGCATCACACACGCAGACAACCTGATTTCTGAGCATAAACCAGGCTTTAAACAAACTGAGCAGACTAATAAAGAAGGCTCACCCTGCTCTGGAGCTAATTGTGCAAAGGAGGATACTTTATAAAGTGAAAAACATCATGGACAACCCTGAACGTCCTCTTTGTAACATAGTGATTCAGTAACAGTGTCTTCAGAGGCTTTTTCAGGATCTGGTGCAACACGTACTGCTACAGGAGATCCTTCCTGCCCATAGCAATAATCAGCTACAATGAATCTTTGTTGAGACTTAAAAAATGAAAACTACTGCAAAAATTCATTCCCCATTGGAGATTATTAAAGTATTTTTGAGTTGAGTTGAGTTGAATTGAATTGAATTGAATTGCCTTTCGCCCGTAGACGGCTGGGATAGGCTCCAGCAGATCCCCGTGACCCTTCGAGGATGAAACGGGTATAGAAAATGGATGGATGGATGAATTGAATTGAATGTGCTTTAAAATAGCAACTGAAACTAGAAAAATTGCTTTTCCTGTGAAAATGCATGTGTAAATGCATTAAGCTGAATATTTGACCTGAACTCTGCTGAAAAGTATAAATTTTTTTGAAAAACATGAATTTGAAAAATGTTGTGTCAGAAATTGCATTTTGAGCTAAAGTGCTGTGTCATGAGTCCATGACTTCTGGTCTCGATTCCTGCGTGTTCGAAGGCCACAGTTTTGTTATCGTTCAGGCTCCAACGAGTCTGCTAAGTTTTGACGCGTAGACGTCTAGAGAACTTATCCAAGGTCCTGATGTTTTCATGTGATGTTCAAATGCAACTGTTTCCTCCTACTGAGACGGGTCATTCTGAACCATCCGGCATTCTGTAATGACCTCTCTGAATTTGCATGCAGACTTGGAGAATAAAACTATGTTTTGCCCTCCGTTGGTTGTCAGTGCTTTGTTTAATAACCGAATTGACTGCATCACCAGAACACAATTAGAGTATAATTGGAGTGTATTCTAATGAGTAAGATATGCCCAAATTTTGGCATAACAAAAAATAATTTTGACAACTGAATAATCTTTGAACACAGCATAATTCAGCAAAACGTCTCAGCGGAATATATTGAATCAGTAAAACATGCCAACCACAGCAAAGGGATAAACATGCTACATGACACTCAGGTAGGAGAATGGAAAATGCACCAAAATTGGCAAAATGCAAATAAAAAAATTCCATTTCCATTCCATAAACATTTTAAGGTATAAAGATTTTTATTACTCTGTTATGTGCAAAATGAAAAATAAAGTAAAAAAAAAAAAGTATAAAGATTTTTAAAGAGCAAAAATTAAAGCATAAATCTCCTGACAGAGCACAACATCATGATCAGAGAATTGCTAAAAATCGCACAAAAAATGCGGAGGTGGTTGAAACTCCAAAAATAGGACAGAACAAAATTCAATGTATTAAAAAACTGGAGAATGTAAGTTTAAAGTAGATTGGAATATATATATATATATATATATATATATATATATATATATATATATATATATCTACACACAGTGGAGGAAATAAGTATTTGATCCCCCGCTGATTTTGGCAGTTGTCATACTAAGAAATAAACAGTCTCAGACTTCGATGACAGCTTTATTTTAACAGTTATAGAAAGAATATTGAAAAAAATTTTGAGGAAATTACATGAAATGAAAAATAAAAATTAATTTGCAAGTCATTAAAGGAAATAAGTATTTGATCCCCTAGCAAAACATGATCTAATACTTGGTGGCAAAACCCTTGTTGTCAAGCACAGCTGTCAGATGTTTCTTGTAGTTGCTTACTAGGTTTAAACACATCAGGAGTAATTTTCGTCCACTCCTCTCTGCAGATCATCTCCAAATCCTGAAGGTTTTGAGGCTTGCGCTTGGAAACTCGCAGCTTCAGCTCTCTCCATAGATTTTTAATAGGATTAAGGTCAGGAGACTGGCTAGGCCATTCCATGACCTTGATGTGCTTCTTATGGAGCTACTCCTTTGTTTCCTTGACTGTATGTTTTGGGTCGTTGTCATGCTGGAAGACCCATCTACGACCCATTTTCAATGTCCTTGTGGAGGCAAGGAGGTTGTCACCCAAGATTTTGTGGTACATGACCCCGTTCATCTTCCCATCGATGCGGTGAAGTCGACCTGTCCCCTTAGAAGAGAAACACCCCCAAAGCATAAGGCTTCCACCGCCATGCTTGACAGTAGGGATGGTGTTTTTGAGGTCATATTCAGCATTTCTCTTCTTCCAAAACACGAGTTTGAGATTGAGGACCAAAGAGCTCAATTTTAGGTCTCACCTGACCACAGCACCTTCTCCCAGTCTCTTTCTGAGTCATTAATATGTTCGTTAGCAAACCTGAGTCGGGCCTGGACGTGAGCCTTCTTGAGCAGAGGGACCTTGCGCGCACTGCAGGATTTTAAACCATTGTGTCTCAGTGTATTACCAATAGTTTTCTTGGTGACTGTGGTCCCAGCTGCCTTGAGATCATTAACCAGCTCCTCCCGTGTAGTTCTCAGCTGATCTCTAATCTTTCTCATGATCATTGAGACCCCACGAGGTGATATCTTCCATGGAGCCCCCAGCCTAGGTTGATTAACAGTCATGTTGTACTTCTTCCACTTCCAAATAATTGCACCATCAGTTGTCACCTTCTCATTCAGCTTCTTACTTATGGTTTTGTAGCCCATTCCAGCCTAGTCTTGCCCATGATGGAGATGGTGGAGTATTACTGAGTCTGTGGGCAGATGGCTTTTTATACAGGTGACTATTTGAAACAGGTGTCGCTCATGGAGGTAATTACTTCAGTGAGATTAGGAGTATGCCAGTGGTCTGTGGGAACCAACACTGGTCAAGGTTGGTAGGGGATCAAATACTTATTTCCCTCAATGACTTACAAATTAATTTTTATTTTTCATTTCATGTAATTTTCTCAATTTTTTTTTCAATATTCTGTCTATAACTGTTAAAATAAAGCTGCCATAAAAATCGGAGATTGTTAATTTATTTCTTAGTATGACAACTGCCAAAATCAGCGGGGGATCAAATACTTATTTACTTCACATATATCAGAAATGCCTTTATTTTGAAAAACCATGAAGATCACGTTTCCTGATCAACTTCTTTGACTTCTGAACTGTAATGTTGGCTGAAAATTTTGAACCAAACATCTGAACAGGTAAAAGGCTGAACCAGATAAAATGGCTGCTGAACTTTAAGATGAGTTCAAAGTAGATGGAATCATTTGAAGAATCTTCAAATAGAGCAGAATTTAGCATTAAGTTTCAACAGAAAGTAGTGAAACATGCTGCTAAATCAACACGTTAAGAGCAAATAAGTTGTTATTCACAGCTAATGAAGCAAAATGCTGAATTAAGCTAAATGAATAGCATTAAAATAACTGTAGTTAGAAAAATGATGATTGTAAAGAGGCCTTTAATTTTATTATGCTAAAGCATCATATTAAAGAAAGCATGGAGATTAGAAAGAAGCAGAAAGCACAGGGTAAAACTCTACACCGAACTGGACATTTTGAAAGCAGAAGTGTTGAACAAAGAATGAAAAAGTAGGTACAACTCTTAAAATGTACAGAAGGAATCAGAAAAAGGATTATGTTACATTCAAAATATGACTGACATGAGTTTAAAAACCTTTACACGCAGAAGGATGTGTTGAACAACAAAGTGTTCAACATGTAGATGGCAGAACTGATGCAACCGCAAAAAGAATGAGGAAGTACTTAGTACCTGTAAAATGTACACAAAAGGCAGAAAAATAATTGCAATGGCAGCTTTAGGGAGCGGAAGATTGCATTAGCGGTTGGCGGAGGTTCCTAAATCAGCAATTTGCAGGTAGTGGGTAGCAGGAGGTGTAAGATCGGGCCCAAAGTCTCTCATTTTTGAGGATTACATTGTGTGAAAGAGGACAAAAATACCTACGTTTTGATGTATAAATTATGTCTGTCGGGTTAAAGGTCCAGCTACAAAAGCAGTTTGAAGAGAAAGAAAATAGTTTTAATTTTAAGGATCGTCCACACAGATTTACACCCTGAAACTTAAACATTCCGTCACTGAAAATGCATTGGAAGATCTGAAAAGATGAAAAAATGTTAAATCTTAAACTGCCATAATTCAAAAACTACAAAAGATTTTTAAAAACTGAGACATACAAGAATAGTCTAATCTTTTGTGAACATTTTAAAGTTTGAATGGTCTTTCTCAGTGAAAGGACGCTGAAGTAGTAAGCTCTCAAAGAGCACAAAATTTCAACAAGATTTGAAGAGCTTCCCATTCATTTTTTAATGGCACAAAAAATGTTATAAAAGTTAAATATTTTAAAAAGTATAAATATTTGAAGCAAAAAAAAGTAATTGCAGAAATCTCCAGAACAAGCTGAACATTTTGGCACAAGAATGGTACAAATAGCACCAAGTACGCAGAAATAATTAGCGACCCAAAAATGGCAGAAGAAGATATAATAATAATAATAATAATAATAATAATAATAATAATAATAATAATAATAATAATAATAATAATATAAATAAAGAGAAAAAGGAACACAATAGGTGTTTCCAAAGAACACATTGACTTGCCTGAAGAGAAATGACTAGGGCTGAACGATTTTGGAAAATAATCAATTGCGATTTTTTTTTTTTTCTCAATATTGCGATTTAGCGATTTAATATGCGATTATTTTTAAGGTCCTCTTCTCATGATTTTTCAACACTATCATAATAAACAATATCGATTTATTTAAAGTGCAATTACAACAATAAAGAAACAAATCTGTTTTACCTCTTCACATTACTTTTCACGTTTCATGAAACCTGTGTAACATTTATTAAACATGGTACTGCACTTCTAAACACTGTCTGAGATTGACAGGACAGTGTTAAATAAATAATAAATATACAGATATGAAAAAATAAGCTTGATCTCCAGTCAGTACATCACACAGGAAAATAAGAAGCAAATATCTGCTCTAACCAATGGACATTTTCAAAAAAAAATTTTTGAACACTAATAGAAATATTATATTTACTCAGTAACAGCAGCACACAACATCTGAAGTGCAAAATGATTATGGCACTGTTAGCCAGAAAGATTCTTCTGTATAGATCTCAGGAGCTCACAGATTTTTTGCAAGGAAAAAGGGGGTGGGTGGAGAGAGCTGGAGTTGTCTCGCTGCGGCGGGCGGGGTGTTTGTGGCTGTGCATGTGCCAGAGAGAGAGAGGACTCGCAACGTCGCCAGATCACGTGACATCATTCGCGGCCTTTGTTAGAAAATCTCGTTTTATGATATCGCGAGATTATCGCAAATGCAATTAATCATTCAGCCCTAGAAATGACACAACATTTTGTGGGCTGATGAAAGCAAGATTGTTTTTTTTTTGGGGGGGGGGGTCTCAAGGCTTGACACAGTTTGCCAGATGATCCCCAAACACTGAATTCAAGCCAGAGTACACCGTGAAGCAAGTGGTGCAAGCATCACTTTTTGTAAAGTAATAACAAATTTGATAAATTTTTGGAATATACAGTAATCCCCCACACTTCGTGGTTAATGGGGGCTGTGACCCCCCCCCCGTGAATGGTGAAAACCGCGATGTGGATGTACATGTATATGTACATACAGTATACATGTACGTGTGCACACAAAATCTACGGAAGGTACACTCACTTTGACGATCTCTCCTCTGTGCGTAGCTGACGAGAGCAAGAAATGGGAGATGCGGGGACGCGTGTCAGCCAATCAGCGTACAGACAACCGACGGCACAGTAATGTCCGTCATAGCAGCCAATCACAGGTCTTGATATTTATTCATGGGGCATCCCCTGTCAGCTCTTGTTGCTTCCTGAGACTCGTTCTTGATGTGATGGGTTTCGCTGCAGCCTTGCGCGCTTCATTTGAATTTTTTTCAAAATTTTTTTCAAAATTTTTTTTCTTTGAATAATTTTGAAACTTCCGCGATGTACTGAGACCGCGATTGCTGAGACCGCGAAGTGTGGGGGATTACTGTAATGTCCTATGTTCCCAATGCATTTGCAGGTATGACAATAAAAGCTACCATAAGGATTTTGAGCTTTGCTCACTTTTTTTGAACACAGTGTTTTTCAGCATGACTTTGTTTAGACCTTATCTAAATTTTTAGACTGTTGATGGAAATAGAAGAAATTATTCACACACATTATTATTCCCCTTTTCTAAAACATTTTATTGTTAACTGTGTTTTTTGTGCTTTCTGTTGTGCTATGACTACATCTATTGCTGGAGAAGACATTTGTGAAGTCAAGCTGAAGAACAATTAGTTGTTTAGGTTTTAGATAAAAATCAAAGTTCAGAGAAGACCTAATTTAATAGTTGAATCAAAGAGAAACTGTGTGCTGTTTTCTGTTCTACTAAATTTGACGTATCTTGATAAATCAATGATGGGTTTTTCAAAAGTCTGACCTAATGTTTGAATTTCTTTTCTGGATTCACCCTGTTAGTTTACTTGTTTGTCATGTTTATTTTTTTCCCCATTTTTCATTTTCAGAAAATTCAGAGGCACTAGATCTGAAGCAGTTCTTTGACCTGTACTATTCTCATATCTACTATGTCTTCTTTGAAAACTTTGTCACGATTGAGATTAGCCTCAGGCAAAAAGGTAAGTTTTACTGTCTGGTAAAGTCAAAAACAATGCTGTAAGAGGAATCATAAGTCATCATCACCTTGTATTTTTCTGCTTCCTTCAAATGGATCTGTATTTTTTAGGTCATAAGTCCCAGAGGGAAGAGCTGGACTCAATTCTGTTCATCTTTGAGGTGACTTTTTCTTTTATTTTACAAATCTCAATTTAAAACCCAGTTTCATGAAAAATAAGGGATGCACGATAACTGTTTTTTAAAACTGATACCAATAACTTTCAGCTCCTAAAGGCCGATACCAATAACCAATAACACACACATATACCTAAGATCATTACATCAATACTATGAACAAAATCAAAAATAGTTTTGACTTTTTATATGAACAGATATTTATTTTTGCCAATGAAAAACTATTGGTAAGCCTCTCAAACATTTTCGTAAAGCTATCAAACAAACCTATTTGATATCTCACATTAACTGAAATAAGGTTCATTACTGACTGATATAAAAAAAGGCTCCTTGAACTGATGGAAATACATGCATCAAAATTACAAACTGAAAAAGATTAACATTTAAAGGATTTTGGCTTGTGGTTCCATTTAAATTAATACCTTTAGTTAAAGTAAATGAGGTTCAGTAGTTTTTATTTTTTAATCCCATGGAAGCTTTAGATGAGAGGAATGAGGGAGAGGAGACTGCTGCTGGCTTGCGCACATTAGCATTAGCTTGCGTTAGCTCACGTTAGCACGATTTCAAAACTCCATAGAAGCGATTGTTATGTTGTAGGTGGCTGATCAGGTTTTACGTATTGAAGCTTATGCTTGTGCTTCCCTCCTCGTAGAATTTGCTCAGAGGATTCACAAATAACCACCAAACTATCTTCTTCTGAAACTTTAACGAAGTTCCACGCCGCCATATTTGTTGTGATCAGTACGCTGTGCTGCTGGCTGCATTCAAGGTGTAACGTAAATTCCCACGTTCCCTTGTTTGCTGGTCGTTCTTTCAGCCTTTTCTATTTTTTTCTTTTTTTATGTGTAACATGTGGGAAAATACTGCGAATATCAATTTAAGTCAGCAACTACCAAAATTATGATCAAGTTAACGAGTTGTTTTCTGGCATGAGGGGGTATTCTTGATTTTCCTTATTGAGTAATTGTTTTTCTGATTATGCCAATGTCATTTGAACATAACATTCACTGCCGTTCATTCAAGGCTCAGAGGGAGCGAGGCACTGCTGTGTTGACAAAAATATATGTTATCGGGGCTATTCGTCGTGATATCGGAGTTATCTGGATGACGTCACAATTTCCTGTTATCGGCCCGATAGTTATAGTGCACCCCTATGAAAAATAAATGTATTACACAAATTGAAAATATAGGCACAACTCCTAGAAACCAGTGGCTGAGTGCTACAGGGCTTAAAGTATTCCGGTACCGTGCCGGATCTCCGGCATTTGACTATGATTTAGGAAAAAAACACACGCACAGAAACACGTCATCTCTGAGTGGTCTTGAATGCAGGCGAGGTGAGCTTGCGTTTTTTTTCTCCCGCAATCAGAAGAACGGAGGCAAAATTCAGGTGGTGCTGGGTCTGGACAGAGGAAAAGGGGCGGGGATAGAGAGCCAGTTGGGAGCTGCTACCAGAGGCTAAGGAAGCCTGGTACCTGACTTTGTGTGTTGTACTCCAAGAAGTTAGTCTATAGCAGCAAAAAAAAAAAAAAAAGCTCTTCGCCATGCTCCGCCACACAAACCGTTTACCGGAGCAACAGCTGGTCGTATTTCCGACTTGAAAATAAGCTTGTGCTCGTTCATTGTGGAACGCGACTGATCATTTACGGTCGCTCAACCACTCGTAGATCGGTGTAAAAAAAAAAAAAGTAGCGGTTGCAGGGTTTCCGTTAATTGCCGACTTTGTTTAAAATATCCGGTATTTTATAATCTCTCAAAATGTCGGTGAAAAAACTCCTTTTCAGTAATAGAATGGGTAATTCCACATCATTATGAAAAACAATATACTTTTACGAATAAGTAGCCGTGTTTTTTTTCTGCGCGGAACGAAATTGTCGCATTATTAACTATAGGCGCAGAGAGGTTTTGACATAAATGCTATTTTCTAAAACGAAAAAGCTCTAATGATGACTAACTCTAAAAGGCTATCTGAAGAGATGGAGACTACCACAGATGATGCTAAAATATTTATTTTTTGAAGTTACGCTCGTGAGTCAATGTCTGATCAGCTCCTAAGGATGGAATTTGTTTTCTCCACATGAATGTTGTAAAAACGCTGAAGTTTATGATGCCAAAACATGGAAAAAAATACTGAATGTAATGGTTCGCTTTTTTAATGATGATGCATCCAGAGTAATAACATTTAATAATCTAATAACTGCCTCTGCAGATACATATGTTAAAGAGGAGACGAGTCAAGACCCAATGGAATGTACAGTTCCTTGTGAAAGTGGTCCTCTTGAACTTTTTTCAACCTTTTGCCACATTTCAGGCTTCAAACATAAAGATATAAAATTTCAATTTTTTTGTCAAGAATCAATAACAAGTGGGACACAATCGTGAAGTGGAACGAAATTTATTGGATATTTTAAACTTTTTTAACAAATAAAAAACTGAAAAGTGGGGCGTTCAATATTATTGGGCCCCTTTACATTCAGTGCAGCAAACTGACTCCAGAAGTTCAGTGAGGATCTCTGAATGATCCAATGTTGTCCTGAAATGACTGATGATGATCAATAGAATCCACCTGTGTGTAATCAAGTCTCCGTATAAATGCACCTGCTCTGTGATAGTCTCAGGGTTCTGTTTAAAGCTCAGAGAGCATCATCAAGACCAAGGAACACACCAGGTCCCAGATACTGTTGTGGAGAAGTTTAAAGATGGATGTGGATACAAAAAGATTTCTCAAGCTTTAAACATCTCAAGGAGCTCTGAGCAAACAATCATATTGAAATGGAAGGAGTATCAGACCACTGCAAATCTACCAAGACCCGGTCGTCCCTCTAAACTTTCATCTGGAACAAGGAGAAGACTGATCAGAGATGCAGCCAAGAGGTCCATGATCACTCTGGATGAACTGCAGAGATCTACAGCTGAGGTGGGAGAGTCTGTCCATACGACAGCAATCAATCCTACACTGCCTTTATGGAAGAGTGGCAAGAAGAAAGACATTTCTCAAATATATCCACAAAAAGTCTGGTTTAAAATTTGCCACAAGCAACCTGGGAGACTCACCAAACATGTGGAAGAAGGTGCTCTGGTCAGATGAAACCAAAATCAAAGTTTTTGGCCACAATGCAAAACAATATGTTTGAAGTAAAATCAACACAGCTCATCACCCTGAACACACCATCCCCACTGTCAAACATGGTGGTGGCAACATCATGGTTCGGGCCTGCTTTTCTTCAGCAGGGACAGGGAAGATGGTTAAAACTGATGGGAAGATGGACAGAGCCAAATACAGGAGCATTCTGGAAGAAAACCTGTTGGAGTCTGCAAAAGACCTGAGACTGGGACAGAGATTTATCTTCCAACAGGACAATGATCCAAAACATAAAGACAAATCTACAATGGAATGATTCACAAATAAACATATCCAAGTGTTAGAACGGCCAAGTCAAAGTCCAGACCTGGATCCAATCCAGAATCTGTGAAAAGAGCTGAAGACTGCTGTTCACAAACGCTCTCCATCCAACCTCACTGAGCTCCAGCTGTTTTACAGGAAGAATGGACAAGAATTTAGTCTCTGGATGTGTTAAACCTATAGAGACAAACCCCAAGAGACTGGCAGCTGGAACTGCAGCAGAAGGTGGCGCTACAGAGTATTAAAGCAAGGGGGCCAAATAATACTGCACTTCACTTTTCAGTTTTTTTATTTGTTAAAAACGTTTAGAATATCCAATAAATTTTGTTCCACTTCGCAGTTGTGACTAACTTGTTGATTCTTGACAAAAATTCTTTATGTTTAAAGCCTGAAATGTGGCAAAAGGATGAAAAGTTCAAGGGGGCCGAATACTTTCACAAGGCAATGTATTTCCTATAACTTAATTTGCCGTTGTTTTCACCAAAAATGATGGACAAGTTGCAATTTGTCTTTTTTTCTCGTACAAATTGCCCTTTACTGAATTAAGTAGTTAATAAATTAATCAGATTAATGGGTTTGACTGGGTTTACATGTTTTCGCTTATAACTTAATAACCTTGTCTTTCCAAAATTCACATTTGAATTGCTGGTCATATTGTATATTACCAAGTACAATGCCAAAAAGTTGCCAATAGTGTGTATGCGTTGGATCCACTGACCCCACTGACATGAACACTGACCTTAACTGAGTACATGAGCAAATTAGGCCTGTAGTTCTTTAGAAGTTGTTGTGGGTTCTTTTGTGACCTTTTGGATGAGTCATCTCTGTGCCAGCCAGCTGAGGAAGGCAGCAAAAGTCCACAATCATCGCCTTGGTTTTTGATGTATTCAGGATTCCTCTTACTCCAGTCAGTGAAAGCAGTAGTGAGGTTCCTGTATTCCTCCTTCATTTCCCCCTTCACACATGTCATCATCGCTGTATCATCAGAATATTTCTGAATGACATGATGTAGACTTGTATGTAAAGTTAGCAGTGTAGAGGGTAAAGAGGAACGGAGATAACACTGTTCCCTGTGAGGCACCAATTTTGGTCACCAAAGTCCCAGAGACACAGTCACCGATCCTGACATACTGTGGTCTTTAAGGTATTTGTGAATCCAAAGGATGAAAAAAGGATCCACTCCCATCCTCTCAATCCTTCCTCTCAGGAATAGAGGCTGAATTGCATTAAAAGCACTCATGAAGTAAAAAAACATTAACCTTGCATACCCACCAGCCCCATCTAAAAAAAGAGTTGTGTAAAGCACGTAGAGGACCACATCATCTTACCACCAGTTTCTCCTGCTGGCGGATCCAATGCATGTTGTACTTGATGTCAAAGAAGCCTTAGTACCAGCCTCTTGAAGGTTTTCATTATAAAAGACATTAGGGTCACCGGTCTGTTGGCCTTAATCTCAGCTGGCCTCCTTATGTAAGAGTGTTTTAATGGTGTAATGAATGAATATAAAAAATGTGTATATATTTTTCCCTCCAGAAAATTCTTCAGCTCCTGCCGGAGAGAATCCAGAGTCGGTGGCAGTTCCACAGCATTGGTAATGTGCCCTCCCTCCTGAAACATATTATAGCAAATTTTGGAACTCAACAGTTTTTTTATGAGGTGCCTTGAGGGACATTATTCTGAATTACCATTCACACACACATGAAACCGAACTCTCACATACTACACTGAAAACCTTACACACATGCAGGTGAAATCTCACACACACACAAGTGAAAGCTTATACACATACATCTGAAATCCTCTCATACATACAACTGAAAATCCTCTCATACATACAACTGGAAATCCTCTCATACATACAACTGAAAATCCTCTCATACATACTGAAATCCTCTCATACATCTCTCTCTACATACATACAACTGAAAATCCTCTCATACATAAAACTGAAAATCCTCTCATACATACAACTGAAAATCCTCTCATACATAAAACTGGAAATCCTCTCATACATACAACTGAACATCCTCTCATACATACAACTGAAAATCCTCTCATACATACAACTGAAAATCCTCTCATACATACAACTGAAAATCCTCTCATACATACAGCTGGAAATCCTCTCATACATACAACTGAAAATCCTCTCATATATAAAACTGGAAATCCTCTCATACATACAACTGAACATCCTCTCATACATACAACTCAAAATCCTCTCATACATACAACTGAAATCCTCTCATACATACAACTGGAAATCCTCTCATACATACAAACTGAAAATCCTCTCATACATACAACTGAACATCCTCTCATACATACAACTGAAAATCCTCTCATACATACAACTGAAAATCCTCTCATACATACAACTGGAAATCCTCTCATACATAAAACTGGAAATCCTCTCATACATACAACTGAACATCCTCTCATACATACAACTGAAAATCCTCTCATACATACAACTGAAAATCCTCTCATACATACAACTGAAAATCCTCTCATACATACAACTGAAAATCCTCTCATACATAAAACTGAAAATCCTCTCATACATACAACTGAAAATCATCTCATACATACAACTGTAAATCCTCTCATATATACATGTGAAATCCTCTCATACATGCAACTGAACATCCTCTCATACGTGCAGCTGGAAATCCTCTCATACATACAACTGAAAATCCTCTCATACATACAATTCAGTTCAATTCAATTTAAATCAATTTTATTTGTATAGCGTCTGTTACAATGACAATTGTCTCTAGGCGCTTTACAGAGACCCAGAGCATGACCCCCGAGCAAATATCATTAACTAAAATTATATTAAATCCAATCAATGATACTGGCAGGTAAAAAAACTCCCACATAGGGAGAAAAAAAACCTTTAAGCCAAACAGAGGCAAGGAAAAACTCCACTTTAAGAGGAAGAAACCTTGAGCAGGACCTGGCTAATATGGGGGGACCTTCCTGCTGAAGGCCAGCCGGGTAGAGAAAGAAAAGAGGGGAGAAAGGACAGAGAGAGGATGGAGGACAGAGAGAGGAGAGCACACAAATGACTAAATACAACGGCCATATAAACATAAATATAAACAGATGGAGGTAGCTTACAACTGGAAATCCTCTCATACATACAACTGAACATCCTCTCACACATACAACTGAAAATCCTCTCATACATACAGCTGGAAATCCTCTCACATACAACTGAAATCCTCTCACACATACAACTGAAAATCCTCTCATACATACAACTGGAAATCCTCTCATACATACAACTGAACATCCTCTCACACATACAACTGAAAATCCTCTCATACATACACTGAAATCCTCTCAACATACACTGGAAATCCTGGAGCCTATCCCAGCTGAAATCCTCTCACACTCATAACCATCTGAAAATCTCCTCATACATACAACTGAAAATCCTCTCATACATACAACTGGACATCCTCTCACACATACAACTGAAAATCCTCTCATACATACAACTGGAAATCCTCTCATATATACATGTGAAAATCCTCTCATACATACAACTGAACATCCTCTCATACATACAACTGAAAATCCTCTCATACATACAACTGGAAATCCTCTCATATATACATGTGAAATCCTCTCATACATGCAACTGAACATCCTCTCATACATACAATTCAGTTCAATTCAATTCAATTCAATTTTATTTGTATAGCGTCTGTTACAATGACAATTGTCTCTAGGCGCTTTACAGAGACCCAGAGCATGACCCCCGAGCAAATATCATTAACTAAAATTATAATATTAAATCCAATCAATGATATCCTCTCATACATACAACTGGAAATTTCAGTTGTATGTATGAGAGGATTTCACATGTATATATGATATTTTCAGAGAGGATTTCACGAGTGTATGTGTATAAGCTTTCAGTTTGTGTGTGTGTGTGTGTGCAAGGTTTTCAGTATAGTATGTGGGAGAGTTCGGTTTCATGTGTGTGTGTTAATGCTAATTAAGAATAATGTCCCTCACAGCACCTCATAGTTTTTGGCAATGTAGCCACTGACATGATTTTGTAATGTAAAAACCAAAGTCTCCCCCAAAGGCTTTTCCTGGTCTACACGCATTCATATTTTCCTAAAAACATCTTAAAGGAATACTCTGTAGATAAATCAGCCCTGCATTTGTTACAAGATGTGTGTAATCTTTCATTAGGAAACAACACAGCATGCAAGGCTCGATATACTACTTTCAATTGGCAAAAAATGTGAGATTTCATAGCCAACATTCGGTAGTTGATTAGTATTAAGTTAAGATAGTGAAGATCTGATGGTAATGTCTAGTAAGTACAAATAGTAACATTTTTTATATACTTTCTGTACACTCACAGAGCTAAGATAGCTTTTGTGTATCCATCTACTTTTTGTCTGTCTAAAAGAAAGCAATTGATATATGAGGTGATAAAACAAGACATGCTTTTGTTTGACATATATTTTCTCTCAGGACTAATCCTCAAGAAGTTGTTGCATACTGGGAACTCTCTGAAGGTACTGGTCTAATTTGTTGTCAGTGTGTTACCGTGAGTCATAACCCCTAGATCCCGACCTTCCCTGACTATGAAAAGAGGAAGTTTATTGTCTTAATTTTCAAGTCCTAGATACCTACTCAGATGCTTTCCTAAACACCATCTTTTTTGCTCTTTCATCAACATTGTAGATTCGTCGTGAAGGCATGCGGTTGTTCTTGTTGTGGATGCAGGCACTGCAGAATAATGCAGAGCTTGAGCAGCTCTGCATGTTTTCTTGTTTGATTCCTGGATTCCCAGCTCCACTCTGTGATGGGACTCCACGGACTTTGGACACTTTGATTAACCCACTACTGAGTTTGGCAGAAAGTTAGTAAAAGAGACAAACACACAAGTATAAGTATTTTTTTCTGCATTCGATGTTAGATTAATATCTGTGCTTTTCCTTCCTGTAGCTCAGGTAGCACCAGAGGAAATCACACCATTGGTTGCTCCACAGTCAGGTGATAAAAACCAGGAGGACCTCACTGCTTATTTCCTAGAAGCTCTACTGAAATTCATGGTAAACCAGGTATTATCATCATTCTTGACTAACACAGCTAATACAAAAACAAATGTTGCAATGCTTTATTAATGCTAAACACATGGGAGAAGCCAGATATTAAATCAGTTGGTCATTGATATTGTTGGATAAAGGTTTGATGGTTTAGTAAGTATTGATCAAATTCCTCACTGGAGTCCTTATTAACCCCATAAAATACACAATACTAACATACTGCTTACATACTTTTTTCCTGGCTGCAATCACACAAGCATGCATCCATTCCTCACACTGATAACTCTTTCCCCTGAAACGATGGCACTCTTCTTTGCTTGGTCCTGTTTTATGTGTGTAATATGCTTTTTGTAACACAAACTTTTGTTTCCATGTTTGTGTCCGTCTTTGTGTCTGTGTGTGTTGACCAGGCAAAATCTCTTGAGTGGCGGTGTAAAGAGAACCATGAACGTGGCTTCAGCTTCCTCTTTGGTCACTTCAGGAAGTTTTTACCTTCCGCATATATTCCCCAACTTTGCCATTGAAACAAGTCTCTACAATCCCATGTTGGGTTGGTAATATTCATTAATAAAGAGGAAGTAGATAGAAGATCCAGGATCTTCGAGAACTTACTGACTGGAGAGGGAAGATTTTTATATAGTACTCAAACCACATGAAAATGATTTTCCTCTTTCTTTATAGATGTGCCTCCGATGCGTCCAAAGCCATACTACAGTATAGTGCGGAGAGAACTGGAAAATGGTGAAATAGTGTACTGTACGAAGGAAAGTTTCCTTCAGGCCCGCGTTATCTTTGTCCGCTGGCTGGTTTCTTTCTGGTTGGAACCACGACCCAACACACAAACACACATTCCAGGAACAGAAGGAGAAAATGTCCCAAAGAACATGCAGGTAAATCGTACACAGATGTTATGTTGATGGATATGACTTGGCTTCCAATAAGTTTATTTATTTTTTCTGTAAAATACATTTTATACACATTATTAGACCAAAAAAATGAAAATAAAAGGAAAAGACAAAACTGTGAACAAATTTTTTTCTGATTCTGTTTATATCTGGCCTTTCTTGTATATTGACACTTTTTACTTGTGACCCTCAGCGAGCAGCAGCTGGACTGGTCGCTCGTTCTGCAGGCAGCTCAGAAGACAGTGGCGGAGGTGGGATTTGGTCCGACAGTCACTTGGAAGGAAGTGGGAGCTCATTGGCGTCAGCAGGGGGAAGCTTGGGGATTGGTGGAGGTCCAGAGGTTGTCAGAGAACCTGAACAGAGCCACTCAAACACATCTACTTTGACAGAGAGAGAGCCCAGCTCCTCTTCACTATGCTCCATGGATGAAGAGCAGTTGACAGACATGGAGGTGGTAAGGAGAGTACTGACCAGCTCCAGAACCAATGTCAACTTCATCACAGAGATCTTTAGACAGGTAAGGGAGAAAAAATTATTTATAAGGGAGTGGGAGGTATTTGAAATTTGTGAAGATTTTGTGGTTCTCATAGCCTTTATTCACAGTAAAAGAATACAAGGGGCTAAAATCCAGGCTTTTCTTTTTAGGTCCTGCCTCCAATCGGATTTGCTAATATGATTGACTTTGTTTTTTTGAGTGACTGACTCTGGTTTTAATTAATGCTAAAGTCCATCAGTTAAATGTGCTGACTCTTGAGGTGAAGTGCATTTCTCACCTCTGTCTGTTTTTGTGGAGATGAAAGCTAAAAGTAAGGTGGAAAATGTGACCTGTTTTAATAATATAACGTATGAGTCAGTTAATTAAGATAAGAGTTTAACAACTCCAACTGAGTTCACAATAATAGTAAAAGGCACTCAATTGTTTTGCTTAATTTTCATGTGGTGTAAGATCCCCCTAGATTATTGAGCCTCTGTTGGCCAGAGTCTGTCACTGGTCCAGCTCTCTGTTTAAATGGTCTGAAGTTGTGGTCTGGTAGGATGTGTCCTTGCTAGATTTCCTCAACTTTGTTCAAGCTGGTGGCGAGGAGACACGCCTAGTTCTCACTGCTTACCTCCAAATGCCTATTCTGCTTCCACCGCTAACTCACCTAGGAGGAATAGCCTGGCTCAAGATACAGTTATCGGTCACATTTGTTAACAGCGGCTCTCCTCTTATGATCTGGGCCCTTGTTATCGATTAGGCTAGATTTAGTGGCTAGGACAACTAGCCCCAAGGATCTGTAACTATAATGGGCTGGAGTAACCTGTAAGAACCTTGAGTTATTATTGCAGAAGCACCCCGAAATCTTTACCCTCATGAGGAAGAGAATAAACTCAATGTCCACCATGACATCTTATGATAATTTGTATTTTATTACAGCAGGTTAGCAGCTCTGATTGTACTCTAAACATGTCTAAATTAGGCTGTGGCTTACAATTTCACTCATCTGTGTTGGTCCAGGGTGGTTAGGGGTTGAGCAATGTGGGCAAATCTCTTTATCCGAAGCTGCTGGGCAAGGGTGTCTGGGCGTGGTCCTCTCAGGCACAGGGTGGGTGCTCCAGGAGACCCTTGGCATCCAATCCCCCCCCCTCGCTGAGTAGTGATCTGAGAAAAATCCAGAAGTTGCAATTTCTATTCTTCAAGTCTTCAGGAAATATTGTTTAACCATTCTTGCGTCTTCTTTCTCTATTCTAATCTTGAAGAATTAGACTTCGGAACATCCCTTGGTGTTAATTCGCTCTCTTGGTCCCAGCTGGCTGGTTCTTCTTCATGAGGACTCCCCAACAGATTAACGCAGTTATTCCTAAAACTCTCTGTTTTGTGGTTTTCTCGCTCAGACACTCCCTGTTCCAGCCTCAATTCCCCCTTTTTTGGTATCAAAATGGGATCGCAACTCCTGATTGGTTGGTATACAATGGAGGCGTACAATATTACAATTACATGTCCTGATTGGTCGATACACAATGGAGGCGTAAAATATTACAATTACATAGCATGACTTGATTGGTCGATACACAATGGAGACGTACAATATTACAATTACAGATACACCCAACTTTCCATCGCATCAGCCCCTCCCGTAGCCCAATTTCCAGATGTCCAAGGTTACCAGAGAATGGACTTAAAACGTCAAGACCTGTTTACTGAATCAGTGGCTTGCTATGCGACTAAACTTTTTACTTACCGCTGCGAGTGTGCGTGTGTGTACATATGCACATAAAGTGTACATAAAGTTTAGTTAATCGGTCGATTGAATAATGTTAAGCCAATATGGTTGCTAATATTTTAGTATTTTGAAGTCATTGTTAAGCATGGAGATCTATTTCAGGGGTGGGCAATCCCAGTCCAGGAGGGCCGCTGTCCTGCATCTTAGATATTTCCCTGCTTCGGTACACGCGTCAAATGAATGGATCACCTCTTTGCTTGGGCTAATTGAGTTACAATAGAACTCTTGCTCTTTCTGTGCTCATCCCTTAATTAACAGAACAGCAATAATAGGGTCCTTGCACCCTTGGTGCTTGGGCCCTAATTACAAACATTCAAAATACAATTGGGTCCCCAACCTCTCAGTGCTTGGGCCCTAATAATTATAATGATAATAATTTAAACATTCAAAATACACTAAGGTCCTTGCAACCCTGGTGCTCAGGCCCATATAATGAAAGATTAGAGTTACAATAGAATCCTCGTTTCTCGGGCCCTAATAACATTGTTGATCATCTATCCTGTTGTCTAAAATTTTGATCCAACACCTATTTAATATCAGCTTTTAATATCTATCTCTATATTTTTTGCGATTTACACATTTTACGTTGACTTCAGCGATATTTTTCAAATGTTATGTATTTCTGTGCACTTCTCCAGTCGCTTTTATATATATATATATATGTATATATGATATATATATCATATAAATTATCTTCTCTGTTCTTACCGGCACAGGCATTTCTTCTTCCCATTTGTGAGGCAGCTGCTATGCGAAAAGTAGTTCGTGTTTACCAGGAGTGGATCTCTATGGAAGACAAACCAGTGTTTATGAAGGAGCCAGAGAGAGGCCCATATCCAATATCTGCTGCCACCAGTCTGAATTCTGGCCCTCAGCTGGGAGACAGAGAGCATGAGGTAGGTTTTTTCTTTAAACCAGTTATATATTTAATCAAAATATTAAGATAAATATCTAGCCATTTGAACAGGTTCTACTTCTTTCTCAGGGAGTAAACAAAGAGATGGATGAGGAATTGCTTGAGTACAGTGTTCATGCTGGAGTTCAAACGACACTACAGGTTTGTTCTCACTCATCCTTTAAGGCTTTCTTCATCTTGCTCATTCTATTGGTAAACCTTTTCTTGTCATATGGTGGCAGCTTTTTATAGTAGCTCCTGTCCCGTTAGTTGCATCACATATCTTTTTCATTCTTTACTTCATTGAAACTTAGGGTTTTTTTTGTATGTTTTTCATTCTGGTATGGAAGCTGTGCTTTTGAGGTATTTCCACTGTCACATCTGAAATTTGTTACCACCTGTTATTATGAGCAAACATAGCAACGAGAGAGTTGTTTATAAGCAGAAGCTAAGTGAGAATTCAAAAACCCAAATAGTACCAAGATTTGGACCCTAAATCCCCATTGAGTTGAAGATGAGACATTTTGGATGGAGGAGAGATGGAGAGATGTTTAAACCATTTTTTCCTCTCATTCACAATGGGAGAAGGTGAGATCTCTTGACTGACAAGATACAGCCAGAGAATTGGGAATGCAGTATTGTTTGACCGTTATTGTGTGGCTGCAAGGAGCATATTCCAATGTTTCCCACACATTCATTTATTCGTGGTGGCCCGCCACTAATACATTTTGGCCGCCACAAATAAATTTTTCAGCTTTAGACTCGCCCTCGCCTCCAGACTGTTTACTTTTTGTTGCATGTCGTTTCAATTGTGGCGCATTGGGTGGCGGTATGCATTGTCAGGCATGAAAATCCCTCACCTTTCGGTGAAATTCGCCGTTTTGAAGTCAAAAAGGGTGACCTATGTGAATCATGTAGATCCGAGGAGTTTCCTTTTTTTGGGTGGGGGCGGAGTCGGGAGTTTTTTGTTTTTTTTTAATTATTATACAATTGACCTAATAAGCAAATTGAGCACTTCAGAAATTGAGCCTTTTAATCAGTGGTACTCAACTGGTTGGTTGCGACCCAAAAGTGGGTCGCAGACCCGTTTTCAGTGGGTCATGGGCCTTTGCCTGGGGAAGGAAATGCTAAAAAAAAAAAAAAAAATGCGTGTCATTCATACTACTTAACAGTAGATGGCGATAATGTCCTGTAATTCAAGTTGACACCATAGAAAAAGACCTGCAGAGTGAAACATATACAACGAAGAATATATGAAATATGGATTTTCTTATCTTGAAGTCAAAGGTCAGTGAGTGGTTATTTAGTTCTTTGGATTGAGTTCTTTTTGAAACTACTGCTCAGTGGTTGCACTGTTTTATTTCATGTTTCTGCATAAAAACACTAGGGGTGTCCCTGGCCTTCGATCTTAAAAATTTAAGGTGGATCGGATCGGCCGATCAACCTTATTATACCACGCCGATCTTTTTTCATTATTTTTTTCCTCAAAAAGTGATCCTGATTAACACAAATTAATAAAGTAATCATATTACACAAACAACAAATATTTTTTAAACTATATACATTTAATAATTTGCACTGAAATGAGGTTTCCCAGCAGCGCTGTCTCGTATCCACCTTAAAAGTTTAAGACTGGCGGCGTCAGGCTAAACTTTAGCAAAAATGTCAGCACTGTGGCAGCACTATAAAATTACAAAGGCCGACGCTTCAACTGCGACTTGCAATATGTGGAAGGCTGATATATCATGAGGGGTAAGTAAGAAGAGAGTTTACAACACCACCAATTTAATCAGACACTTAAAAAAGCACGCAGCACCGATCACCGCAGCCTTCTGTCAGGGGCCGTGGTGCCGACGGCAGCAGAGCTGCAGCCGACGGCAGCAGCTCTGCTGCCGTCGGCTGCAGCTTCGGCAGCAAACGCTCTGTGAAACTTTTAAAAGAAAGGAAAAACTCCCAAAAGACTCAGAGAAATACAGAAAAATCACCGAGCTAATCGCTGAATGTATTACCGAGGACAACCAGACAATTCAGTTTGTGGAATACAAGGCATTTAACCGGCTCATTAATTACCTCGAGCCTCGTTCCCTTCATTACATGAACGACAAAGGACACAAAGGTGCGCGAACATTTGCAGCGGGTTGAAAGAAGTTAAGTTAATATTTTATGTTATTTTTATTCTGATGTGATTTAATTGATTGCAAAGACTTCAGCTAGTGTTTTCATTGCCTTAAACTGCTAGCCAAGTTCACCTGCTGCTATTTAAATGGAAGTGCTTTGTTCTTTAGTACTGAGACTATTGAACAGTCACTGTTCTGTAACTAAATGTGTTTTATAATAATTCTCCCAAATAAAAAAGAAAGAAAGAAGAGTGTTTAAATAAGTTATTGTTTATTTTATGAGATGATAAAAGCTATTAATCTCAGCTTGGATGCAGGCCTATTTATTAATGTACACAGGAAATAAAATGCATAGGAAATTAAACTCTGTTTGCCCACTCAAAAAAAGTGAAATCGGATCGGAAAAAATCGGAAATCGGCCGATTTTCAAAATTAAAAGATCGGAATCGGATCGGCACCCAAAACACGTGATCGGGACATCCCTAAAAAACACTGTTGAGTCTTAAAAATGGCTGTTACTGAAATGTTCTGATTTTTATGTCAGCCTTATGATTAATGCTTAAATAAGTGGCTAGATAGTTTTAATAGGAAATTGTTATATATTCAGGAAGTGGGTACTCAGCAAATGCTACATATTTTAGTTCTTTTTGAAACTACTGCTCAGAGGTTGCACTTTTTTATTTCATGTTTTTGCATGTTGAGTCTGTTTAAAAAAGGCTGAAGTAAGTGAAGCGTTTTGGATTTAATTAAAATACATCAAAGGGAATATTTCCCACTTGAAGTCATTTTGGTTTTTGCCATTTTGGTTCACCAATAAACTTATTTTTTTTTGTTTTGGCATTCTGTGATATTCTATTCTACTATCTCCGATTCAAACTGCACGATCTTTTCATTCAATAAATTTGAGAAGTTGGAAATTTTCCTTGATTTGGTTCACAGCTTGTCATTAAGGGTGATGGTGGATCCTGAGGCCAAACCATTTAAGAACCACTGCTTTAAATGACAATTGGACGGTCAGTAAATCCTGCCCAGGACCAGTCATACGCCAAATTGTTCCATTATTCCAGTCATTATTCATTCATGTGTACTTGGAGTACAGTGATCCCTTATTTTTCGCGGTTAATGGGGACTGATGCCCCCCCGCAACAATCAAAATCCGCGATTTGGAGCGGGAGCCCCACGAGCCTCAATAATGTGTTTAAAATGTTTAAAAAAACCCCAAAAAGTTGCAAGGCACTGCAGCGAAAAAAGACAAAGGCTCAACTGTGGTCTTTCTGTTACCTTCACAGCCTCTGGTCTCTGAACCGTAGTAAAGAAACTGCTGGTATTGTGCTATTTTTGGCTCATAATTAGCGGCTAACACGCTAACAACAACAAAACAAAAAGTCAGGTTTTCTCTGCTTGGAACGCGCACTTTATTCTGGCACTGCAGGAACTTGTAACATCACACAGGTTGTATTGTTCGGCTCCTGTCGGTAAATGTAAATCTATACACGCTGGGCTGCTGTTTATGCTCACTCCACTTTTCATCTAACCTCGTTTTCTTCTGCTGTCCCACGACACACACTCCATTACCCATAAGGCCACATCATTACCCATAGGGCTACCTTCTTAAAGGGCCAGGCTGGCTCACTGCATTTCTTCACTGTGAGAGAACGCGCACAAAATCCTGTTTTGTTTCTGCGATTTAAAAAATTTTTTTAAATTATATTATATATTTCTGAAAAAAAATCCACGAAACACTAAAACCGCAGTACTTAAACCGCGAAGTGACAAGGGATCACTGTACTCTGAGGTTGAATTGCTAAGCGGGACTAGAAGCAGGAGCTAGTGATATCCATGCTGGGGACGAAGCAGACAAGTGTCCATTCACATTTCCTACCTACATTTACCAGTGGATTGAATTTGGTGAGTTATGGTTTCAATCGTTTTCATACTTAGCGGTATAACAAAGTTACTGCTGTTCGTCAGTTTGCGTCAAGCTTGTGTAGTTAACGGTAACATAAAAGAAGAAACACAGATTTCTTTCTAATATCTCTGTAATTGGTGAATTCATGTCAGAGACGTGTGAGGATGATATTCACGTGAGGGCTAAGAAGGCTGAAGGTGAAGTTGTAAACTCTAGTCACTTGATACCCTAACCCAGTGGTGCGCAAACTGTGGTACGTGTACCAACGGTGGTACGCGGGCGCTCTCTGGTGGTATGAGGGGAACGTCATGACTTTACACATTTTTCCCACATTTTTACTTAAAAAAAAACAAAAACAAAAATGGAAACATACAATGCGTTATAAATACAATGTTATAAATGAAATGTGTAGCTTGACATAATTTAAATTGTGTCTTTAAAAAAATATTAGTTACATATTCAGTTGCAGTGCAGATGTTACAACTTTTGA
This sequence comes from Hirundichthys speculiger, assembly GCA_018398805.1. Classification (NCBI taxonomy): domain Eukaryota; kingdom Metazoa; phylum Chordata; class Actinopteri; order Beloniformes; family Exocoetidae; genus Hirundichthys; species Hirundichthys speculiger. The sequence goes on from JAGFBZ010000653.1 coordinate 103,131, forward strand.
GTATGTTTTTTTGCTCTGAATGAGAGTATGAGTATGTGAGAATTGTTGGACAGAGTTGTAAATGTCTGATTCAGTAAAGTAACAATTCAGGTAATAAATAACCACAATAAGAAATAAACATCTCCACTGTGTGTTTAAAGCTAATTGAAAGGGCATATATGGCACACATGTATATAAGTTTACACTGGTTTCCATTGAATGTTTCATTTGCTTATGTTAGTTTAGTCATCTTTTAGTTAGTAGATATCAGGATTGTGATTCAAGTGTTTGTTCATTCTAATACTTGTGTTAATAAATTCTGAAATATTCTAATGAGAGAAGTTGTTTGTGGCTATTTTACACAGTTTTGTAACATCTGCTGGTTGAAGAGGTTTGTGCTTGGACTCACACCTTCTCTGTTGCTCTATAGCGCCACACCTGGTCACAGGCTGGCACACATAGAACAACAGCCATTTTGAGACTGATTGTGCCGTTTAGTCCTTTTTCCTGATTTATCAGGTGGTGCCCCATTTCCTTTTATTAACTTTGTTAATACCCTTCTGGTTGTTAGCAGCTGTCCCTCAAGACAGTTGGTAATGATCCTTTTATGGCTAAACGAGCAAGTTATACGCCTTATTGCACAACAATGGCTTCACGCAGAATGGGGAGCAGATAGATGGAAGTCTGGACAAAGCCAATGACCTGAACACATTTGTAAGTAGGTTCAGGTCCGAAGCAAGCTCAGGATTTCCAATTGGATTGTAGAAGTGTCTGTCAAAGCCATTGAAGGAAAACCCTGCTACCTGGGGTTCTTCCCAAGCGCTGCCAACAAGGGACACAACTTTATGGCATTATCAGGTTTTTTTATTTTAGTATGGCAGTAAATGCTTTCCAGCCAGTTTTTCGCTATTCCATCCTGGCATGCTGCTGTATATTATTACAGTCTTGTGTCATTAGTGCTCCATAGTTTTGTCATCTGGGCAGGAAAGTATAGAGTGGCAACAGAGAGCTTCCTTGGGAGTAATGTGGAGGAGGGGGTGCCTTTAGTTGAAGTCCATTTCAACTCTACTTCAGCTTAATTTATAATTTTTTAAATTTTCTCTAGGTATTTATCACCTACTCCTCCAATGTTTTCCTCCTGGAGCCCGCCAATGACATCAAGATCCTTTTAGAGGAGCATGTTGACATGTGCAAGCGAGTTCTGAACATCTACCGGAGTCTTGTCATGCACGAAACGATGGACCAAAAAACATGGTATAAAATGAAATACAATACTATAAGATGCCAATATATATATGTTGTCCTTTGTCATTTTTAAAAATAAATAAAACAAAACAAAGAAATCAATTTTTAATATGTTTTCAACTAGTGTTCCTGTTTTTTCTTGTAGGGAGCAGATCTTACTGGTTCTGCTGAGGGTGACAGAATCTGTAATGAAAAGAACACCATCCATCATGCCTCAGGGCAAGAAGAACAATACGCTGTCAGGCAGACTTGCTGGACCCATCTTTCAGGTACATTACTGTTACCATATTATACAGGCCTTTTCCTTTCAGAAGGAAGTGGATAAAGGAAACAGTTATTTGTCTGGTATATAAAAGTGGTAATTAAATGCTTGCACTCAGACAACTCAGTTTATGGGAGACTCACATCATTCTAAGTAATTTATGTTCATGTAAGCGGTGCTTTCATAGAAATGTTTTGATTTTAAGGAGTAGTTTCTCTGAAACTCTTGAAATCTTATATTGTTTTCACACAAAAAAATAGCAGGTTTAAAAATGTTTTTAAGATACAAGTACGCCCATTAAAACTCAAAAATCAAACATAACTACGACCACATGCAAGTGGTCGTAGTTATTGTAAGCTTCAAAGAGGAAAGATTACACTATATCTTGCACTGTATCTTTGTAAAAAATCTGTTTATAAAAAAAAAAAAAAAAGAATGGCTGTGCCCTTTCGTAAGCACAGCACCGTCATTTAAACTGAATGACTCAACATGTGCACCTGGCTTTTCCAGTCAAAGCCAGTCAGAAAAGAAGCAGGTTAATAATTCCAAGTACTGTAGACATTTGACGTAGGACTGAATGCCAATCCTGACCAAAGTAAATATGGTTTTATTTTTGGTTTATTAAGTTTCCTGTATTAATTTATTCTAAGGCAAATACAGTAAGATAGAAGGAAGGTTTCTCACAGAATGATATAGATTTATTATTTGCCCTGCACCACTGGTATGCAGTATTGTTCAGTTTGACACCTCCCTCCCTTTTCTGTTTAGACACTGATAGTAGCCTGGATTAAGGCAAACCTAAATGTCTATATAAGCAGAGAACTGTGGGACGACCTCCTAAATGTCCTCTCCTCCCTGACCTTCTGGGAAGAACTAGTCACTGAATGGTCACTCACCATGGAGACTCTCACAAAGGTACATAAAGTTTCATCTTTCTGATTCATCATTACTTCACCTTCAGTATGTATGCATACATTTAAATAATCTCTTGTTTCAGCACAGGACTGTTAAGCACAACATGGTAACATGGAGCTGCTAGAGCAGTGTTTATATTTTTGTATCCTAGGTGTTGGCGAGGAACCTTTACAGTGTCGATCTGAATGAGCTGCCATTGGACAAACTCAGTGAACAAAAACAGAAGAAACATAAAGGAAAAGGTTAGTTACGCACCAGAGATTTTCGCAAACCTCAAAAAGCAGTAGTTCTGTGACACAGTCAACTGGTTTTGATAGCATATTCACCAAGCCATGTGCAACTCTTTAATAGATTTACAACCCATTTACACATTGTTATTTAGCTTCATATCCAGCATTTGTAAATAACAGCATTGCAGTGCACATACTCCTTATATTTTCAGTTGTATCCTAAAAATATAGACCAGGGCAAATAGATGAAACTAGAGAGAAAAATTATTCACTACTTGTGAATGTGTTTTATTCATACCCCAGCCATCGGTTCAGAGGGCCAACGGCAGACTGTGGATCGCTCCTTCTCCAAAGGCTGGAGTAGAGACCAACCAGGTCAGACAGCAGCCATGAGGCAGCGAAGTGCCACCACTGCTGGTTCACCAGGCATCGAAAAAGCCAGGAGTATTGTACGTCAGAAGACTGTAGGTTAGTTTTGTCTTTTTTTATATGTCTGTCATCCCCCTGTATACAAGTTTAAAGTGACATAACAGAACCTTTGCAGAATGTAACACACAGGGTCCTCCTATAGGCATGGAGGTGAATTCTTGCTCATTCACTTGTTTTCTTCTCCATCATTATTTTCTCAAGTCTCTCAGTCATCTCTGCCATAATGTCCACAATGGCTCTGTGAGCTAGTTTCATCAGTCTTGATGTGTGTTGTCGTGCTGTAAAGTGATATGCAGTTGTGACAAGAGACAGGACTCCAAAAATACTTTGGATGTTTTTTTTCTGATAACAGCGACAGGAGACTGTGAGAGTTAGATGACACTTTGAAAAAAGTAATCAAATATTTCTTCAAATAAAATTGGAACTGACCTTTACACTGTTTTAAAAACCAGATAATGCCATTATTATTCATTTTCTGGCTCACTTGAGGTGCATCTGACTGTTAAGGTACCATAGGGAAATGGGCTCCCTTACGGTCAGGTTGAACTGGTGTTGTGTTAACTGGATTTGACTGGCAAGGCAAGGCAAGTATATTTGTATAGCACATTTCATGTACAAGACAATTCGAGGTACTTTACATAAAACATTAGAATCATTACAGAAGCATTAAAGAGTACATTAAAAACAGGAAGGAAATAAAATAAATGGAATAAAATAAAATGAAATACTTAAACCCTCAAAGAAGATAAGATAAAATGTAAACAGTTGTTTTTGATTTTTTTTAAAAAAGAGAAAAGGATTAAAAATGAAGAGTGCAATTGAATGCTAGAAATAAAATTGAATTATCAGTTGTTTTGATAAAAGGTGGCAAATAGAAAAGTTTTTAACCATGATTTAAAAGTACTGAGTTTTAGCAGACCTGCAGTTTTCTGGGAGTTTGTTCCACATGTGAGGAGGATGAAAAATAGGGCTGTCAAAGTTAATGCGTTAATAACGCCTTAAAAAATGTGTTAATAACACATTAACGCAAATTCTGTTTAATGCCACGCGAGATTAACGTACACACGTTTCTGTAAATATGACCCTCGGCCAACAAGTGTATTTACAGTCAACGTGTGGGACAGACATGGCGACAGAAAACGGTCATGTTTAGCTTTAAGGTGCTGCCAGATGGGTCTGCTGACAAGAAATAGGTTATTTGTATTTACTGACGTTGTGAATTGAGTTACTACCGCAGGGTGCGGTAAAATTAGTTTCACATCCAACATTCGTTTGTTTGGCTTAAAAAAAAAAGGCTTAAAAAAAATAAAAAATCAGATCCCCGTGACCCTGTATAAGACAAAACAGGTATAAATGATGGATGGATGGACAGAACATTAAAAAAAATTATTTGTGCGATTAATTGCGGGTTAACTATGAAAATCTTTTGATTAATCGCGATTAAAAAAATGTAATCGACTGTCAGCCCTAATAGAAACTGAACCCTACTTCTCCGTGTTGTGTTCTGTGACTCTGGGAACAGAAAGTAGACTTGACCCTGATGACGTGAGGGATCTGGTCAGAATCAGAATCAGAATCACTTTATTGCCAGGTACGATTTTACACATACGAGGAATTAGGGCTGAACGATTTTGGAAAATAATCTAATTGCGATTTTTTTTCCTCAATATTGCGATTGCGATTTAATATGCGATTATTTTTAAGGTCCTCTTCTCATGTATTTTTCAAACACTGTCATAATAAACAATATCAGATTTATTTAAAGTGCAGATTACAACAATAAAGCAAACAAATCTGTGGCTTTATCTCTTCAACATCTAACTTTTCACGTTTCATGAAACATGTGTAACATTTATGTAAACATGTGGACTGCACTTCTTAAACACTGTCTGAGATTGACAGGACAGTGTATAAATAAATAAATAAAATATACAGATATAGAAAAAATAAAGCTTACTGATCTCCAGTCAGTAACATCACACAGGAAAATAAAGAAGAACAAATATCTGCTCTAACCAATTGGACATTTTCAAAAAAAAACTTTTTGAACACTAATAGAAATATTATATTTACTCAGTAACAGCAGCACACAACATACTGAAGTGCAAAATGAGTATGGCACTGTTAGCCAGAAAGATTCTTCTGTATAGATCTCAGGAGCTCACAGATATTTTGCAAGGAAAAAGGGGGGGGGGGGGGTGGAGAGGAACTCGAGTTGTCTCGCGCGGTAGGCAGGGTGTTTGTGGCTGTGCACTGTGCCCGACAGAGAGAGAGAAGCGCGGTTCGCGAGGCAGACAGCAGCCAAGTGATGGCTTCAAACCCAGCGGTTTGAGTGCGCGTGAGTCTCTAAATCACCAGAAAAAGTCGCTAGATTTGTCGCTAGTCGCTTTTTACAAATTAAGTCGCTAGGGGGGGAATTGGCAACACTGCTTGCCCTGTCTGCTCTGCTCAGCTCAGCTGGGCTTACTTGCAAGTCACGTGACGTCGCCAGATCACGTGACAAGTCATATCGCGGCTTTTGCGGTTAGAAAATCTCGTTTTATGATATCGCGAGATTATCGCAAATGCAATTAATCGTTCAGCCCTACGAGGAATTTGTTGTGGCGATGATGGTGCTTGCAATTAAGGGAAAAATATAACAAACATCCATCCATCCATCCATTATCTATACCCGTTTCATCCTTGAAGGGTCACGGGGATCTGCTGGAGCCTATCCCAGCTGTCTACGGGCGAAAGGCAGGGGTACACCCTGGACAGGTCGCCAGTCCATCGCAGGGCCAATATAACAAACAATGTAAACTAAAAATATTGCGATATAAATATATATACACAAGTTGTTTTTAGCATTGAGGGCACAGTGACCAGGAGTGATGTGTCATGAAAATGTGCAAATGTGCAAATGAACAAGTAGTCCAGACTGAGCGTTAATGTAACGCATAGTGTTCTGAGTTCTGTCAACCCTGCTGGCCTTTGGCAGTAAGGTTCCCCCTTGTGATCCAGGTCCTAATCAAGGTTACTTCCTTCTAAAGGGGAATTATTCCTTCCACTGTTTGGCTTAGTTTTTTTTCTCCTGCTTGGTGACATTTTTTTCCTTACCATTTTTCTTTGATTAGGATTGAATAACATAATGATATTTGCTCGGGGGCATGATCTGGGTCTCTGTAAAGTGCTAAGAGACAACTTGCATTGAAAGACACTATACAAATAAAATTGAATAGAATTGAACCTGTGGCCCTGTGACTTATATTTGACAGTGATTTCTCACTAGAAATGTCATATTCATACCAGAGAAAGCACAACCAAAAATTGTACATTGTTTTCATAAAATTTTAAAGTTGAACTATTTGCATTGTATTCTAACAGACAAATGGCATATTATACGTTTCATATATGATTTTATAAGAGAATTACCTTTTTCCGTTGCTAGATGGTGACAAAGACCGTTCTTTAAATGTAAACTCCTCTAGCTCTGACAACTGTTTTTCAAAAAAAAAACAAAAGAATAAATTAAGTCTTTGAAGTAAATATTCTGAGAAAATCATCAATCATATAATCACATATAAAACTATATTACTGCTCAGTTTGGTGACTCATTGAAAAATTAGGTGTCATAAAAAACATGTTAAGCTGCCAGAAATATGACGATTGGTTATGATTTCACATTTTGAAAATATAGAGTGGTGTACCAATAGACCAATAGACCCTAAGTTCTAATGTATGCATGTACTTATTCAGGGTGGAAGAATCATCATATGAATGGATTTTGGGGCAGATTGGACAACGCATGTGCAAGTTAGACTTTTCCATTCATGGCTAGATATCGAACTTGATATTGAACGTACTCTCATGGCAACGCCCTTTGATAAAAAGTTACAGTTTTCACTGTCAGTCATCCTCATTGTCTTTCCTACTGATTTGAACTGGTTTGAGGTGTGTTGACTCATCCCACTCGGAGCAGGGATTCCTAATGCAAAACATTTACAGGTTATTACATATTACAGGTTCTATGTGTTCATGATGGGACTATGATCATACCCATCCGTTTTGGACTATATTAAACAATGTATGGCCATATTGGAAAAACTGCATCTTTCATGCAAAATAGCAGACTTCATTTGGGAGTTAGAGCATGGGTCCATGACACTTTTTTGTAGGTCTAAGGCTGATACATCAGACTCACAATGTTCATGTCTTTAGGTGGAAGCATATGGAGGGGCTTGTCGATTTAAAAAAAAAAAAAAAAAATGTGGCGCTATTGAGCCACTTTTGTGTGCCCATGCACCGCACCCTATAAAATATGTAAATTTTGCACGAATGTGTGTGCAAAATTTTGTTTTGTTTTGTTTTTGGATCATTGTTTACCTTTTCTTTCATTCCATCTTCACCCATATAACCATATCACCTGTGTCTTCCACTCACCTCTTGCCCTAACTCCTCACTTGCTTTCTCTATCTTTCTCACACTTTCTATTTTTTTCTCTTTATTTCTCTTCCAACTTCTTCAGCCCTGCGTAGCTGTTCTACGGGGGACTCTCTGCTGTCCTCAGCCTTTATCCGCAGTGCTAAGAGTGCCCCTGCTCTGGCTCCACCTCTTCCTGTCCTCCTTCACCACCACCACCACCCTTTTCTACCCCCTCTTGCTGACCTTGTGGCAGGTACACTTTCTTTGCACTACTTGTCTGCCTGCCTGATGCCTGCCTGGAAACTGTACTGTTCTGTCAGAAACTGAAACATTACCTGTCTTCTTGTTTCCCTGTGTTTTTTTGTGTATGTACTGTCCCATGTTCTCAAGTGATGTGTTTTGTCCTTCCAGCAGTTCAGTTCATAAAGTTGTCGACCAGTAAATAATATAAAATTTTCAAATTTTAGAAACTGGACATCACATTTTCACATTTTATTTATTTTAGTCTAAAACTAAAATAAATGTTTATTTCTCCAAGTGTCTGAACTGTCTGAACAGAACAGAAAATAGTAAAAATATTGTGTAATTGACATGGCATGATATGTGAAAATAAGTTAGGAAAAGTTGTTTATCAAATTTCAATGCCATGAAAATATGTTACCATAATCTCACTTTAACAATATAACAATGTTTAGTGTTAGCAGTGCAAGAAAATGTCAATTAAGATTCAAATTAAGAGACTATACACCATCTGATAATGTTAAACACCACAACAGGATTATGAGTTATCTAGTCACTGCTGTCGGCATGCTTTTCTTAGCTGCTATTACTCAACCACTCTCATTTCTTAAAACAGCTCTCATCACAAAGTGTTACCCACAATCCCACCACAAAGGAAAATCACATGGAGTATACACACGTGGACAAAATTGTTGGTACCCCTCAGTTAAAGAAGGAAAACCCCACAATTCTCACTGAAATCACTTGAAACTTACAAAAGTAACAATAAATAAAAAATTTATTGAAAATCAAATAATCAAAATCAGCCATCACTTTTGAATTGTTGATTAACATAATTATTTAAAAAAACAAACTAATGAAATAGGGCTGGACAAAAATGATGGTACCTCTATAAAAGATTGAAAACTATTTGACCAGAGTGACATGATCAACTCATGGTGTGTCCTTTAATTGACATCACAGGTGTTTCCAAACTCATAATCAGTCAGTCTGCCTATTTAAAGGCAGACAAGTAGTCACTTTGCTGTTTGGTGAAAAGGTGTGTACCACACTGAACATGGACAACAGAAAGCGAAGGAGAGAATTGTCCCAGGACATCCGAAAAAAAATTATAGACAAACATCTTAAAGGTAAAGGCTATAAGACCATCTCTAAACAGCTTGAAGTTCCTGTGACAACAGTGGCTCATATTATTCCAGAAGTTCAAGACCCACAGGACAGTAGCCAACCTCCCTGGACGTGGCCGCAAGAGGAAAATTGATAACAAATTGAAGAGACGGATCGTTCGAATTGTATCCAAAGAGCCCAGAACAACCTCCAAAGAAATTAAAGGTGAACTCCAAGGCCAAGGTACATCAGTGTCAGATCGCACCATTCGTCGTTGTTTGAGCCAAAGTGGACTTCATGGGAGACGACACCACTGCTGAAAAAAATCATAAAAAAGCGAGACTGGAATTTGCAAAAATGCATGTTGACAAGCCACAAAGCTTCTGGGAGAATGTCCTTTGGACAGATGAAGACCAAACTGGAGCTTTTTGGTAAGGCACATCAACTCTATGTTCATAGACTCAAAAACCAAGCATACGAAGAAAAGAACACTGTCCCTACGGTGAAACATGGAGGAGGCTCAGTAATGTTTTGGGGCTGCTTTGCTGCATCTGGCACAGGGTGTCTTGAATGTGTGCAAGGTAAAATGAAATCTGAAGACTATCAAGGAATTCTGGAGAGAAATGTGCTGCCTAGTGTGCTGCCAAAGCTTGGTCTCAGTCACAGGTTATGGGTCTTCCAACAGGACAACGATCCAAAACACACAGCCAAAAACACCCAAGAATGGCTGAGAGAAAAGCGTTGGACTATTCTAAAGTGGCCTTCCATGAGCCCAGATCTGAATCCCATTGAACATCTGTGGAAGGAGCTGAAACATGCCATTTGGAGAAGACACCCATCAAACCTGAGACAACTGGAGCAGTTTGCTCATGAGGAGTGGGCCAAAATACCTGTTGACAGCTGCAGAACGCTCATTGACAAATACAGAAATCGTTTAATTGCAGTGATTGCCTCAAAAGGTTGTGCAACAAAATATTAAGTTATGGGTACCATCATTTTTGTCTAGCCCTATTTCATTAGTTTGTTTTTTTAAATAATTATGTTAATCAACAATTCAAAAGTGATGGCTGATTTTGATTATTTGATTTTCAATAAATTTTTATTTATTGTTACTTTTGTAAGTTTCAAGTGATTTCAGTGAGAATTGTGGGTTTTTCCTTCTTTAACTGAGGGGTACCAACAATTTTGTCCACGCATGTATTTGTGTGGAGCATAGTGACACAATAATTTTTTCATTTAGGGAGCAGATTAATGGATTACAAAAGAAGTAAATTTGTGATTCATCACAATTATGTCACAATTAATCAAAGGCTTGGTTGACCATATAAAAGCATGGTCAACCAAGCCTTTGATTTTCAGCCGTTAATCCAAAATAAGAAATTATTGTAACTTTTTTTTGATACATTTTTGACATGAATTAGATTATTTTTCTGTTGTGTACAAATATATGTGGCACTATTTAAATACCTCTCTGCATGGAACTTTACCTACCTGTTTTTCTCTCTGTCTTGTAACCTGAATGTTTTATTTATCTTTCATGCGTGTCTCATTAAACTAACTTCAAATGTCTGCATAATTTTGACATGTAAAGGTATTTATTTTCTCTATATTTCTAAGCCTTTCTAAGATTTTTGTATATTTCATTTGACTTCAATTATTCTTGCTGTTGCATTTGTTTTGAGTCTTCTCCATCTTTTTACAAGGCAGTGGTGATTGTTTTGATGTGTATTGTGTTTGTTTATGTGACCGGTGTGGTCCATCCACTGACGAATTATTCCTCTGCGTTGTTGTTTATGAATAAAAGGCAGGGACACATTTCCAACTGAACAGCTTTACTGTTGACAAAAATGAAAAAACAGTGGGTGACGTGCGTGAGTGTGTGCTCAGCAGCATATACTAAAATAATAACAAAGACTTGTGTTAAAAAACGGACCACTTTGCAAGGCTACATGCTAATGCTAACTTAAACTAGCAGTAGTAAGCCACGACCAAAGCAAAGAAGAAAAACTATGCCACAAGTCTGCAACACAAAATAATCATCCTTATAAATATCCTTATTCAACCTACCCATGTTTCATGAACCGAATTAACCTTTAAACTATTCTTGTTATTCATATATATGGCTCAGAAAATTTTTCTCCACTTACCTCCGTCACAGCCGGTAGTGATGTAACGAGGCGTGCCAAGGCTTCGAAGCGTGTATCGAGTAGTGGAGGGGGCGTTTCCGGGAAGCGCGTATCGAGGCTTGCTTCGTTTAGGGGAGGAGCCGAAAGCGATGACGTCCGAAGCTTCGCTGCCCGGCTGTACAACGTGACTGCTTCGGGAAATGGTTCAGATCTTGGCGCGGGGTTTGACAGCTTTATAAACGCCACAGGCTCCATTCAAAATGTGGGTTTTTGTAGGCGAGTTGCGGTCAGTTCAGAGTGTGGATAGAGTTTGGATAGCTTGGATACTAGAATCTGGATAGCGTTTATATACAGTCATGGAAAAAAATATTAGGCAACCATTTTTTCTTCACTTTCTTGTTCATTTTAATACCTGGTACCACTAAACGTCATCATGTGACTAAAACAGACAGAAAAGAAAACACTGAATGCATAAAAGCAGTGTTTTTGGCAGTACAACGCCATAGCTATTGATGTAAAAACTTAAGTGATTTAGGTCATAATCAAGAAAATCATGGAAAATGGTAAGAAACTGAAGAAAACAAGGGTGGTCTAATAATTTTTTCCATGACTGTAGTTTGTACATGATGGCACATACATTTTTATGCACCCTAGCATCCTCTGTGCCATGTGAAAGGATATTCTCCAAGGCTGGAGAGATTGTGTCTAAAAGAAAAAGGAATTGGTTAAAACCAAAAACTGTGGAACAATTGCTATTTCTGAAAAAAAAAAAAAAAAAAGTATAAAAATTACCCCTTTAATGGTCATCATTGTCCAAGTTGCACAAGCATATACAGTGCGCCCCCTCTGTAGTTCCACAAGCACTTTCACTGTTCTCTGCCCAGGTGATTTTCTTAAATGACAAAAAAAAGTGAGCTACCCCGGTAGCGCAATGGTTAGGGCTGGCGGCCCATGTACAGAGGCTACAGTCCTCGTGTGGCTGGTCATGAGTTCGACTCCCGGCTCGTCGACCCTTTGCTGCGTGTCTTCCCCGTTCTCTCGGTCCCTCTTCCTGTCTCTCTCCACTATAAATAAAGGCCACTAGTGCCAAAAAAAATTGCACAACATGCTGTAACATATGACACTATTTTGGGAAATCATTAAACAGAGATTACATTTAAACAATATTTTATTATGCACTTGATTATTTATGTAGACCAATTATTTAGTCATACACATTTTGTTATTCACAGTCATTCACAAGAGCCATAACTGATACATAAATTCAATACATCACATCTTAAGATTTCAACTGGCTATGACTATAAACCTGACCAGTAGGTGGTGTCATGTGCATATGAAGCGTCAAGAAATGAACCCTTTTTCGAACCAATTGGCTGAAGTGTTACGAAGCCTCACGATGCTTCATCCTGCCATCACTAACAGCCGGAACGGCAGTGCCCGGAGTGTGCATGCGCCACCTTATGGAGGGGAGGGGAATTTCCGCTGCTCGCACTCATACATACACACACGTACACACCACTACACTATCAACAGGCAGGAAAGAGAACCAAAAAGGAAATAAATAAAATTGGGGGTGTTTTGGTGAAATTAGTAAAACATTTCTCTTTAGCAAACTGCTACATACATTTTTTTTGTTGTGCATTTTTGCAGTAGTTTCATTTATGGTTGATGGTGATTACAGTAAAATAAAAGTTTAACTGATGCCTATCTTGATTTGTCTCAATTTGAATATAATATTGGTCACAGTAATTTATATTCATGTTCACCATGGATAAATACATGTCCTTTTATTTCAGCTTTCTCATTTTTTTCGCATTTAGAACCGAACTAATATTGCTCCTCTTCTTTCATCCTCTTCCAATTAACAGATCTAGAGGACTCACCGATCACGCTGACATCCCACACCTCTCGAATGCGCCACTCATCTCAGAGTGATGAGGCCCCTCCCACCTCCTGTTCTGAGGTCTTTCAGGGAGGGTCGTGTGACCTGGATACCACAGCACCATCCTCCCTTGCAAGAAGCAGCAGTGCCTCTGACATCATGGAGCCTTTCATCACAGAGCGGGTCAAAGGTGAAGACTCCCAGAAGGATCCAATTTTGATCCGTAATCCTTCCCATCCTCACTCCATACCTACTTCCTTATTTGCAGCCAACAGCCACATTGTTCAACCTATCTCACAATCCTTCACCTCCTCCTCTCCCACTGCTCTTACCTTCTCCTACATTCCTCCCTTGTCCTTAGAGGCAGAAGCTGATGGTAGTCTTTATGACCAATCCTGGTTCCAGCTTGGCTCTCAAAGATGTGTTTCTAGTTCTGATCGGGACTCTACCTTCACCTTCTTATCTGAAAAGCAAATTGATGCAAAGGAGGGGGTAATTGGGGCTGAGGTAGTGGAAGATGATTTATTCTCCTCTATTAAGGATTACCTCACTCACAAAGGAGGTGAAAGGAAGGAGGAGGGTGGAGAAGGGGAAGGTCCTGATGATGCAGCAGAAAATGTCCATGTCACTTCTCCTGCACTGATTCAAACTGGGATAGTTAGGTCAAAATTAGACTATACAGGACAGCTAGGAGAAGCAAAACAGGTCTTAAGTGAGAAAGGAGGGGTAAGTAAATCAGTAAGACACAGCAGTGTGGATTCCACAGAGGAGAATGAGGCAGAACAACGGAGTATCTATGAGTGTCTGGAGATGCAGTGTCAGTGGCCATCTCTCGGTGTTAAGGGAAACACTAGTTTAGAAAGAAACACTAGGGTAAAAAAAAGAGTGGGAACAAATACTGAAACAGTATTAGAGAGGAAATTCGACATGAGGAATCAAGTAAGAAGAGACAAAAAAGATGATAAAGAAGAAGTAAGTGATGGGTCCAATTTGATGAGACAAGATACAGTTGAATCTAACATGGAATCAACTCCTCAAGACTCTGACCCTGCTAAAGTAACAATGTCCCATAGTAGCAGCAAGAAGTACCAATCTGTGAATGTTCACGTCAGCTTCCGGCCCTCAACTGAGTCTGTCCAATTCCACAACCCTCTTGAGAACAAGGAGGCTCATTGGAAAGCCAGGCTTCGTCGACTCAGTCACTTCCACAGCCATAGTCATTCAAGTGCAGAGAGGATAGGGACAGGAACAGGGGTAGCGCCAGGAGGGAAGCTGGGAGCAGGAGGTGCAGGTAAGTTTGGCTCTGTGGCAGGAATTGGCCACAGAACAGGCACAAAAGAGAAATTAGCTGGGATTGTTACAGATAGCATTGGAGCAGGGGCCACAGCAGGTGCCGGAGGCCTGGAAAACAGGCCTGGAAATACAGGAGACAAAGGCAAGCAACATTCTGGACCTTGTACAGTATGCAACCTTGGCACTGAGGTTCATTCAGAGATATTATTAAGTAGTTCAGGTTCCTCAGGCATATCCTCTGGAGTGCGTGGACGTTTGGGACGTTCAGCCTTGCGATCTCGAGCCTCTCGCTCACGCTCCCAGGAGCCCGGCAGTAGTACCTCAAGACATCATCAGGGGGCTCTTCTTGGTGGCGTCTACAAGACTGTTGTCTATGCTCTATCCTCCAAACCTCGACCCAGAGGTCAGGGGTCATCCCAGGGTTCATCGCCACAGCGGCAGGGTCGGGCTGCCATGGGTGACGCATCGCTAAGGGATCTCTACTCCCATGTCCTGGGCTACTTTGGACGAAAGATAACTACGCCAGGTGAGGATTGCAAAGAATGAAGTGCGTTGCATAGAGGACAGCAGATAGAGCAACTATGGAAAGACAAATACTCACCAACACATAAACACCAGCAAGTCTCTTTCCCTTTTGGGCTGCTTTTAACTTGTTTGCCATAATGGAATGATAATGTTTGGCTGTAACTCATCATCTTGTTGCTGGATTGAAACTCCCTGTTGATGTGTTTCCACTTGAACAAAGCCCATCCTCCTACCTGCGTCTTATCAAGAGCCCTGGCTCCTCCCAGACCCATTTGCTTCTTTAGCTCAGAAGCTCCCTTTCCCATTTTCCTGTCTTCTTTCTTCTAAAGTTTTTGGGATTTTAACCTGCACTCCTCCCTATTTACCACCTCCTCCCTCTCCTCAATTTTGCATGTAGCCTCCTCTGCCTTCTTGGCCTCCTCCCTGGACTTTGGCCCCTCCTCAGTTTACAGAAGAAAACAGCAGTCTACAGTGAAGAAAAGCTATTGGCTACTGAATTACTATTGCAACAACACATCCTCAGTAGAGTAAAACTAACCTGTCTCACGATGGTCTAAAGCCAGATCACATTCCCTATTAGTGGGTGAACAATCCAATGCTTGGATTTGAAAAAAAAGCACAAAAAGACAATGCATAATACCCTTCTGAAAGCTGCCAGATGTTTTACTGGATTTTCCAGTTTCAGAGCTGTTGTTTGTTGTTATGATACTATTATAATGAAGAAGGATTTTAAAAAGTCATTTTTGGAAGTCATTTTTGGAAGTAAAAGTGTACACATTTTTATGGAGCGTAAACATTATTGCAGTTCATTTTCATACCACTAGATTGCAGCATAATACCCTGTAAAAATGACCAGCTCTGTAAGAAGTAGACACAGAATTGAATGGATAAAAAAGGTATGGACAGGTTATTTGCCTTGTACACAAGCATCTTAATTTAGTTTGAATAATTGCCAAGCAACTCTTTTAAATTGTTTCTATTTTATTTTACTGTGAGTCAGCCTATGAATTTGCCTTGATGTGAAGTCACTTTTGTGCAACTGCAAGTTTTTGCTTCTAACTTATTGTTTCCCTTTGGAACAATTGCCAAATATGTCTTTTATTCATTTGCCAAATAGGTAACACTGGCACCAGAGATATTTTAACAAGATAATTGAAATGGACCTAGTGTTCTTGCATATTCCATCTTGACAACACACTATCAAATCTTTTTTTCGTTATGCAATTACATTGAATTTAGTCACCGTGAGTCATAGGACTTTAATTGGGAAACAGGATGCCATGATTGGGTGTGTGTCATTAAACTAGTTAAACTGTAACTTTTTTTGTTGTGTGTAACCCTTACTCCATCTTGCTAGGCTTCCACAAACAATGCCAGGGTGTGGTTAGGTAAACCTGGCATGGTTATGCCATTGAAATGAGCTTGTTCAGCTACATTTAAGTAATTTTAAACTAAAACAAGTTCTTAAACTGTGTAAGTGCTTTGCATTTGCTTCGTATTAGTATCTTCTATTTTTACTTAACTCCATTTACTGTACATGCGTATGTGTGTATGAAGAATGTGGGAGTACTCCCAGTCTTCTTGTGGATGAGCATTAATGCTTGGTGGGATTGCTAAGTATTTTCTTTGTCCACATCAAACTCTTTTTTGCTGTATCTGTGGCTTGGTTCCACCCTAATGTAAGGGTTTGGGAAACACTGTTTATTATATATTTTTTCTTTATTCATAATGTAGATAAGTGTTGCTTTGCTGTCCAGACAGTAGTGTCATGTTGGACTTCTCTATTGTGGGTCTGTGGGTATTGGGGAGATTGGACAGGTTAAATATGTAAAGACACTGTGGAGGGGAATGGTTGCATGACATTACTCAAGGGTTGGCTACCCTTACACCTCAACACACACAGAGTGCTTTATTTTGTGTGAATTTCACCAGCTATGATATATTATATATTATCAGCATGTCATTGTTTATTCTAATTTTGATCACATAATGTCACGGATACATGGATCTCTTTACTGTAGATACACATAATGTCTTATTGGTGTGAATGCATAGGCATTGACACCTATGGAGATCCTGTTTCTCTTTATTGTGTGAATGCTGTACAACATTTACGCCATTGAGATTCTGTTTCTTACTCCGCCATTTTTTGATTCTTAACTACTAGTGCATACTTTGTTATTTCAACCGTTGTTATACCAAATTTACCTTGTATACCTACTTCAGCATACTTTTAGCTAGAGGCACCATTCAATCTTTAAATGGTTCACAAAACATTAGATTATTAATGTACTGTTTTTGAAAATCTTTTGTTGTTTTTGAAATATTGTATTTTTTAGTTTTACCCATTTCTTAAAAATCATTTCAGACGGCATAATGCATTTCCAATAATGGAATGTTTCCCATTCAGAGTGCAACTGACAAACTGCCAGAGTGGAGAGATCTCAAAATTAAAATTACAAATATATCTTTAAACTGTTCTTGAACCCAGAGTTTTAACCTCACAGACATGCACTATATTGCCAAAAGTATTTGCTCACCCATCCAAATTATCGGAATCAGGTGTTCCAATCACTTCCATGGCCACAGGTGTATAAAATTAAGCACAGAGGCATGCAGACTGTTTTTACAAACATTTGTGAAAGGATGGGTCGCTCTCAGGAGCTCAGTGAATTCCAGCGTGGAACTGTGATAGGATGCCACCTGTGCAACAAATCCAGTCGGGAAATTTCCTCACTCCTAAATATTCCACAGTCAACTGTCAGCTGTATTATAAGGAAATGGAAGTGTTTGGGAATGACAGCAACTTGGATGGTTGGCATATTACATCTTTCTGTGGTCAGGATGTTGCTAACTTTGCTGTGGTTAGCATTTTGCTAACTTAGACATGGTTGAAATGTAGCTAACTTAGCTTCAGTTAACATGTTGCTTTTCTAACATGTAGTTTGAGTTTAGCATGTAGTTGCTGTTAGCATGAGGCTAACTTAGCTTCATTTAGCATGTCTGATTTAGCAGTGGTTACCATTTTTGCTATCTTAAGTTCCTTGAAGATTCTGCTCACTCAGCTGTATTTAGTATGTAGCTAACCTGGCTGCATTTAGCTTGCTTTTTCCTCAGCTGGTATTAGCATTTAGGCAGTTTTGCTGCATTTAAGTTTCTGCAAATTTGCTTTTATTAGAATTTATCTGACTTAGCTGTGTTTAGAATTTAGCTAATTTAGTTGTGGTTGACATTTTTCAGCTTTTTAACACATTCTGCTAAGATGCTCTGCCAAATCCTACTATATATGAATTTGTTACATATTATTCTGACTTTTTCTGAATGTTATACAAGTTTTAAATACTTCCGCATTCTGTGGGAAATTTCAACAATTCTGGTATGAAAACATTCAGATCTTTCTGGAGATTTATGCTTTAACTTCTGCTTTTTTAAATCTTTGTTTTTAAATATTAGGCTTTATTGTACATTTTGGGCCTCTATCATTGGCGTTTTGTCAGTTTAGGAGTGTTTACCTTATGCTAAATTCTGCTACGTTTCAAGACTCTTTAGTTGTTTAGATTTGCCCAATTTTTAGTTTTCAGTGGAGTTCACGTAAATTTTCTGCTTTCAGCATTCACACACGCATTTTAAAAGAAAATGCAATGTTGTAGTTACTGACAGTTTACGGTCACTGATGTGATGCCAAAACTGTTACTGTTGTGTAATCTAAATTAGATTCATAATATTCATCATCAAAGCTAGAGGAGATATTGTGATAATGTATCAATTGTGGGTGCATATTCATAAATGGACCAGTTAGTGCTCAGAAGTAGAAATTAATCAATGGTCAAAGTAAGCCTGAAGCACATATTTTCTGATATTACTTCTCCCTTTCTTGTTTGGATGGATGAAAACTCTAGAATTTCGATGTGAAATAAGGTGAAAAAAATCCCACTGCGACCGGCGATTCACCATGCCCCGTGGTTGTCAAATGCTGAAAAAACGAGTACTTATGTCGCCAAACCTATCAAATGGCCGATTTCAGGTCAATTTCCATCAAATTGTTGTGATGAAAGAACTACCAGCAGCAATAACGAATCTATGACTTATACCTGAGAATCTGTTCAGCTGAGTACCACCATGATGACCAACTTTAAAATATATACCTTCTCAATTAGCTTTAAATTCACAGGAGAGATGTTTATTCCTTATTGTAGTTATTTATTGTTACCTGAATTTCGTTTGAAACGTATTTATAATGCATTGTGGCCCCGATCGTACACCTCCCGCTACCCGCAAATTGCAGGTTTAGGAACCTCCGCTAACCGCTAATGCAATCTTCCGCTTCCCTAAAGCCGCTACCTGTTATGCCGACTCCCTTACTCACATTGTAGGTGTGACAATGGTGTGACAATCCGCAAACTAGGTATCTTGCGATGGCGGGCTTCCCTAAACTCGCGATTGCAAGATACCGAATTTACAGAAAGCGCAACCCGCATTTCGGCACGTAAAAGAGCATGTCCAAATGGCATAAATGTGCGTCCACCTGGTCACATGTGGACGGCTCTACCTCTTGATTACGCATCACCGTTTTACTTGCATACGTTTTTATTCTCTTAAGGCCAGAGGATGTCTGATGAGCAGTTGTGGTGGATGTGGGAAAAGTCACGGACAGACACGTTAGTCTGTACAGCTGTGGCATGATCTCATTCAGATGTTTGCTGTGTAGGAAACCAAGGAGATATTTGGGACAATTCCCCTCAAAATCTGTCATGGCCTACATCACAGTAGGCAAACAAGCTAAGTATGGGGAGAGGAAGGAGCCCTGCCTCACCAAAGAGAACTCCATCCAACGGAGGAAAAGGAATGAAAAATTGGCTCAGCTAGCTCATGTAACTGCCCTAAAACATAAAGATAGAAAAGTTGGTCAGCTAAAAAAGTGAAAATGATCTTTGGTTCATTCCAACTATCAATATATATAAAATGTGTGTTTACTCTGTTGGATCTTCTGTTATCTCATGAATATATGAGTGTGCTTTTATTGTTGTTTTGGCTATTAAATATGATGTTGAATCTGATTATGTGGCATTCAAAGTAACAATTTGGACAACTTGATGTTCTGTACTTGATGCTTCCCAAATACACAATGCTGTGCTCAGAATGCCTCCTAAAGCACCCTGAGAGTGCTCAAAACTCAAAATTTTTGCTTTGCAAACCACTTCAGAGTTTTTCTCAATTTCCTGTTGACATCCCTGAACAACACACACCTACAGCTGAAAATCATCAGCTTTTATTAGGTACCATTGAAACCTTATCTACTCCAGCCTATTTGAGCTCACCTCAGATCCAACTTTTTTTGCACATTTATCACAACGCTGGCGGATGTACCTGAAAAGAACTCCATTTTGAGCAAAGCTTGTTTTGTTCTGTGGTTGCCTTGTTATTTAAAATCCACCCGAAGGCAGCAAAGTAATTGATATTTTCTGTTCAGTAACCAGAAGCTTTGTTGACTCAAGTCTTTTCTGGTATCAGACTACTGGACACCAGACTACAATGCAGTCTGCAGATTTACTCCATCTGACTTTGGGTCCATAGATGCTTTCTGCTCTTAGCCATACTAACCACTGACATCGCATCCAAAATAGGAACAATATAACCAGCTGAAACATGACCTCATTGTTACACATCCGGGCATTTTGGCTCAACGTCACCGTCTTGTGCATCCAGTTTGCTAGTGCAGAACTTAATTTTTTCTAATGCAGTCGTGTGTTCACAAGTTACGAACATTAGTTGTCAGAATAACGTCAGATAACAACACCCAAATGACATCAAAAGGCAAAAGGAAAAAGTGCAAGTATGTGGAAATGCTCAATGTCAAATTGAAATCTCATTATGCAAGAAATGAGTGAAGTCAGTCTATGGTAGTCATGATGATATTACCAAATTCTATCTTCAGGGTTCTGAATGGGATCCTTTTACTTTCAAATGCTGGTCACCTCATTTAATTTAAAAACAACTCTTATAAGTTCTGAATGTTTCCTGAATTAAATAAATACTGTATAAAGGAGATTAAGTAGGCTAAGGTAGGCTAAGACCCGATGTCCATTTATGTTAATCTTTCCCAGTTTGATTTGATAAATGTTAAATCGAAAACCAAAATTATAGGCACAGAAATTAAAAGTCTTACCTTTGACAAAATGGTCAAAACACACTTTAGAATAATCTGTAGGAACAAAGTCTTTGTGGCTAACTTGCGAGATCCATGTTTCTCACTGACGAGTTCTTCCTTCTTTCTTTGATCCTTCATATACTCCAATTATAGGAGTCCAATCTGCTCTTTCAAACACTAACAATTCCTCTATGTGGCATTTTAGCGACTTTAATTTCTCCCTCATAAATGCTCAATTTAGTGTTTTAACATCATGTGAATACTATGAATAGGCCTTTGTTTTGCTGTTTCTTTAAAAAGGTCTTGCCCTTCATGCATGATGTGAATTAACTGTTGCATTGCTTTTCTGGTGAGTTTTGATGTGCTTGCTCCTCTGGCTTTTCATGGTCCCGTTTCCTTGTTTTTCTTTGTTTTGTTTTGTTTTATTTTTTTTTAAACAAAACAAGTTCCACACATGGTGTTGAATTTTTTAAATATATAATTCTATTCTATTTTGATATATTTCCTTATTATTAATGAATCTGCAGCTGTACTTTTAGCTTTATATGCCACATCATAATGCTTGAGAGATGCACTTGATAATTACCCAAGTTTCTGTTTCTGATCAAAAAATAAAATGTTATATCTCTGTGTTACACTACCCTGTTATATGCTGGTTAAGTCTAATAACATTTCATGTGACAAATCCACATTATAATGGTATTTATATATTTCTTCCTTTTGAATTATTTGTACAGATGAACATCAGTTACTGCGTCTGTGTGTTTTATTTACATGAATCTTTTATGTGTGAGTGTATATGCATTGTTGTCCTGAACTATACCAACTGATCACGATCTCAGTGTGTTTGCTTGTGAATATGTGTATATAGCCACCAAAGAAGAGATGGTGCCAAAGGCCCGTCCAGTCTCTAGTGATGTAGGAAACAGCAACCCAAACTTCTCTGACCTCATGGATGAGTTCATTCAGGAAAGGCTGAGGACCAAAGGGACAGTGGTAAGTAGAACATACACACTCTTACAGTATTAAAATGTCACATACAGTGGAGGAAATAAGTATTTGATCCCCCGCTGATTTTGGCAGTTGTCATACTAAGAAATAAATGAACAGTCTCAGATTTTTGTGGCAGCTTTATTTTAACAGTTATAGAAAGAATATTGAAAAAAAATTGAGAAAATTACACAAAATGAAAAATAAAAATTAATTTGCAAGTCAAAAAAAGTGGCAGGGACAAAGTTGTTGAACTCCACAAGGCTGGAATTGCTAAAAAATCAAAAATAAGAAGCTGAATGAGAAGGTGACAACTGATGGTGCAATTATTTGGAAGTGGAAGAAGTACAACATGACTGTTAATTGACCTAGACTGGGGGATCCATGCAAGATATCACCTCATGGGGTCTCAATGATCATGAGAAAGGTTAGAGATCAGCTGAGAACTACATGGGAGGAGCTGGTTAATGATCTCAAGGCACCTGGGACCACAGTCACCAAGAAAACTATTGGAAATACACTGAGGGCCCTATTTTGCGCCAAACCTCCTAAAGCTGCTATTAAGGGATAGCAGGTAGCAGGAGGGGCGTTTCCCCACAAAGAACGCAATCTTCCACCTCCCGAAACCTGTGATATTACCTGCACCAACCACTATATTATGCATACATTATGCATGGGAGTGGTTAGGGCGTTCCACCTGTTTAACCAATCAGTGCGTCAGTAGCCATTGCCTTTAAGAGCAGGTTGCGCTACCAGCAAACTGCTATGGAGCGTCTTTTCACCCAGATCAGAGCAGCTCTCATGGGCAGCTCGTCTGGGACTCTGCTGTAGAGCTTCCTCCTCTTCTTTCCTCCTCCTCTGCACCTAATGTGGAGCAAATTATTTAATCATTTCTTTTGTACTCCAAGAAGTTTCAACAAACTGCTCAGAAAAAAATAGAGTCAGTGAACTTCCAGGAAAGCTTTTCTTAACTAGAAAAGCTCTCGGAGAGCGCAGACCTCCACCAAGCACAACAGTTCTCCCATATAGCGAATTACAGATTGCGATAAAATCCGCCCTCTAGATCAGATCTGGTTCAACCTCTGAAATTTTGTAGAGGTTTTCATTGTCAATACCTGAGTGAAATTTCATGAGTCATGGACAATAATTAACTGAGATGTTGAGAAACAAAATTTCCAGCCCCATTGAGCGCATGTTACGTTCCCAAGCTGGGTTGTGAACCCACAACCTTCCACCTCTGGGGCTCCTGCGCACAACCCACTGTGCCACCTTCAATCCTCTACATAGACACTCAGATCCACCTCTGTTTCTCCTTCCCCTCTGACGAGCAGCCCAGGTGTGGCACTGCACACCTGTACCTATTCAGTCATCATTCAACCAGACTCGTCGCCAGATCTTCCCATAGAAACGCCTGATCCAGCCATTCGCAGTGCCACCTCCTTGCCTTCGTCGTCCCCTGGATTGTTGGTTTGGCTGCCAACCCTCGAATTCTCATTTTTTTTTTTACATCTGAGAGAATTAAACTCTTAAAATTCCAGATCTCCCTTCCTGTCTCCATTGTGGTTGCTTTAGGGTTCAAGAAACAACTAAACCTTAACAGCGCAATGTTATCGAAAATTTTAAAGTGATCCAGAATCCAGGATTTCTTCCGAATCACACCCAAAATAAAATCAGTTCTTCCTTTTCACATTTCTGACAACTCCTGAAAATGTCATCAAAATCCATCCATACCTTTTTGAGTTATCTTGAACATATCCCCTGCGCTAAGATGCACCAAGACGCATAGCTGCTGGGAGCGGTGCTTTTTAAAGTACTGCAGAACAGATCATTGGATGAGCATTGAGCCAGTGGAACACGTATGATGACATCTACCTTCTACCACTGAGCGCATCTCAGGTGTTCCGAGTGCAAGGAGGGGGTCAGAGGGATAGGCGCACAGTACAAGAAACTCCACAACAGAGTTCTGTGATCTCCTCGTTTCCTCCTCAGCAAACATCTGAATGAGATCATGCCACAGCTGTACAGACATCCTCTGCCCTTAATAGAATAATAACGTTTGCAAGTAATACAGTGATGTATAATCGAGAGGTAGAGCCGGTTGTGCATTCCACATGTGACTGGGTGGACGCGCAATGACGTGATTTGGACGCGCCAACATGCCAGTTGCGCTTTCCACAAACTCGGTATCTTGCGGTACCGGTATCTCGCAGATTTTTGAATAGAGGGTAGTGGGTGGTCAGACCACCTGCTACCCTCTATTCTAAATCTGCAAGATACCGAATTTGTGGAAAGCGCAAGAGACACGCCCATTGCCGCACCTACAATGTGAGTAAGAGAGTCGGCATAATAGGCGGCAGCTTTAGGGAGCGAAAGATTGCATTACCGGAGGTAATGCAATCAGCAATTCCTATTCCAAATAGGTTCCTAAATCAGCAATTTGCAGATAGTGGGTAGTAGGTAGCAAGAGGTATAAGATAGGGCCCTGAGACGCAATGGTTTAAAATCCTGCAGTGCGCGCAAGGTCCCTCTGCTCAAGAAGGCTCACGTCCAGGCCCGACTCAGGTTTGCCAACGAACATATTAATGACTCAGAAAGAGACTGGGAGAAGGTGCTGTGGTCAGATGAGACTAAAATTGAGCTCTTTGGCCTCAACTCAACTCGACATGTTTGGAGGAAGAGAAATGCTGAATATGACCCCAAAAACACCATCCCTACTGTCAAGCATGGCGGTGGAAGCCTTATGCTTTGTGGGTGTTTCTCTTCTATAGAGACAGGTCGACCTCACCGCATCAATGGGAAAATGAACGGGGCCATGTACCGCAAAATCTTGGGTGACAACCTCCTTGCCTCCACAAGGACATTGAAAATGGATCGTGGATGGGTCTTCCAGCATGACAATGACCCAAAACATACAGCCAAGGAAACAAAGGAGTGGCTCCATAAGAAGCACATCAAGGTCATGGAATGGCCTAGCCAGTCTCCTGACCTTAATCTTATTGAAAATCCATGTAGAGCTGAAGCTTCGAGTTTCCAAGCGCAAGCCTCAAAACCTTCAGGATTTGGAGATGATCTGCAGAGAGGAGTGGACGAAAATTACTCCTGATGTGTGAAAACCTAGTATGCAACTACAAGAAACATCTGACAGCTGTGCTTGCCAACAAGGGTTTTGCCACCAAGTATTAGATCAAGTTTTGCTAGGGGATCAAATACTTATTTCCCTCAATGACTTGCAAATTGATTTTTATTTTTCATTTCGTGTAATTTTTTTTCAGTATTCTTTGTTCTGTTAAAATAAAGCTGCCTTAAAAATCTGGGAATGTTCATTTATTTCTTAGTATGACAACTGCCAAAATCAGCAGTAGATCAAATACTTATTTCCTCCACTGTACCACTTACAAATATAACTTTCTTCTTGATACACAGTCTCGTCGTGGCAGCAGTCCAGGAAGTCTGGAGGTTCCCAGAGACCTGCCAGAGCTCCTGGAGGCTGGTCAGAGTCCTCTGTCACAAGCTCTTGATGATCTTCGGCCTATTGATGATCCAGGTGTTCCCTCTGAGTGGACATCACCTGCAAGTGCCAATGGTTCTGATGTCCTCAGTTCTGACAGCCAGTCAGACTCTTTTAATGCCTTTCAGTACTCCACATGCAAATTTGATAGTAAGGAACCAAATAGTTATTTCAAATCCACTCCTAAATATCATCCTCCCATAATTTGACATTACAAATTCTGCTTACTTATGATGTTAAAAGTTAAAGGAAACCATAAATGTATCCTTGTCAGTTTTAGTCATATCAAAAACTGAAGATGTCTTAGGGAAAAGGGGTTTGCCCATTTTGGGTATTTGCTAAATGATTATAGTTTTTTTTAAAATGCACATACCCAATCTTGAAAATTTAACATGTAAGGTCAAGGGGGACGTACCTACAACCTAGTCACTTTTGACTAGGTTGTCATTCAAGGAACTGTGGTGTTTGGCATGTAAAGTGATGCTTGTTCAAAGTAAACACACTTACAGTTTCATGGTCATGATTAATTTGCTCCTTTTTTTTCTTTTCAAGATTTTACCTTTAGTGCAGATGCATGTGGAGTACATGTTGGATCTGGAGGAGGTGGTGTAGGTGGAGGAGTTGGAGGGGGTGACAGCTCACTGGACCGGGATAGCATGGGTGGGGTTGTGGCTTCTGAAGAACATGAAGTAGCGAGTTTAACAATGCTTCATATCGACTCAGAGACGAGCAGCCTCAGCCACACCGTCACTGTTACTGGTATGTAAATATTCAAGCACTTTCTCTATTACAGCACAGTTATAAACATTTCCAAGAAAAATTATTATAAAAAAATAAACAAAATTTATTTTATTACCGAATCTGAATGGACTACAAAATGGCTACAAAAATTGCACAGTTACTATGAAATGTTTGTTTCCTTTCTTTTCTTACTTTTATGTCTCTCTCATGTCTAGGTTCAGAGAGTGCCTCACCCATGCATTCCCTTGGGGGCTCTCGTTCACAGACGCCATCCCCTGCCACACTAACTACAGAACACGCTGATCACAAACACTGCCATTCACACACCCACTTGCAGCTGGACCAAAAACTCCATAACTCTGTTTTGCAGACACCCGATGACCTCGGTAATATTCCTGGACATGTGTTCCACTTTCAAACATATATTTTGTTGATACAGTCATGGAAAAAATTATTAGACCACCATTTTTTCTTCACTTTCTTGTTCATTTTAATACCTGGTACCACTAAATGTCATCATGTGACTAAAACAGACAGAAAAGAAAACACTGAATGCATAAAAGCAGTGTTTTTGGCAGTACAACGCCATAGCTATTGATGTAAAAACTTAAGTGATTTAGGTTATAATCAAGAAAACCATTGATAATGGTAAGATATCAGCTCTTAAATAAAACTCTTGAGCAATCTTTGTGGTTATCATTATGTTTGTCCAAACAAATGTACCTTTAGTTGTACCAGGCATTAAAATGAACAAGAAACTGAAAAAAACAAGGGTGGTCTAATAATTTTTTCCATGACTGTACAATAAATAATTTGGTTTATAAACGAAAAGGATGAGTGAAAATGCTTACGTGTTGTTTTCCTCGACTCATACCTCATCTTCCTAATAAGAGACAGGAATGTCTGATTATTGTCTTATTCTAGAAACAAGTGAGTTCCCCAGTGAAGACTGCAGTGTGATGGCAGGTGGTTCTCTGACTGGATGGCATGCAGACGTTGCCACAGTAATGTGGCGGAGGATGCTGGGTATCCTGGGAGATGTTAACAGCATCAAGGACCCAGAGATACATGCTCAGGTTTTTGACTACTTGTGTGAACTATGGCAAAACCTGGCCAAGGTGTGTACTTATAAACAAAATTGATGCACGATAATTTCTCTAAACTTTATTGACTAATTAAATAGGTAAAAATGGGGATTTCTCATTTCAGATCAGGGATAATTTGGGTATTTCTCTTGATAACCATTCGTCTCCCCCACCTCCCGTTCTGATCCCTCCACTAAGAATCCTCACTCCTTGGCTCTTCAAGGTAGGTGTAATTGAGAAGTAATTAGAATTTATGATATTTATGCCTTGTCACTTATGAGAATCTCTATATGTGCTTGACTGTTGGCTAATAAATCAAATTTTGATTTTTATTAAGTTCAGTTAAGTTTTATTAAGGTCAGTTTCCAAAGTCACATAAAATGGCAGTGTATTCTTATGTTTTATGTTTTACTCTTTACTCTATGTTTTTACTCTTATGTTTTTCTTTTGGGTGCAGAAAATGTAAGGTTGCATAAGTATATCTTTTTCCTCTTGAGGCCACGATGTTGTCAGAGCGTTACAAGCAAGGGAAGCTTCATGCCTACAAGCTAATCTGCAGAATCATGAAGAGAAGACAAGATGTTTCCCCAAACACAGACTTTCTCACACACTTCTACAACATCATGCACCAAGGCTTGCTGCACCAAGACCAGGTAGGTGTGTGTGAGTGTGTGAGACTGCATTTTTTTTTTTTATAACTAAAGCTTTATTAATTTTCAAGGTATAATTATACAGAACAGCAGTGTCAGTGAGTTGGATTCCTTTTTTTTTTTTTACTTATTTTTTATTTCAATTTTTGCAGCTTACATAGACAAATACATACAAATTCACATTTAGACTGCTGTTTCTCCTTTATGATCTGCTTAAAATAACTTTAAAATATATGCATCAGGTTAAACTTACAAAAACAGTGGATTACATGATTAAACAAGAATAACATACAAACATAACTATAGGTGATAAAATAATAAGTAATTTAAATGAAAATAAATAATAATAAATAAGAGCAATAAAATGGACAAAATAAAATAAAAATAAATACATAAATAATGTAACTTTTACTGCATTAGCATGGTCATGGCAGGTTTCCATCTATTAACAAATATGTCTTTTTGAAGCCTCAAGGAGTAAGTTATTTGTTCCATATGATAGATTTCCCAGACCTTTTCAATCCACAAATGGTAAGTTGGAGGGTCAGGCTTTAACCATTTAACTGTAATACATTTAAGAGCCGCAATCAGTAATACTTGTAAAAGGTATTTTTTCCCCTCTTTCCATTATGTCATTTGGTATCAATCCTAGCATTACCATCTTGGGATCTTTGTTAAGAGTTCTCTGAAATACTTTTCTAAGTGCCTCAAATATCTCATCCCACATTTTTCTCAATTTAGGGCATGCTCAAAGTATATGAGTAAGGCTACCGATGTGTGACCCACAACTTCTCCAGCATTTATCTGAGTATGTGGGTCCCATTTTGGATATGACCGTTGGTGTTCTAAAGAATCTTATTATTACCTTCCACCTGTATTCCTGCCATGTGTTAGAGTTAGTGACTTGATGTGCTTCTGTACATATTTCCTCCCACTCCTCTCGCTGTATGCCTACATTCATTTCATTTTCCCATTTTTCTTTGGTCTGAAGAGTTCCGTTGGACCTCATATCTAAATATCTTGTAAAAATGGCCAATAATTTTCTCATTCCCACGGTCAGTTTGTAATTTTATCAAAAATTCTTCGATTGGGGTGGGCTCTAGGATTTTAGCCCACTCTCTATGTTTTGTTACAAAGTCCCTTAGTTGTAAATACCTGAAAAAGTCTGTATTGGGGAGTGTAAATTCCATTCTTAATTGTTCAAATGTTTTAAAACACCCATCTTTATGGAGTTGGTGTAGATTTGTGAGTCTGTGCTTAGACCACTCTCTGAATCCTAAGTCCATCTGTAAGGGGACAAAACCATTAATAAAACCAATGTTGGGTAATGCTGAGAATGCTTTTGGCAACCCATAGAATAATTTTATTTTCCTCCATATCTTCAATGTGGTCCTAGTCCATTCGCTCATTTGAGTCTCACCAGGCAGAACATCCAAGAAGAGCAGAGTCTGTAAAGGCCGTTGGCATGTGTTTTTCTCAATGTTTGAAATGCTTTACAATGAAATCATATCTAGTGGCTAAGATTTCTAAAAACACAAGCAGTATTTGTGCATTTCTCTCACTTTTGCTGTCTCTGTTAGCTTAGTGTTCTTTTAATAAAAAATCTTGCTTTATTTTATCAGTCAACAGATGCCTTTCTTTGTCTGTTTTTTTCTCCTTTCATGTCCTCTCGAGTATTATTTCAGCAAGTAAACAAAGCCATATCTATCGCTACATTGGATGTTTAGCTAAGAGTTCAGTTCACAGCTTGTATTTGCCATAATGCAGGACTGCCATGGAACTGTACGAGGCTACCAAGAGCCAAAAAAGGCCAAAGTTCCAAAGTGTCACTTGAAGTAACTTTAAAATCTGCTGAACATCTTTTTTCCCCTTTTTTTGTGTCCTGATACATTCAGTCTTAAAATTGAAAAGGGTGTACATCTGTTTTCACATGACTCCATGTTATGCACTTAATGTATTCTCTGGTTCACATGGCAGTTGTAAAAAAAAATGTGTTACTTCTCTAGGACATTGTGAACACCATCATCAAACACTGCAGTCCTGGGTTCTTCAGCACTGGTCTGCCTGGAGCCACCATGCTGGTTTTAGACTTTATCATCGCAGCATCTAGAGTCACTGTGTGCTCATCACTCAATGTAAGAACTAAAAAAAAGATGCTTGCGTACAGAGCTTTGTTTTAATTTAGATTTCGACTTTCTCTTGTCTTCTCACAACTTTCCTTTTTGTTGTCTTATCTCACCTACTTCTCTCAAAGGCCCCAAGAGTAGAGGCCCAGATCCTTCTTGGATCTCTGGTGTGTTTCCCAAACTTGTATGGGGAGCTTCCTGCTCTTCATCCCACCACAGCTGATGTGGTACTCACCAAGTTTCCAGATGTCAAGGTAGATGGAAGAAGATAGCTTGGAGTTATATAACTGAAATGGGTATTTTGGTTGTCATCATTTCCTGTGATGTCATCATTTTTAACCAGAGTATTATATAGAAGAGTGAGATAATACTTTTAAAAAGACATCTCCTAAAGCTTTAAAAGGTTCAAATACTTTATCTGCTTTCCATGTAATCCAGGTCACTTTCAGTCTTCTATTTTATGTCTGCTGTCCATAGGAGATGTCAGAACAAAAGTAATAGGTTAATGCCTCATCGGGTATTCTTGAAATGTTTCTGGGGTATTGGAGTAATGTTGTTTTTGTTGTTCTTGATGTTAAAATAGTTAATGGGATGCATGGCAGCACCTCAGGCTTGCTCACTGATTTCTTATGAAGCGGAAACTTGTTTTGAATCACTAAGCAGTTATTATCACAGGCTGAAAGTACAAAACCAGTGAATGTGCAAATGTGTTTGAATTGTGACTTTGTGTCCATATTTTGTGCAGTGTGTGTGCATGATATACAGTAACATCTCATATTGTTATTGCTTGTATGAGTTTTATTTTTATTTACATGTTTCAGAACTCAATCTCTTATCCACTCCTTTTAGGCTGTTTAGGGGAACCTGAGCAAGAGGTTATAAATATTAACATATTTTATTAAATTCTGAAGATTAACAGTCTCTGTGTGTGGTGTGGTGTGTGTGTGTTTTCTTTTTTAGGAGCACATTATAAAAACCATCCTGTCTTCTGCCAGAGATGAACCCTCTGCTCCTGCTCGGTAAGTTTTGTAGGGGTTTTTTTTTAATATGTTTTACAAAACAAGAATATTAAGATATTAAATAAATTAGCTTTGAGTCATATATTTTTTTCCACTTTACAAAGTTGTACGGAGTTTGTGCGGTTTGGAAAAACCTGGAAAAGTCACGGAATTTTAAAAGGGGAATTTCCAGGCCTGTAAAGGTTTTGGAATTAGATCATGTTTTGGTCGGGGATCAAATACTTATTTCCCTCAATGACTTGCAAATAAATTTTTATTTTTCATTTCATGTAATTTTGTCAAATTTCTTTTCGATATTCTTTCTATAACTTTTAAAATACAGCTGCCATAGAAGTCTGAGACTGTTCATTTATTTCTTAGTATGATGACTGCCAAAATCAGCAGGGGATCAAATACTTATTTCCTCCACTGTGTACACATACATACATATATATATATATATATATATATATATATATATCTCCCCAGCACCCCCTGCTGAGAATATCTTCCTGCGGCTATGTAACCAGCGATTCTATCCAAGTAAAACAGTGAGGAAAAAAAAGAAGACAACAGAATGCATCTTTGACTTATTTTATGAGTTATAGTGCTTTGTCAGTGTGGTTTTGCAAAGTTATTTGTGTCATGACTAACTATCATCACAATGATGGTGCCAATGAATTCCAATTATGCAGAGCTTTTAAGCTTCCAGGCTGGACATTAAGTACTGTGGTAATGTCTGAACACCCCAAGCCTTGTTCTTTTACCAACATTTTCATGACATCCATATTTATTTTCCAGTCACTTTAAGATCCAAAGAGAAATCAACTTAACCCAAAATAGAATGGAATCCTAATTAAGTGATGTCGAACTCGTCTGAGACAGTCTCCTAAAACAGTTACTGTAAATCTGTGCTTGGTTCCAAAAAGGACACACCTTTACTTTATTAACCCTGAAAGTAAAACAGTTGAATGAACATCTTCAAAGAGTGATGATTACATACTTTTGGGGTTAATTATGTTTTTCTCTGTGTTTTTCCATGTTTTTGTCCCCCATGTTACATCAGGAGTTTGTGTTTTTTATTAGATCTTCCTTGTAAGAAGATAATGGTAGTTAATGTAACAATGTTGTCTGCTAAATATGTCTGTGTTAACTGCCTGCCAGTATACTTTTATTTTTATTTCATTTTAATCAGTTTGTCTATGTAAAATGTGTGTGTAATTTAACTGGATGTACATTGATCATATATAAAAGACTAGCTGCATTTGTAGTTACTCTGTATGTGCATAACTGCTTACTCATACTGTGTCTGTTATGTCAGGTGTGTTGCACTGTGCAGTCTGGGTATCTGGCTGTGTGAGGAGCTTGGTCATGGGACTCAACATCCAGAGATTAAAGATGCTCTTAACGTCATCTGTGTTACCCTGAAAGTAAGTCCAGCCTGTACACTCTAAATATCAGTAACATTCTGTCCATTTCCCAAACCACCTACTGAGCTTCAAACAAGACTTTTTTCATTTTATCTAAATGTGAAATCTGATGGATAACCTGTTGAGAGAGGTAATACTCTGATGTACTCATTACCCAGAACCTTTACCGTGGGGCATGCAGTGCCGACCATTTCTGACTGGTTAGGGTCTCTCTGTGTTTTTATTTCCACCTTGCTGTATCAGCCATCTCAGGTTTAATATTTGCTATAGCTAATAAAACTGGTAATGTTAAGTTTTGCCATAAGAATAGTTTTTCCAGTGTTAAACCGCAAATATGCACTCGACAGGTGTTTTAATAGTTTTATTCAATAAGCAGTTCAGATTTTGAGGGTACTGTGATAACACATACCCATATTATTTAGCCTCCCTATCTTTATGCTGACCCTAGTATAAATTTTGTTTCATTTGTTTCACCTCAGAAGAAGGTAGTGCCAAATTTTGGAAAAAAAAGGCACAACCCACATAAGAAGAGGTTAGAATTGACATGCTTTAATTTCATCCCCTTAAACCAGGAACAGTACTGAAAGGACATTGTTAAGAAGGGGGCTTTTGTTCTGTATCTGTTGCATTTTGACCAAAACATGTCACAGATATTTAATTAAGACTTCAGGAAATCGTACCAACTCTTGAAAATTAGGAAATATGTCTTAAAATATGCCCTCTATAAAGCAATATAAACTTTCATTTGTTAACCTTGAGAGCATGAGTTGTGGGTTTTGTTCATTTGTACAACTGTATGCCTTTCCTGTTGTAACTGTGAAATGAGACCAAAAACAGGCCTTCAATCAAAACTCTTACAAATTCTTTACAAAAAATTAAATATTTTTTATTATTTCAACATTATGATATTAGACGGTATTTGTAACATGATTTTGAAAACAGGGTTACAAAGTTCTGTACAAAGAAAACCAAAACAAAACATCAAGTTCAAATAAAATTAAAACTGCAAACAGCATTGATCTTGTCCTCGCACTTATCGCTATTGCCCCCAGGTCCCTACCACCTTTCCTCACAAGTCAGGAATAAAGAAAATGCAGAAATAATTTTACTTGGCAAGAAAATAGAAATGATTAAAGTTGCTGTCCAGCTTGAATCTAGAGGTATGAAAACTTAAAACTGGTTAGGAATCTACTCAGAGCACCCGAGAAACCGATGAAGAAGCAAAGGAACTAGCGGTTTACTCTCAGGTACAGGGCAGAGCAGTTTATCCGAGATTATTATGAAAAAAATACTTTATTTATCCCATAACGGGAAATTCAATAAATAAAGGGAAATTCAATAAATAAAGGGAAATTCAATATGAATAATAAATAATAATAATAATAAATTCAATTATGTGTCTGGTGATTCAAAATTCTGCAAGTTTTGCCAGCACACGATTGAATGGACACAAAAATATACGTGCAAGGATCAGTTCCATCCATCCATTAGCTCCCGCTTGGTCCGTAGTCGACTCGCGGGGGCAGCAGCTTCAGCAGAGGGGCCCAGACCTCCCTCCCCCCGGCCGCTTCCACCAGACCAGCTGAGAGATATAATCTCTCCAGCGTGTCCTGGTCTGCCCCGTGGTCTTCCAGCGAGGATCAATGAATAAGTGAAAAGCACAAATGTATGGTTTCCCAAGGTTTTTTTATAGTTCAAATCTACTTATGTTTCAATAGAATGTTGTGTTCAGAATTCCGTTCCAAAAATAAAGCTGCTGTCTGACTCTGACCAAAACCCAGAGTCTGCTGCTTCCATGACCCGGTAAAATCTCCTTTTCTCTCTACATCACAACCAGACGAGCCGAGCGGGATTGGTCGCTCTAGAATAGAGCTGTGTTTATTCTAATGTCTTTGATAAGGACACACACACATACAGTGGAGGAAATAACTATTTGATCCCCTGCTGATTTTGGCAGTTGTCATACTAAGAAATAAATGAACAGTCTCAGACTTCTATGGCAGCTTTATTTTAACAGTTATAGAAAGAATATTGAAAAACATTTTGAGAAAATTACATGAAATGAAAAATAAAAATTAATTTGCAAGTCATTGAGGGAAATAAGTATTTGATCCCCTAGCAAAACATGATCTAATACTTGATGGCAAAACCCTTGTTGGCAAGCACAGCTGTCAGATGTTTCTTGTAGTTGCATACTAGGTTTGCACACATCAGGAGTAATTTTGTCCACTCCTCTCTGCCGATCATCTCCAAATTCTGAAGGTTTTGAGGCTTCCGCTTGGAAACTCGAAGCTTCAGCTCTCTCCATAGATTTTCAATAGGATTAAGGTCAGGAGACTGGCTAGGCCATTCCATGACCTTGATGTGCTTCTTATGGAGCCACTCCTTTGTTTTCTTGGTTGTATTTTTTGGGTCGTTCTCATGCTGGAAGACCCATCCATGACTTATTTTTTAATGTCCTTGCCAAGGCAAGGGGGTTGTCACCCAAGATTCTGCGGTACATGGCCCCGTTCATCTTCCCATCAATGCTGTGAAGTCGACCTGTCCCCTTAAAAGAGAAACACCCCCAAAGCATAAGGCTTCCACCGCCATGCTTGACAGTAGGGATGGTGTTTTTGGGATCATATTCAGCATTTCACTTCCTCCAAACACGTCTTCACATGACTTCACACCAATTTTCCCCTTTAATAGTGGTTTGCATACCACCAACTCATCAACTGACTCTGGTTGGATATCATGTTGAAATAGAGCAAAACCTGTTAAATAGAGTAACCGTCTCAAAAACTCAATTGAGTGATGTTATGGATGTTTACCTTATTTAGATTACTAACCTAGGCCTGAGGCTTATGCTATGTCTGCAGTCTGTGCACGACAGTTGTAACGGAACCATCCTGGAGAAAGTGCTGTAGTGAGCGCTTTGTCAAAGAAACCCCACCAAATGTTTGCAAAATGCTCTCCCACCAGCACAGGAGCAAGGTGTGGACCGTGTCACTCCTTGGAAACTTCAAGTATGATCTGTTCACGGATGTTTTAATACACATGAACACCCAGAAACATACAGTAATTAAAGCTGCAAACAGTGTTTATCGGGCCCTCACACCCAATGCCACCGCCCCCCCAGGTGCCCAACGCCTTCCCAAGCCAGTCAGGAATAAAGACAATACAGAGATAATTCCATTTGGCAATATATGGGAAGAACAAAAGAATAAAAAGAAGAAAATGTTTCAAAAAAACACAACCGGCTGTTCAAGTTGAAGCCCCTCTATAATGACATATTGGTAGACTGCAAAGCCTTGTATCATCCTGACCAGCAGCTTTCCATTGATGAAAGAATGTTGGCCACTAAAGCGAGACTCGGGTTTAAGCAGTATGTACCCCTCAAACCAACAAAGTGAGGGATAAAGCTGTTTGTTCTTGTGGACGTGCATGGCTACACATGGAACAATTTCATTTATGAGGGTAAAACACCCGAACAATTGGACTAGGCTACTCAGATGTCATGCGACTTCTGGATCTGCCAGTATTGGGGACCTGGTATCAAATGTACATGGACAACTTTTAGACCAGCTCGAAGCTCCTTTGTGATACAAAACAAGTGATTGTGGCATCCAACTTTCCACCAAGCCTTCATTGGCTTCACTGCCTGTAGAAGGGTGAGGGATGACGGTGGAGCTGTTCGTAGAACTGATGTTCCCATACCTGACGCAATGAAGAACTACAATGCCTACATGGGTGGAGTGGACCTTTCTGATCCTCTTATCAGATAGTATGCTACACAAAATTAAGTGGTACAAAAAAGTATTTTACCGCATAGTAGAAATTGCTGTAGTGAACTGTTAGATTATATACAAACAGCTTGCAGATGATCATGGAGAGACCCCTGTGAAAAAAAGACATTCAGGGAGCTCTTCATAAAAGAAATCACAACCCACCAACCATCCCTGGCAGCAACAACCTGTGGACCCATTTTTCCCTCCCAGGATGTGACAAAGGATCAGGAACGGAGTGTTTGTAAAAACAAGACCCCAGTAATTTGCAGAAAGTACAGGACACCCCTATGCATTCTTCCAATGTGGAACTGTTACATTCAGTGGCATGATTCACAGAAATCATAAAAAACAAACAAAAAAATACTGATTTTTTTTCCTCATACCTTGTCTTATTTTTATCTATTTATAGTATGATTCTTCTAGTGTGATATTTATTTTCTTATTTATACTCTTTATTTATAGTGTAATTTTTCTATTGTGATATTTATTTTCCTATTTATACTCTGAAGTGTGATTTTTCTAGTGTGACATTTATTTTCTTATTATACCTTAAAAAACATACCTATTTTAGTTTGTGTATTTATATTGTGGAATTTTTGGATCTTTTTTGTTTCTTTTGGATTTTAGATCACGGTCCACAATAAAAGAATATGTTTTGGATTATCCCTGCCTCCTCCCTCCTTGACCTGCAATTAGTCCTCACAACCTCAAAACCTTGACAGTGACATGTATATGCTCCACATGTAGTCAAAATATATTATGAATTGATGGTTATTACACAGTTATGTACGTTAGTAGCTATGTGGTTTGTGGTAATACCAAGAACAAGCTGAAATTTTAAAAATGGCAAATTTGTGACTATTTTAACTCAAACTGATGAAAAATATCAAAATGTAAAGCAAAAAATACCTTGATTGTCTTGGAATATCATTTGGTTACCATGTGTCCATTTGGAGTCTCCAAGTGGCCTTTTTGGAGCTCCGTCTGGATTTGTTCATGAAAAGATGACTGTAGAATAGTCATAGTTTGTGCTATCTTCTTCAAATCTGAAACACCTGTTCAGTTATAGTGTGGCTACAGCCTCATACTGTCATTTACCATTTCAGATGAACATGCAGACTGTTATTCATCCTGAAAGTCATTTCTTATTTCAGGCAGATCACCTAGAGTGTTCCTGACAAAAAAATAGGGAGGGGGGGGGGGGGGGGGGTGGAGTGCTAGAGGTTAACTACTGATGTGACCTGGTTTGAGGTGTGTTCACTCATCCCATGAGGTGCAGTGATGCCTGATGCAAAACATGACATTTCCTGTTGCCGATAGGTGGCACTACAACCGTTCCTGAATATTAGAGGTTCTATGTATCCAGGATGGGACTACGATCATACTCATCCATTTTGGACCAGATTAAACAATGTATGGCCGAGTTACAGCGTATTTCTCTTTCATGGCGAGTCTTCGAAATAACATCAAACTTTGCTGCATCAGTATGGTCACGCCCTCTGGTAAAGAGTTAAGAGTAAAGCTTCGCAAACTTTAATCAGCCATGTGTCTAGATTTGAACAAAAAAACATTCATGTCTTCAGGTGAAAGCATATGGAGGGGATTGTTGATAAACAAAAAGAAGGTGGCACTATTGAGTCATTTTTGTGTGCTCATGCGCAGCACCCATAAAATAAATTTTGCACACAACTAATATGTGTGCAAGTACTGCCTTTAAAGTGATGAGTGGGACAAAAATGAACTCAGACTTTTTTCGGAACAGTAAATGATTAACTGGATTGTGTGAATTTAATTCCACAATGACTGTGAATAAAAGGTGTCTTTCTTTTCCTAGTATCCCAATAAGAATGTAGCGCTAGTGGCATCAGACATCCTTCACCTCCTGATCAGTTACGTGGATCATCTCCAGAAATTCCCCCCCGACACTCCAAAGAAGATTATTGAGGTGAGATAGTAATTGTTCTAAACACTTGTATTCATAATTGGAAACATTTGATTGTCTTGTTTGTGTATCTTAACCATACTGTTTTTTTTTCTGAGCTATTTACTGAAAACATGTGTAAAGTTAGAGCCTTATAGGCCTGTTATACCTTGTACTACAAATACACTAGAGTAGTGATTCCCAAAGTGTGGGCCATAGCCCCCTGGTGGGCCGTCGCGGTACTGCAGGTGGGCCGTGAGAGGTCATTAAAATTAAACAAATATGTTTTCGATCTTTTTAAAATACGTTTTTAATTTCTGTAAAATATTAACGACATGATTTAAAAACATTAAGAAGTAACAAAACAAATCA
This sequence comes from Hirundichthys speculiger, assembly GCA_018398805.1. Classification (NCBI taxonomy): domain Eukaryota; kingdom Metazoa; phylum Chordata; class Actinopteri; order Beloniformes; family Exocoetidae; genus Hirundichthys; species Hirundichthys speculiger. The sequence continues at coordinate 141,507 of JAGFBZ010000653.1, forward strand.
GTTAAGTGTTATTCTACCTTCATCTTAACTTAATATGACAAGTGTCACCTTATTTGTTGACCCCTTACATTAATATCAGAACATGGTTCCTTGTCCTGTATGTTGATCACAGTTGTGATTAAAGGTTTCGGTGGGCCGGGGAGATTTTTTGCATTTCAAATTGGGCCTTGGTATTCTGAAGTTTGGGAATAGCTGCACTAGAGTTTGATGGTGTCCATGTGACATCAATGGCTTATTGTTAACCATGTACCTGACATTTTTTGTGACCGTGCAGTTTTGCAGTTGGGGTAGGACAAATTAGTGCTGATAATTTTTATTTAATGCCCTCTTGTTAAAAGTCATGCATTGAGTTCGCCCAGGCTGTTAATATGTTGCATCACAGATTGGAATGCTGAAGCAATGTAATGACCGGCAATAAGCCAAATCAAGTTGTTGTAAGGGTGTCTGCTCTGCTCCTCCCTTGCTCTGCTGCTCAGCCACACTCCTCATCAGCCTAAAGCTTTCACCTAATTAGGAATAATTAATTTTAATTTTCACCCCACCAGCAAAATTCCACAATCAACTAGACAGACTGACCGCAATGACTTCACCACTCAGGTGTTTTCAACCACTGGTGCCATGCTGACAGTGTATGTGCCCAAACGGAAGAAGACTGTCTTATGGAAGTATTTCTGTGCCATCTGAGTTTGAATACGAATTTTTAAGATTGAAATTTTTCAGCATCAAAATCAGACTTTGAATTTTAAAAAACATCAGATTTCTAGCACTGAATTTTTTTGTTGAATTTCTTTACATGTTGAATTTTGAAAAACTGAATATTTTAAGACAACAATTTTTTTAACACTGAATTTATTTTAACAAAATAAAATTCAGAGGCAAAAAAAAATTCAGTGCTAGAAATCTGATGTTTTTTAAAATTCAAAGTCTGATTTTGATGCTGAAAAATTACAGTCTTAAAAATTCGTATTCAAACTCAGGTGGCACAGAAATACTTCCATACTGTCTATATTCTCAGCAGCATCCACAGCGTGATTCAGACTGATAATACCATCAAAAAGAAGCCAAACACCGTCACACTTTACAGTACTACAAAGTGCGGCGTGAATGTCATGGACCACAGGTGCAGGGGAACACTGTCTGTGCAGGAACACAGACAGTGTTACTGTAACAGTTGCAGTGTTCTATAGCATGATTGATATGGCAGCACTGAATGCACATGTGCTGTATCAATCATGCACCGGGAGGCAGAAGAGAGGGGTGGACTTCCTACTGGAGCTTGCAAGAGAGTTGGCTAGCAACCACGTGGGTACCAAGAAGATTCAAAAAGAGCAATTACTTCGGCAACAACCTTCCACACCTAGCCCTGGAAAAAGAGCCAAGTGTCAGGTTAAAATTCAATGTAAGGACAACCATGCCACTCTGCGATGTGTTGACTGCTACAGATGCATATGTGAAAAATGCAGAAGGGAGATGCCATGGCAGTGCCATTTTTTTTTTTTTTATTTGTAAGTTTTGTACCATTTTTTTTATCAATAAATCCTAGCAACAAAGGAAACTCATGTGTTGATCCCTTCTTTTCTGTTGATCCTTCCCACAGCATACAGCACATTTTCCAGTTTGTCTTTATTGCTATGTGCCGTGAGGTACAGTGCCTATAGAAAGTCATCATACCCCTCTGAAATTGTTACTTTATTTGTCATATAACCTGAAATCATAACCCATTAAAAAAAAACTTTTTCCAGCTTTATTTTACAAATTTAGCCTTACAACATCAAACTAATGAAAAAAACTGAGACAGTTCTGAAAATTTATAAAAAATGAAAAACTAAAATAACAGGGTTGGAAAAGTCATCAGTCCCCTGATTTAATACTTCGTAGAGCCACCTTTTGCTTTAATTACAGCCATCAATCTCTTTGGATATGTCTCTACCAGCTTTGCACACCTAGATTGGGGAATATTTGCCCATTCTTCCTTGCAGAATTGTTCAAGTTCAGTCAGATTCCGTGGTGAGCGGCGATGGACTGCTCTCTTCAAGTCCATCCACAGATTTTCTATTGGATTTAAGTCAGGGCTCTGACTTGGCCACTCAAGGACATTCACCTTCCTATCCTTAAGCCACTGCATTGTTCTTTTAGCGGTATGTTTAGGATCGTTGTCATGTTGGAAGGTGAATGACCTGCCCATCTTCAGCTGTCTAGCAGAGGGACGCAGGTTTTCCTCAAGAATTTGGGTGTACTTGGCAGCATCCATTTTCCCTTCAATCCTGACCAATTGCCCAGTCCCAGCTGAAGAGAAACACAGCCCCACAACATAATGTTGCCACCACCATGCTTCACAGTAGGTATGGTGTGTTTTGGATGGTGTGCTGTGTTTGGTTTTCGCCAAACATAGCGCTTCGAGTTCAGTCCAAAAAGTTCAATCTTGGTCTCATCTGACCATAAAATCTTTTTCCACATGGCAGCAGAATCATCCAGGTGTGTTTTTGCGTAGCACAAACGAGCCTGAGTGTGGGACTTTTTCAGAAAAGGCTTCTTTCTTGCCACCCTGCCATACAGACCAGCTTTGTGTAAAACTTGTGAGATTGTTGTCACATGCACAGACAGACCAGTCCCAGCCATAAAGACTTGTAAGTCCTTCAAAGTTGCCTTTGGCCTCTTGGTAGCTTCTCTGATCAGTTTCCTCCTGGCTCGGTCATCCAGTTTGGATGGACGGCCTGATCTAGGCAAGGTGTTGGTGGTGCCATACGCTTTCCACGTCTTAATGATGCTCTGAATGGTACTCAGAGGGATAGCTAAAGCCTTTGAAATCTTTTTGTAGCCTTCACCTAACTTGTGCCTTTTCACAACTTTATCACGGAGGTCTTTTGAAAGCACTTTTCCAACCATGGTGAGTTCTTTGCAGTACCATGCACTACTAGTAGTGGAATCGTCAAGAAACAGCTGGTTTTATCCTGAAGTCATCAAAACTAGGATAATTGATGCCAGGTGGGGGGCAATTAGCCTGATGTTTGATCTGAAGGTTGATTGGTAGCACCTGAGCAACTTTATAATGGTATACTCTAAGGGGCTGATCACTTAACCAAACCAGGTATTTCACTAATTATTTTTTAATAATTGTCCAAAATGCTTCAAAATTTTATTTTCACTTTGATGAGGAGGGTTATATTGTGTACATACAGCTCAAAAATGTTAGATTGAATTTATTTTAATTTCCAGGGTGTAATGTGACTAAAGGTAAAGATTTTGCCAGGGTATGATGACTTTCTATAGGCACTGTATTTATCCATCTCAGAAGAAAAGGAATGACCTTTTTCTTGAGAGCAAGCTACATGAAAATGTGATAAATTGTGACTCAAACAGTGCTTTGTGGATCAATGACCCCTAAACACGTCAGTCTGTTTGCAGTTTCATGAGTCACTTGAAGCCTCATTTCCATAACAAAATGAGTGATAAGGGTATTAGATAAAACCCTTCAGGCCAACTGACCCTGCTGTGGGCCTTTTAGGTAGACAGAAAAATGCTGGGTCTTCTAGTGTTAAGGACCTTTTTTAGTTCTTTAGTAACCCAAGGGTTGTTGTTTGGAAAAATAGCAATCTCTTTGCAGTGGATATTAGTATCTACACAGAAAAATATGTAGGAAGACACCACCTCAGTCAGATCATTACAGCCATCACAAGCATCATAGAAAACAGTCCAGTCTGTGCACTCAGAACAAGCTTGTAGTTTGCTGATGCTTTCCTCTGTCCAGCACTTGACTGTCTTCACAGTGCGCTCCAAGCGTTTACAAACGGGCTTATAGGAGGGCAAGAGGAAGATGCTGTAGTGATAAGATGCTCCCAATGCAGGTCTGGGAACAGACTTATAAGCACCGGGGCACAGTGCCATAACACAAGTCAATCATTGTATTCCGTTGTGTAGTACTTCAAGGCTCCTCCTTCCAGATGGACCCCACACCTTGGCCATCTTCATCGACTCTGGGGCTGATGCCTGCATCATCAATGAGGAGGTGATCCTTCATTTGGGGCTTGAGCGAGTTCCTCTGGCTAATCCAGTCCCTGCTAAAGCCTTAGATGGACACATCCTGGGCACAGTAACGCATCAGACCTCTCCTGTTCACCTGCTACTTTCTGGTAATCATTACGAGACGATCCAGTTCCACATCTTAGGCTCTTCCTGCCTAGTGCTGGGCAATATGACAATATATATCGTGGGGACAATATAAAAGTGTGTATCGTGCCATTTCTCTTCTATCGTCTCTATCGTTTCTATCGTTTCTAACCTAATTTTATCAATTATTACAGCAAATATGTCATTAAATAACCTGCTATGATAAATTTGATAGAATCATATCTACTTCTACAAAGTAGCCTTTTATGTTTGCACTTTTATTCATGGTTAATGCCTTAAACAGAGTTCTCTTCAACCCTGATGTTTACTTTAGACACTTTATATTGGTTTGCAAACTTTGCACGACAAGGTTACAGATTTCAGAAAGTTGAAAAATAATTTGTGTTTAATTTTTATAGCTGAACTTCAGTGCAAAAATGTGTTTTTCCTCTCAGAAACAGTTGTGCACTTTAAAAAAATGTGAAAGCTACTGTACCTCTGTACCTACCTGTTTTTGCTGCACTAAAATGTATGTTTGTAACAGTTCAGCTAAATGTCCTTTCAAAATTAAGTTGAAAAGTAAGCAATGAAATTTTTGTCAAACTTTTCAGAGAATAACTGAAAACATACTTTATTATGGTATATCGTAATATATATCGTTATCGTGATATAAAATAGTCCATATCGTGATATATGATTTTTTCCATATCGCCCAGCACTATTCCTGCCTGCCTTTCATACTTGGATATCCATGGCTCCGTCTTCATAACCTTCACATCAACTAGGTCACCGCAGCGGTTCTGGAATGGACCCCTCCTGCCATCTGAGGTGTCTGCAGCATGCGTCAGCTCCACTTCACCCCACCAGTTCAAGCTCCAGCTCTTCACCTGACCTTTCCAAGGTGCCACCTGAGTACCATGACTTCCGCCAAGTCTTCAATAAGGAGCCACGTCCCTACCTCTGCACCGCCCTTACGACTGTGCCATAGATCTCCTGCCTGGTACCCCACCCCCCAAAGGGCGCCTGTACTCTCTCTGAGCCAGAACGAGAAGTAATGGAGACCTACATAACTGACTCCCTGGCCGCAGGCATCATTCGTCCTTCTTCATCTACAGTGGGAGTAGGTTTTTTCTTTGTGGAGAATAAGGACAAGACTTTGAGACCCTGTATCGACTACAGAGGACTGAATTAAATCACCATTAAGAACTGTTACCCATTGCCACTAATCTCCACTGCCTTCGAACTGCTCCAGGGGGCCACTGTTTTCTCCAAACTCGACCTGCGCAATGCCTACCACCTCCTTCGCATCAGAGAAGGAGATGAGTGGAAGACGGCATTTAACACCCCAACTGGACACTATGAATATCTCGTAATGCCATTTGGCCTTACCAATGCCCCTGCCGTCTTCCAGGCTATAATAAATGACATGCTCAGAGACATGCTAAATCGCTATGTCTTTGTCTACCTCGATGACATTTTCATCTTCTCCCAGTCCAAGGGGCAACACATCCATCATGTCCAGTCTGTCCTTCAGTGTCTCCTGGAGAACTCCCTGTATGTGAAAGCTGAGAAATGTGAGTTCCATGTCTCTTCAGTGTCTTTCCTGGGGTACATTGTAGAACAAGGCAAGCTCCAGATGGACCCAGCCAAGGTCTCTGCTGTCACTTTCTGGCCAGTTCCAGAGAACCGCAAACAACTGCAGCGTTTCCTGGAGTTTGCAAACTTTTACTATTGTTTTATCCATAACTACAGCTCTGTGGCAGCCCCACTCACCGCCCTGACCTCCTCTAAGGTTCCCTTCCGGTGGTCACCTCCAGCTACTGCAGCCTTCGAGGCCCTCAAGGATGATTTCACCTCGTCGCCTATTCTCCTGATGCCTGACTCTGCACGGTAGTTTGTGATCGAGGTGGATGCCTCTGATGTCGGGGTGGGGGCCGCACCACTCTGGTGCTGACCACAAACTCCATCCCTGTGCCTTCTTCTCTCGTCGCCTGTCTCCCACCGAGAGAAATTATGACATCGGCAACAAGGAACTCTTGGCACTCAAGATGGCACTAGAAGAATGGTGCCATTGCTTGGAGCGCACCAAAGAGCCCTTTCTTGTATGGTCTGTCACAGTCTGCTCTGCTCCTCCCCTGCTCTGCTGTTCAGCCACACCCCTTGTCAGCCTAAAGATTTCATCTGCTGCTCTCACCTGCACTCTATCCCCAGTCAAGCCAGGATAGATGCAGCCTCACTCCACTCACTCTCTGCCAGATTGTCTTTGCTCTCATGCCTGACTCTCCAGCACGTACTATCGGACTGCTTACCTGGTATCAGCTCAACTTGCCTCTGACCATCGATTTTGCCCCAGCCCCGGTGGATCCTCCAGCCTTCTGTCCCCGACCACGAGTATTGCCTGCCGTGTTTTCCGTTCATAGCCTGTCTGTGGCTGGTAGGGGCTTTGGCTTTCCCTGTTTCTCCAAAGACTCACCTGGTCCCCTCCACCCGTCCCGCTAATGTTCTCCGGCGACACCAGCTCCACCAACCACATCTCCAGCCTGGAGCCTCATCACAGCTGGACACCCCTCACCAGTGAGTGTGCTTCACCTCCCCTCTGACACCCTGGTTGAACCTGGCGGAAGACTCTTGGTCTGGCCCTGCCTCACACACACCCCCGCTCCCTGCATTCCATACCCCCCTTGGATCCAGTTCTTTGCTGCCACCATCTACTCGGCTGTCCTGTCTGCAAATGTGTAAATAAAGACTGTTCTGGAACTTTAACCCGTGTTGGTTGTGTTAATATTGGGTCCGTTCCACACCCGTTACAGTTGTATTTCCCCCTCTGCATGTAGGCAGGGCATACCTTGTGCTTAATGGTCACCCCTACCCCCTGCTCTTATTCTTACAAAAGGCTACCATTGCCAATGCAGTGGTTCTCAATTATTTTCTTCTTCCCCATCATGAGGAAAAACATTTCACCACCAACACACACACACACACCCTCCACCACAACTATAAATAGTATCATTTGTCTATAAATTTGAAAAAGTACATCTCTGAATAACACTGTATCCTTTATTAACATTAGGGGGAACACAAACGATCAACGTATAACAAAGAATAACTTTATTAAAATAGTTTGTCTGTAAAGATTAAAAGTCCATCAATCCCACCACAGTCAGTGAAGCCAAGTGCTACATCAGCATTGTCATGTTTCCTCGTTTTAAATTTCTGTTGACTTTCGTTTGTCTCATTATCTCCGTCTCTCTCTGCCTTTATTTTCATCCCAGTTAAATATTTTTCCGTGGTATCTCTTGAGGGTTTGTTAACTTCATATCTTCTGCTCTGTGCTGTGTGTGCTCATGTCCGTGCAAAAATATAGTATAGCACAATATAGCTAATACTCCCTGCGCACACTGTGCACAATGAGAGTGCCACTGCCACCTACTGTAGTATATATGCAATTACACTTAATTCCAGTATGGCAAATAAGCATGTTCCTGGGGTTTTTTTTTTTTTTTTTTTTTTTTTTTTTTAAAGTAAAGGTTTCATTACTGCGAATAGTAAAACCTGTGGTTCATATCCTGATTGTAGGGATAGGTTAATATGATCTAATATTTGTGTACCAATAAAAGAGAAAACATTTTTGAGTTGTGGAGTTTGGATGGGGTTTAACAGACATGTAGAAAGTTTAGCTTTACTGATGGTTGAGGTCAGCTCAGAGGTCTACAGAAGAAAAACAGCCCAGAGCCAGGTCAAGGCTGGAGGAAGCCACCAAAGCTGTAGAAACTCCAACAGCCATTGGTGGTTGGGCTTGGTTGATCTCCTCTCTTATTCTGATTATTTTACTATTCAAGAACCTCATAAAGTCTTCACTACTGAGAGCTGCAGGACTGCACGTTCAACAGAGTTGTGACTCTTACAGCCTGGCTTCAGTGCTATTTTATAATAAAATGTTTTATTTGGATAAAATATTTTATCCAGGAAAACATTGAACTGCTGACTGAGCATTATTGGCTAATTTCTTTCTTCAATCTAGTAAACTTTATAGCAGCTGATGAGTATTTGCTCTTTATTCAAAAACTGAAAAAAAGCAAGTGCAAAAGAGTTACGACTTTCCACTTTAGAAGTACAGTACATCGACTGCAGCATCAGTGATGGGAACCTTATAGAAATACTGTTAGCTAATATGTTTCTACTTTGTCACTTTGTATTTAAACCATTTTAACATAATAAACAATGTGTGATTGTTTTTTTTGTTTTTTGTTTTTAAGATTCTGATTGCTACCATCACATATTTGCTGCCAAGTACAGGAAAATTCCCCTCATGAATTGGATAAGAGGGTAACACACTCATATACACAAAACATATCTTAATCCTTTTTTTAACTTTTTTCTTCAAACTCACTATCAATTTTCTTGTCCATAGCATATAATTGTATGCCTCTGTGTATTGCAGCTCATTGTTTCCCTCCTGTTGTGTCTATTGGACTGGATGATGGCTCTGCCTCCAAAGACTCTTCTTCAGCCTGTACAAACGCAAAACCCTTCTGAGAAGGACAAACCTTCCAAGTCCCTGCTCAGCTGTATCTACAAGGTATATATGTGTGCTTCTGCCATCATAACATTGCTGATAAGCTTGAAAACAAAAGAAAAACAGAGAGCGAGAAGTTACTTTTAGATCTTCACTCAAGCTTAACCTCTGTAGAAAGTTATTGGAGCCACCTGTCCATCTGTTCCTTTTATCATTGTCTCCCTTTGTCCTTCAAAAATGTGTCTAGGTTCTACATGGTTGTGTGTATGGAGCACAGTCATTCAACAGTCCAGAGTATTTCCCGCTACAGCTATCAGACCTGTCAAGTCGTGACTATGACCCATTCTTGCCATTAGAGAGCCTTAGAGAACCAGAACCTTTGCACAGTCCAGATTCAGAGCGCTCCAGTAAATTGCAGCCTGTCACTGAAGGTAATTTATCTAACACTCTAGACACACTGCACAATGTTAGAGCTCTTTCTGTAATGTGCCAATTTCTTTTCTATGCATGTAAAGTGATGGATTGACACAAATACACACAAATGCACAAATTCTCTGCTCAATGTGACACAGAAGGTAGGAATGTGTATGTATGGACTTCTGTCTGTATCTGTGTGAGAGTCTGTATTGTCCCCAGCTGTGGTTCACCAGGGCTTTGTGAAGAGTGGGTAGCACCCCGAGAGTCTTATATTCTCTTCTCTTCTCAGCTGGAAGGAGCATGGGGAGAGCTTGCTTTCCTTTGGACTTGAAGGCTCAGGGTCCACTCCAAAGGGACTGTACTATGTAAAAAAAAAAAACAGCATGCAATGATTTGCATGCATGCTCATAATTTTTTAATCCCAATAGAACATAAAGAACATATATGTTGAAACTGAGACATTTCAGAATTTCATGGAAAATATTAGCTCATTTTGACTTTGATGGCAGCAACATTTCAAGTTGTAACAGGGCCAACAAAAGGCTGGAAAAGTAATTGTCACAAATCAAAAAGAAGTGGAGGAACATTTGACAATTTATCAGGTTATGTGTCCCAACTTTTTTGGAACTGGGGTTGCACATGGTGCCTTAGCTATGAACAGATACAAGGCACTTCTTGATGCTCTTCTGTTGGGAGATTATCATTTTCTCAGTCTTTCCTGTGGATAGGTACGGTCTGCAGTTTTCTGCCAGGAAGAAGCGCATTCTGCCAGAAAGAAGCATATTCATCAACTTGTTAATTTCATCTTCACAACTACTAAATTAGTTATATGGTTTCTCTTCTCTGAATGTAACTTTTCTGGCTCTGTGATTTTTCATTTTTTTAGTTAATAAAATAAAATAGTTAAATGAATAGACTCTCATATTATATTTACTTCCTTGATTTCTTTTTTTTTCTTTTCAGATTTACATTTTTCTAATGGGACAAAATTGGGTGGAAATGATGCAGTGTCTTATTTAAATTTGTATAATTTTTTCATCCTGTTATCTCTCCGCAGTTCGTAGCCGGATTCAGCAAGGTCTGGTTTCCATAGCAGCCAGAACAGTTATTACCCACCTAGTCAACCATTTAGGACATTATCCCATGACTGGAGGACCAGCTACTCTGTCTAGTCAGGTATTAGTAAACGTTTGTATTTGGTGGCATAGATGGCACGAGTGTGATGCCCATATATTGTTTTATCAATAACGGGAATGAACTATACATAATGCTAAATTCTGTTTTTATTTCACTACTGTGACATTGTGATTCAAATCCAGGTGTGTGAAAACCAAGATAACTCATTCTGTGAGAGTGCAGATCTCGGACCAGAACTTTTCCATTCACCCAACCTACAGTTCCTGGTTCTGAACGGCTGCACACTGCTCTCAGTGCTCCAGGTAACTTCAACTAGAGAAAATTCACATAATGAAATACACACTCTATTTGTTTGAGTCTGGTGTACCAGGAGGGAATAAATGTAGAGTCAGAACAAATACAGTTGATAGCCACTGTTCATGACTCATATAGACTGAACATCCTTTAAAAACTTCTAATTTACAATTAGCTACCTGACTCACATAAGATTTTGTTGCAGATACAGATTTGTATGGAATAACAAATTCACAAATAATATATGTCAACCAGTATTGTATATGTGCAAGTATACATATATGATATACAGTCATGGAAAAAATTATTAGAACACCATTTTTTCTTCACTTTCTTGTTAATTTAAATACCTGGTACCACTAAATGTCATCATGTGACTAAAACAGACAGAAAAGAAAACACTGAATGCATAAAAGCAGTGTTTTCGGCAGTACAACGCCATAGCTATTGATGTAAAAACTTAAGTGATTTAGGTTATAATCAAGAAAACCATGAAAAATGGTAAGATATCAGCTCTTAAATAAAACTCTTATGAGCAATCTTTGTGGTTATTGTTATGTTTGTCCAAACAAATGTACCTTTAGTTGTATCAGGCATTAAAATGAACAAGAAACTGAAGAAAACAAGGGTGGTCTAATAATTTTTTCCATGACTGTACAGTCATGTACAAATCACGCTTTTTATACAAGAGTTAATTCCAGAGGTAGAGACATTTGTACACGTCCACATATGACCAGGTGAGCGCACATTGATGCCATTTGGACGCGCTCTTGTACGCGCTGAGATGCGAGTTGCGTTTGAAGAAAAGTTTGCGGGTTTACGCAAATTGCCGTTTAGTTCTGTCATATTGTGCATTTAGGGTGAATTCCAATTCCTCTCTTAACCCTCAATTTCAACCCTCACCCTTAACCCTCAATTTTTGGCTCTCAATCTTAACCCTCGAAAGTAAGTGTCAGGGATATCTTGTGACTTAGAAATGTGACACCCCTTGAGTGCAGTTACGTCTTCAGACTGAAATGTATCAGAGCCCGTGTTGTCTCTGTATTCCCTGAAATGACGCAGGGATAACATTGAAAAGAGCGCTGTATATTCTCTAAATAATATTAGCAAATAACACAATAGAGGATACATTATTCAGTTCATCGTCGCTACCCAACAAGGTATACAAGTAACGTGAAGCCAGCCGGGACCGCCGACGGGACCGGGACCCCCGGCCGCCGGTCCCGGGATGGCAGACCAGGACCACCGACGAGTACAAGTAACGTGAAGCCGACCGGAACTGCCGACGGGACCGGGACCCCTGGCCGGGACCGCCGGTCCGGCAGCAAACATTGTTAAGTAAAAAAATAAATGTTACGCAACAACGACTTTAATCCATGAAAAAAATCTCAAACAAAGACAATAAAATGGTTTCGTAACATTTATATCTTTAAGATATATGAAGATACTAACGTTTGTAGCTAGCTTTTTTTGTCTGTCTGGGATGCACTCTGTGAACCACATGGAGGGGTGTCTCTAGCACACCCTAGCACACCCTGTCTCTAGCAGACTGGTGAGGAGGCAGCTGGAGAGACTGAATTGGAACAAGACTTTAGGTCCAAAGCGGACAGCACTGTTCTTCATGCTCTTTGATTTCTCCAGTGCATTTAACACTATACAACCTGCTTCGCTACACATGAAACTCTGGAAGAGACAAGCAGACACAGGATGCCTCCACAATCACCTGGATAACTGACTACCTGACAAACAGACCACAGTTTGTGAGACTGAATGAATGTGTGTCTGACTGGGTGGTAAGCAGCACAGGAGCGCCACAGGGGACTGTACTCTCACCATTTCTCTTCACTCTGTACACCTCAGACTTCCAGTACCAGTTGAAGTTCCTGTCATCTGCAAAAATACTCAGATGACTCTGGGGGGTGTATCAGTGATGAACAAAAGACTGAGTACAGTGAACTGGTAGACTGCTTTGTGGCATGACATGGAAACAGTCAGTTCATCTTGAATGTAAACAAGACAATGGAGATGATTGTGGATTTTAGGAGAGGATTAAGTCAAACAGCATTCTCATCATGGGACAATAAGTGGAGGTGGTGAGGAGTTTAAATACCTTGGTGTTCATCTGGACAACAGACTGGACTGGAGACACAATAGTGATGATGTGTACAATAAGTGATAGAAAAGATTTTGCTTAATGGGGAAGCTTAGGTCCTTCAGAGTTTGCAGAAAGATATTACATATATTCTATAAATCTGTTGTGGAGACTGCAATCCTTCATTTGTTAGGGGAACAGCATCAGAGTCAATGGCTTAAATAAACTGAGCAAACTGTAAACAATAAAGAAGGCTGTTCTGGGGACCATTCTGGAGCCCCTGGAGCTGATTCTGCAAAGTAGGATACTTCATGAAATGAAAAATACCATTGACAACCCTGACCATCCTCTACACAACACAGTGATTCAACAACAGTCTTCAGTCAGAGGCTTCTACAGATCCGTTGCAACACAAACATCTGCAGGAGGTCCTTCCTACCCATAGCTATAACCAACTACAATAAATCTTTGAAGAAGCTGAAGTTATTATTACTGCACAATTAAATTTTCTTCGAGGATTATTGTAAAATATTTTTGAAAATGAATTTGAAATGTAATATTTCCACTTATTTGTTATGACAACATAAAACATAAAACCGAGCAAGAACAAGATCTATCAATAAATATAATCGGATAAACAATAACATATAATCTACTAATACATCGATACAATCGATAAACACAATAGTTGAGGGGAGGCAGGGCCATCTGTGGTGTGACCAGCTCCTTCAGGAACAGCCTCCTCCTGTGGGATTTTCCATGTTGAGTTCACTAATGTCCGTCCACCATCTCATATGCTACTACTACTGTATGCTGTATGTACAGATCATCTGCAAAACATAAAAAAGGACCAGAGACAAAGATGATGAAAAATGTTTTTATATATAATCCATCCACCCATCCATATACCAGTCAATTATAACTTTATGACCAACCACTTTATACTGAGAAGGCTCTCTTTGTGCTTTCAAAAGAGCTCTGACCAGAAAACATCAGAGTGGGGCAGGCAGGGTGTCCTGGTATTGAAATATTACCAATAGATCCTTTAGACCCTGTGTGTTGTTGGGTGGGTTGGAGGTAGGATGCCATCAGCATTCCCCAGATTGGTATCTGGAGAGTTTGGAGATCAAATGAACCACTCACACTTCTGTTGTGTTCTTTGATCACTTCCTAAAACATTTGTAGAGGGGCCAACTGCTGACCTGCTGAGGGAATGAACTACTGAAGGGGATGATGTTGCCATGTTGGGAATGTGATAGGTCTACTAAAAATTTCAGATAGGTGGCAAGTGCAGAAATAACATTCATGTGAATGCCAGGATGCATAATCGTCCCAGCAGAACATTGCATAACAACAAAATGAGCAGTGTAGGACAGATCACAGATCTGTGATTTCTTATAAGTGATCATAATGTTCTAGCTGACAGATTTATATTCATCCATACATACATCTATACATAAATATTCTTCAAAATTGTAAAAGTTTTTTGCTACAAGTTATTTTACTGCCATTACTCTTCTTTTTTTTTTTTTTTTTTTTTTTCTTGCTCTATTTAACAGTATTCTACTGTCAGGGTGCATAAATGTTGCATAAATAACTGTGATATCTTTTTTTTTTTTTTTTTTTTTTTAAAGGTTGTATTATAAGTACGTTTGACCTGAGCTGACTCTTAACTACGAATATATGTGGCTGTTTGTCCATATGTGGCCCTGTGATGGACTGGCACACTGTCAGGGCTTACCCCTGCCTTTCACTCAAAAAGAGTTGAAATCGTTTCCAGCAGACTGCAATGAGTTGGAAGAGTTAGAAGAAGTAGATTATTATCCACATCATTTAGTAATCATGACTTAGTAATGCACAGAAGATAGAAAAAAAGATTAAAAAATTTAAGCTCTATTTGATTTTAAGCAATGCTCCTAAAATTTCCTGTCAGTAACGTCAGTCCTGGTAATTGAAAATGTTACTCTGAAGTCTTGAAGTTCAGGGAACACATGGAATAAAAATACATACTTTCAGTACTTTCAGTAGCGGTCATTGAAATGCTCTTTGTACTTTATAATACTTCACACAAGTCAGTGTCAATGTTACAAATGTCAAACTATATATTTAAAGTTGCTGTAAAAGCTTATATTGGACTATCATAATGTTATTAGAAGATGCTGGTTGCCGTGCTGTCAATAGCAGAGTGTTACCAGGAATTAAAAACTCTTGTTGCCTTAGTCAGATAAAGAAAAACAGCTTTTTTGTGGGCTTATTGAGTTTTGATAGATAATCTTTTCTTGGTTCATGTACAGTATTAATTAAAATAGTGGAATAATAAATAAAAGAAAAATTAGGTTGCATTCAGTTTTGCTTTGACAAAGTAGAGATTTGATGTGTGCAAAGGACTGCAACTTAGTATCTAGTGATTTATTTTGTATTCTAAGAATTTAGTTTTTACTTCCTGCTCCTTATCATCTTCTGTTTTCCAGATCCGATCAGAGTCTGGTGTACCTGGAGGTGGAATGACTGCTGGTTTGTCCTCTGCTCCTGCTTGTGTTCGTGTCATCATCCGAGATATAGCTGGAAAACACTCTTGGGATTCTGCTGTCCTCTACGGGCCTCCATCATGCTTCCTAACCAGTCCAGCACATACTCAGTCACCTCACAGTGCAACTCTACATTCATGCACCCCACCAGGAGGTCTGCAACAAAAGATGGAAGTTGAAAGAGAAGCTAGAGAGGAGGTGGGAGCAAGAGGAGTAGAGGCTGACATGCAAGAGTTTCAGGAAGAAGGAGAGGTGGAAGTAGAGGAAATGAAAGCCAGTGAAAAGGACAAGGAAGAGAGAAGGGATGGTGGAGATGGTGAGGCAGTGGAAGGGGGAGGCCAGGAGGAGGATGCAAGAACTGAAAATCAAATAGATGGAGAGCTGAGCTCAGAAAACCTTCTAGCTCCACCACTGGCTAAACGTGTGTGTCGGGAGGTAGTGCCAACATGGGATTCACTGAGAGAAGGAGATGATGCATTGGATGAAGTGCTGCAGTACCTGGGATACTCCAGTCCTGAGTGTTTGCAAAGAGCTGGTATGTGTTTTTTAATAAATCACTTAAAAATATCAGTACATACTCCCCTCCAAAACTTCATGTTAAAAGTTTTTGAAATTTTTGCATCAAAACCTGGCATTGTTTTTTTCTGTTCATCACCACTTTTAAGCAGAATTTCACCTGAACATATTACAGACCAACCATTCTTTTTTCAGTAAAAACAAGGAAAAGGGCAAGATATCACTGTGATAAGATATCATTGTTTTCAACTTCTGAAATAACTTGAGTCCTCACGGGTCCTCGCAGGCTTGCCGCTCAACATTCCAGCCCCTCCTCCAACGTGTGTTTCTGAGAAGCAGGAGAATGATGTAATCAACGGCATCCTGAAACAGAGTGCTGCTGAGCGAGAGTTTGTCCTTCATGTGCGTAATGCATATACCCCCCTATTGCTGGAAATGGTTAAGCTGTAAGAAAATTGTGTCTTGATAGATTAAGACTTAGCTAATGTAGCCTCTTAAGTACAATACGAGAAAGTTAATTGTTTGGCTTAAACTATTTGTCAGTCCTATTTGGACTACAATGCTGTACTGTAATAAGTGTCAGCATTTGATAAAGCATATTGTTCTGCTACATAAAAGCCAGTGAACATCCTTACTGAGAATAAACAAGCTAGAAGATATTAATGCAGCCAAAATAAAAATGTCAACAATGAAATTTGCTTCAAAATATTTGAACGCACCAACTCACAATTCTGTGACTTTTTAATTCTGTTAAATTTTATTTTCATGGTTTATTTGTGGATGCAATATTTCTGAGGGTTCATGGGAAGTCATTATGAATACCATTACTTTAATGCACTGACATTGAAAATGATTTGTAAAGTAAGCTCTCTTCTATTAGCTTTCTTTATCAGTGCAGTTTGACTGGATTGAAGCAGAAATGTTTTAATTTATACTGTTAAGGTTTAGGAACACCAAAAAGAACCATCAATACTGTCCCTCTTTATTTTATGGATTTTTTTTCTTATTCTTCATTTTGTATGCATAATGCTGGAATGACCTGTTGTTTTAGAGAGGCGAGGAGCTGAACATGAGAGCAGTTCAACAGACTGAACCAGAGACTCGGACACCACAGTCTGCTTTCTACTACTGCAGACTGCTGATAAACATACTGGGACTTAACTCTTGGGAGAAGCGGTAAGACTCAAACAAGCACACTGAATAACCAAGCTACATTTTTATTTCATGTAAAAACAAAAACAAAACAGTTCTGTGCAAAAGTCTTAGGAACCTTTGTGTTGTTGTTTTATCAAAGCTTAAATGACTATGCTTTTTATTTTGTTTTCTCTATTAAGATACATACTGAAAACGTGATATTAGAGATAGATAAATTTAGAAGGATAGGTCTATTATTGGCCATTTTTTAATAAATGGCATCGGTTGTGATACTGACAGACCAGTCATAATTCCCAGTTTGGAGGGCCCCCATGAGGAAACACTGGAGCTAAAAACAAAAAGATTAAAAAACAGTAAAAAATAAAATAAAATAAAAAGATAAAATCATTTTTCAGGTTCAAATCTTTTTTTCACTTTCAGATCTCTTTTCAGGGTCAAATCTCTTTTTTACATTCAGATTGTATTTTTTCAGGTTCAATTTTTTTTTTTTTTTACTTTCTCTAGATTATATTTTTTCAGGTTCAGATCTTTTGGCCCTGATCCAACGTGAGGGGGCGGGACATCATAATTAACAAGGCTGAGAACCTTTCTCAAACACGTTTGCCTTTAAGGACTGTTGAACAAATGCTTTCTTCATACCACTTTCACTTGGTTGACAGTGGAAAAAAAAACAGACAATAGATACAGTAATGATAAAATATATGAAAATATGAAAATTTGAAAATTTAAAAGTTTAGGATTTAAAAATAAAATTTTAAGATTTAATGATAACAAAATGCACACAGACTTAAAATAATTTCAAGACTTAAATTAAATCATTAAAATGATTTGATTAAGAACAGTAAAATAAAAGAAATAAGAGTAAAAGAAATCAGGTAAAAGCTAGATTAAAAAGGTGAGTCTTGAGCCTCCTTTTAAGAATATCAACAGTTCTGCAGTCCTGATGTTTTGACAGGCTGTCCCACAGATGAGGGCCATAATGGCTGAATGGAGCCTCCGTGCTTGTTTTTGTTCTAACTTTTGGAACGATGAAAAGGCCAGTGCCAGACCACCTCAGGGTCTGTGAGGGTTGATATGATAAAAGCCGGTCAAATAAATAAGATGGCCCAAGACCATTAAGACATTTAAAGACTAATAAAAGAACCTTAAAATTGATCCTAAAACGCATGGGGAGCCAATGTGTTCCCGCCCCTGGTCTTCCTCAGCACTCGTGCGGCTACGTTTTGGAGCAGTTGCAGACTAGAAATAGTGAAGACCAGAGAGCAGGGCATTACAGTAATCTAAACAACAAGAGATAAAAGCATGCATCTGCACCTCCGTGTTTGCCTGAGCGAGAAAAGGGCGGACTCTGGCTGTATTCTTAAGATGATAAAAACCTATCTGTTACATTTTTGATATGAGGAATAAAAGTAAGCTCAGAGTCAAAAGTGACGCTCAGGTTCTTTACGCATTTTCAGGTTTGAAATTTTGTAGTTTTAGTAAAGGTTTCTCTTGCCTTCAGGACCAATAACTAAGACCTCAGTTTTGTCCTGGTTGAGCTGTAGGAAATTCTCTACCATCCATGTCTTGATTTCTGAAATACAGTTAAAAAGGGCATCAATTGGCCCTGTGCCATCAGGAGACACGACGATATACAGCTGTGTATCATCTGCATAACTGTGGAAGCTGATGCCTGATGCTCCTGATGACATACCCAAGGAGAAGCATATGCAGATTAAAAAAAATTGGATCTAAGATTGACCCTTGGGACACTCACTTAATTTTGTGCATTCTGGAGGAACATGTATCCATACTTACAAAGAAACATCGACCTGTGAGATAGGAGCTGAGCCAGTTAAAAACAGTACCAGAGAGACCGACCAGGTTTCTGATTTAATAAAATGTGATGGGCTACTGCAGGAGTCCCCAAACTTTTTCCTGTGAGGGCCACATAACTTTTCCCTTCTCTGACGGGGGCCGGGGTCAGTTTGTAACAGAAAAAGTGGGACAATCGCAGGAGTGCCTAAACATAAACATTTATTGTTGAAGCGTTTTGCCTCGTAATTATTAATAACTAATAAAAGAATGGGGGTACCACCTCTCTAAAGAAAGAGAAAAGCTGGGAGGAAGCTTATTATCAATCTCTGATCTGAATGTAAGTTCTTTTCGCCTGGATTGGCTGGTTTTACATCAAAACAGACATCAAACGGTTTAAGGATATTTATTGAGACACCGACATAAAGCACAGATACATATAAGGCATTAATATATATAGGGTATCACATTAATACGAATGCTTTCTTAATTCTTGGCTATAGCGCATGACAGGAAATGATGACAGAGTAAAGGAAGGAAGCAAATCATAACAAACAAAATGTCTGGTCCTGACGGAGTTGCTATGGCTAATCGCATGAATAAATTGAATTAAAAGGAAAAGAAGGGCAAGTCTCGAACTAATTTATTGCCGAATGATGGGGACGCGGGGCCCGGACGTGGTCCGTGGCGCACGATCTGTCTGAGCCGTAGACAAAGCTTGGGAGACACCAATCTACTTAGTTTCAGCCTTACCCTGTGAGGAGTCTGTGGCAATTTAGGTCCGTGGCCGTCGGTTTAAAATGGTTCGCAGTGGGCCCTCCGGGAACCGCTTAGGGGATCCTGGCCGCAGAATCTCAGGATGTAGCATGTGACTCGGGCGGATGGTCCGGCTTCTCTCGCCTGGCGTTTCGAATCGGATCCGGGATCCCGGATTCCGATCTGGCAGGTCTAGATGGTGTAAACTGTTTCTGGTGTCCCCGGACACGACGCTGGTTGACAGAGATTGATTGTTCGAAGTCCAGTGCGGCAACGAACTTTCTGCGCTCAGGTCCGTCAGGGGCTCGCCGCATGCCACAATAACCTCAGGGGGCTGGACGGAAGTTTATTGAGCCAAAAATGCAAAAAAAAAAAACGGGAATCAAAAACTTTGTCAGCTTGACTAAAAAGTTCTAAGCATGTACTTCAGACACTCTCCGCCGCACGTGGAGGAGAACTTATAAAAGGAAAAAATTACTACCCAAAAGGGCCCGCTACAACTAACTTCGGATAGCCGATATTATTCAATGATTGTCTTGTCAAAATGGTGATACGGCGAGACTGCAGACCTTCTGTTAAAAATGAGAACGGGAAAAACACGCAAAGTTGGCAACGGGCCAACTAAATATCAAATTAAAAAAAGGAAAACGAAGCAACAAAGGAGGTAAGCGTGTCGTCCGGAAGAAGAGAAAAGAAAAAAGTGAAGAGAGAAAACAAAGGAGACACCCACCTTAAATATCTCTGAATATTCAGGATCTCCATGCAAATGAGGTCAGTCTGGGCTGGTCGGGCGAATAATTCTCCCCGCCCAGCGCGATTTACCAGCGAGTAATCCCTCTGTGACCGTACATAACGCCAGCCTCTTAATTCCCTTAACTTTAACAGCATCTAAACAGTTAAACTTATTATCAGAATGTGTTAACATGGTGAGACAAAACATCACAAACAAAAATAGCAAAAGTTATGTCCACATACATCTGGTTACGTCCAAAAAAACTTTATTCGTCTGCTCCCATTCAGAGTTGCCGTTCTCCTCTTGCCCGCTAGGGGGCGCCGTGGCCACACCTTGGAGTTCGTTCCAGGACAGAATCAAAGGGAAGATCAACACAGACCTATGCCGCCCCCCCTCGGGGTTTTATGACCCATTCAGAGACCCCCTCTGGAGACTCACAAGGAAGTTTATCACCCCTCTGTTGTCTAAATACATTCCAACACAAACTTTGATGGTCTGGTTTGGCAGAGATTGCCATCCTTCTTTCGGTTGGTGAGTTTTACACCCAGGCATTCGGGTGACATCCTTTTGAAGGCAACAGATGAAAGAGGACTTCCATTAGTAGATTCGTCTATGTCTTGCTGTCTGAGAAGCAATAAACTGAAACAAAGAAATGTTTATTTAATCCTCTCATTTCACGGCTCCCCCTTCCAACAGGAAAAAGAGGGGTTCGTGTCAGACTGGGTAGTATCAGGGGTTACAAGCAGGCAGTCTGATGCAGGGGAGGGTATTGCTAATTCAATGGATTAAATTAATCACACCGGAGAGTCAGATGTTGATTCTTACATTGTTTTCCATAAAGCCACACATAACCAAATATTGATAACCCTTTCCAGGGTCTTCAGAGGAAAAAAAGTCAGAAAATAAATAATAATAACACTACTAATGAAATAAATAACACTACTTATGAAATAAATAATAACCAAATAACCCTCTCTGGGTCCATCACACAAAAAAGTCCATGGAACATTAACTTTCTGTTGTCCTATGCCAGGGGTCTCAAACTCATCCCTGAAAGGGCCGTGTGGCTGCAGGTTTTTGTTCCAACCATGCAGAAACACAGCTGAGTTGTTTTAGTCAATCAACTAGTTGTCTTCACTGAAGGTCTGAACCAGTTTAGTTGATTGAGTGAAACAACTCAGCTGTGTTTCTGCATGGTTGGAACAAAAACCTGCAGCCCCACGGCCCTTTCAGGAATGAGTTTGAGACCCCTGTCCTATGCACAATCTTATCAGGTAAAAGTTTAGCTGAGTTGTCAGAGCAGAATCTCTTCCTTAAATTACTCATATGAGCAGTCTCTCAAAGTTCTTGTTTTTCTTCCTTATAATCATTTTGTAGGTTCTAGTAGGCTTGTAGACGCCACTGTTGGTAGCTCTCTCCCTCATCAACTTCACTGTGAAAACCACAAAGCAAGCAGGCCGAGAAACCCAACTAAGTGATACAGCACCTACACAGCACAATATATTTCACTACCATTATGGTTATGGAGGTGGATTTTATTCCCAGTTGATTTTATTATGATTATATTTGTTTACACTCTGAATGACTCATTGAAGTCAGGAAAGTGAGCTTACCTCTGTATATTCATCAGTGTGAACTGTGGGCCTGCATCTGCCTGGTGAGAAGTTGAATGTCAGGTTCCAGTTTAGTCACAGACAATCTCAAACACTGATGCAGATGTTCATCTGTCAATCTTGATCTCATCTGAGTTTTCAGGTGTTTCATGTGTGAAATGGTTTGCTCGCAGATATAGGTGCTGCCAAAAAGTGTGGACATCTTCATTGTGTGTTTTTTAATGTTAGGGTACGTGTCGTTTGGGAGGGTGGCATAGAAGTCAATGAGACTGTTGGGCTTGAATGAACATTCAGGTGCAGTAGTTTATAAAAATGGAGGTAGCAACACAGAGCTCCAACGAAACACATCTACCCCATTACAGCGCACGAGCACCCCCATCGCAAGATTTCATACTTGTCTTTGTGACGGGATTCATAGTGTCGCGTGCAGATTGTATTCTTTGAATACCGCCACAGCCTCTTGACAGATGAGACAAACCGCCTTTCTTTGCATTGAACAAAAAATTAATCGCTTGTCCACTGCAGGTTAAATACCCTGCATTCTGAATCAATTTTTCTCTTACCTAACCTGTTTGCCATTATTTCGTTTTATTTGACAGGTGAGTCTAGGATTTTTTTTTTTTTCAGGGAGGGGTTTCAAATAGTATCTCTAGTACTATTCAGGGGCCGGGCCAAATGTGGAGGCGGGCCGTAGTTTGGAGACCACTGGTCTACTGTATCAAAGGCGGCACTAAGATCCAGTAAAACCAAAACCGTGAATCTCTGTGTATCTGCATTAAACCTGTTGTAATTTCAAATTTTTAAAAGGGCTGTCTCTGTACTGTGGTTCATCCTAAAACCAGATGGAAATTTCTCTAAAATATTATTTTTTAATTCAGAAATAATTTACCTGATTGAAAACCAGTTTTTCAAAAATGTTACTTAAAAAAGGCTAAGTTGGAAATGGTGGTCTCTAGTTTGAAATAATGCCCTGAGAGTTGGTTTCAACAAAAAATATGCTAAAGTTGTCTTGTTTCAAGCTGTTTTAGTTAGCTAAAAATGAGGGCAGGGAACCAGCAACAAATAGCAAAACACTGTAAAACGTCTTCAGAGATACAGCCATATTTTTTTGATCCTGGCCAAAAAACTCTGTAAATACCAAATTATCAAATTTTAGGTTGGAAGATTAGAGATTTAGCAAGAGAATGTTACTCTCTGGGTAGTGGATATGGACAACGTTACCGTACCTATAGCTTGTCCCAATGTCATGCCTGCTATAGCCTATTTACGAGTAGAATAACAGGCTTTTGAAACAACTATTGTTGGAAAAAAAATCTGTTTCTACTTTTAGTCTGTGAACTAGTGGTCAATCGTTGTGATGGCACAGATCCAGGTTTTGAGCAAAACGTATCCGCTATTGTCGGCACCGTAATTTGAATAGTCAATTTGATGATCAGAACACACAAGTAAAATTGCATTATACTTAGTTGGTGGTGTTTTGAAAACAAACCATTTCTTCTGTAGATCTTCTCTCTTAGGCAAGACATGCAATGTAGATTTGGTACTTTTGCAAATAGCATGGCCACAAACTTTCTCTCCCATGTTTTTGAATTGTTAGCTTCTCTTTGTTCGGTCGTTAGCAACCTACAGCCTGCAGCCCGCAATGTTTCTCCCGGGACGGGCTTACTGTTCAATGTGACGTAGGCTGGTACAGCTTTTCCGATCCGCTCGTGTTTTTTTTTTTTTTTTTTTTTTAAATCACAGGCTGATACAGACTACAGGGGCAGAAGAGCATTTTGAAGTTGAGCATACAAGTGCAACTTGAACTGACCTGCGGTAATTAAAAAAAAGAATCAGGCGGTTTGTTGTGGAAGGAGACCTTTAAAAATGTTGGGCTCCAAATTACTTCTTCAGTATGGGCTTCACCACTGCCATTTTGAAAGCACTTTCAGCACTCCTGCATTTTATTTTCAATCTTTTGGTGTTTTCATTTATCCACGGGGATGTAGAATTTGTTCTTATCATTTTAGTTAAAAGTGAAGCCACTACGGAGCTAAATCACGGTCAAAAGTTTTGTAACGCAAAACAAAATATAAAGCTGAAAAACAAAAATCTGAAACTGAAAGTTGAAGTTTTGATATTGAACTTTGGGCTGTTATTTTTTATTTCACTAAGACAGTTAGTGTTGTCAGATTTCATATCTTTTTTTTCAGGTTCAAATCTTTTTTTCACTTTCAGATCTCTTTTCAGGTTCAAATCTCTTTTTCACTTTCAGATTGTATTTTTTCAGGTTCAGATCTTTTGGCCCTGATCCAACCAAAATGTCTGTTTTAGAAACTGCTTTATGCCCACTTTACTTTACCCTTTTTGCTTTTTTAAAAACCCAGGCAAAAGTAAAAAGACAACAAATAAGTGGAGACAATTAAATGAGATATTCTGCTGTCTTATGTTTTGTTTTGTTTTTTCTGCAACCTCTTTTAAAGAGGTCTGATTTTGCCCATAGCATGAGACAAAGATGAAGATTTTTTTTCCAGTTATTATGTCAGAGAGATTTTAAATCTGGGATTTCTGTGGGATGTTTTTTTGTGATTTTTGTCTGCCCTTGATAAAACCATATGCTTGTTTAATCTGCTTTCTTCATCTTGTAAAAAGGTTTGAGCTCAATAGACACCTTGATTTTACCATTCACATGATGCATCTTCTCAGTGACTCCAGCCTAAAATGCACATTGTTAGCGTATAGCTTTTAAAGTGTCTGGACAGCTAATGGACACTCATCAGCCTTTATAATTTATCTAGGGAATTACACTTTCTACATTCAGCCCACACAATAGAGTTCTTAACACACTGTGCTTTGTGTGTTATTTGTGCATAAGGTTTGTGTGATAATGAGTATACTGCTCTATTGATCAACTCAACCCATTTGGAGATGAATGAAAGGCAGTATTTGAAGATGAGCATGATTATTGGCGCTGTGAGAACTCAGAAAACAGAATGAATAAGGCACATGCAAATGGAGGGTAGTAATGAAAAAAGGTGGAAGAAAATGGAGGTGATATAAGAAGGATCAAGAAACATGGATCTAAGAAGAAAAAAACTGGATCGGTGGAAAGGTATGAAAGAAGAGAGAAGATTGTCAAATCATCTGTTATTGTCCCCTTATGTCTCTCCAGGTATTCATATGGGGGCATTACAGACACTAAGATACTGACAGTTACCCACATGTGTATCCTCCTTTTATACTTTTCCCTATAATCAAGGCTGTAAATGGAGTCTTTGAGAGCAAAGAATGAGGCCATTACCAAAGTATCAGTTTAATAAAGAGCAATTTGCTCTCTCCCCTTCTTTATCTCCTGCACACTCTCTCTTTTCCCTTCTGTGAGAGGCAAAAGAATGACGTGTCATTATCAGTCCTCTTCAAGCTTCACTGTTCGAATCTTGCTTTTATGTCAGCAGTACAGAGGTTGATGGCTGCTAGTTAGCCAATTTTGAACAGCCTTTGGACAAGTTTTACTGCATAAAAGGTTCTTATTTTCATGAAAAAAATAGCATCTCTCCTTTTATACTTGGTACTGAAAAGTGTGAAAGCTATGATCAGTGTTAGATGTTGCAGTATTTGGTCATATATAGTATTATAATTAAGGAGTAACTACTGTATACATTTAAGGACGAAGGCAGCAAATGTTGTACATGCTGGTTATAGTGCTTTTCTCTGAGTAAAATGGATTGTTCCAGACATTGTTCAGAAGACCAGTGTACTTCGATCAAAAAGTTGATTGGAGAGGGGAAAACATGTAACATAGTGCAGAAAGACAAGACAAAGAGACAGACAAGACACGGCAGTGAGGGTGTGGTGTGTGCTGAATTGTGAA
The DNA here is from genome assembly GCA_018398805.1 of Hirundichthys speculiger. Classification (NCBI taxonomy): domain Eukaryota; kingdom Metazoa; phylum Chordata; class Actinopteri; order Beloniformes; family Exocoetidae; genus Hirundichthys; species Hirundichthys speculiger. The sequence goes on from JAGFBZ010000653.1 coordinate 167,015, forward strand.
GTGTGAGGGGTGTTGTGTAGTGGATTGTGTTATGACCCCAAATAAATTAAAAAAATAATATGTAGGAAGCAGAGAAAATTACTAACCAAAAACTGGATGAAGACCTTCTACCAAGCAATAGGCCTGTGGGCATGTGAAGAATTCATATAAACATTATGGATTAATTGTGTTGATAGAAGAGGGGGGTATTGGGTGAGGGAAGTAAAGCAAAAATGTGTCCATGCCCATATACAGTCACACGAACTTATATATGCAAACACATGGGGACACCTTTACACATACAGACATATGTATAAACATAAACACATATAGTTACCCATGTAACTATATGTGTTATCTTTATCATCTATACTGTGAAGCAAAATGTAATATATATTATTAAAATATGGAGAATTTTTATTCTTAGCAATGTTTATGCATGAATACAAATATGCTTTTATATTCAATTTTATTTGTATAGCATCTGTTACAATGCCAATTGTCTCTAGGCCAGTGGTTCTCAAACTTTTATACTGCGTACCACCTGTGAAACTGTTCAGCTCTCTGAGTACCACCATGATGACCATTTTTAAAATATAGCCATATATGCCTTCTCAATTAGCTTTAAATTCATAGGAGAGATGTTTATTCCTTATTGTATTTATTTGTTGTTACCTGAATTTCATTCGAAACGTATTTATAATGCATTGTATGCTTTCCGATTTGATAATTAAAAAAAAAAAAAAAAGGGAAAATATGGAAAGTCCTGACATTCCCCACGTACCACAAGAAAGTGCTCGCGTACCACCAGTGGTACACAGTTTGCGCACCACTGCTCTAGGTGCTTTACAGAGACCCAGAGCATGACCTCCCGAGCAAATATCATTAACTAAAATTATAATATTAAATCCTAATCAAGGATAATGGCAGGTAAAAAACTCACAGCCGGAGGAAAAAACCTTTAAGCCAAACAGTGGCAAGGAAAAACTCCACTTTGAGGGAGAAACCTTGAGCAGGACCTCGCTCATATGGGGGGACCTTCCTGGCGAAGGCCAGCTGGGTAAAGACAGAAAAAGAGAGGGGAGACAGGACAGAGAGAGGATAGAGGACAAAGAGAGGAGAGCACACAAATTACTGAATGAAATGACTATATAAACAGATGCAGGTAGCAGCACTGAGGTGAGATGGTCAGAGGACTAGGTCGCTGGTCACCTCGCCAGACGGCACCCCGAACACATCTACACACACGGGTGAAGGTAATCCCTGGGATGGCCAGAGAATGGAACTGCAAGTCAGCGTGCAACTCAGGAAACTCTGGCCTGCAAATATACAGAAAGAAAAGAGAAAAAAGGGGGGCAAAACAGCACAACAAATTACAGGGGAAAAAAATGGAGCATAGTTATAGTAACATGGTGATCCTAATTAATTATTGAATGAGCTGGAGGAGGAGGACGGGGGTAGGAAAGGGAAGGAGAGAGAGAAAAGTAGTGGAGACACCGCTCAGCGGATCATGTTGGCATCCCCCTGCAGCGTAGGCCTATAGCAGCATAGCTATGATGAAGCTATGATTAAGACGAACCTACTCTAGTCTGAGCTCCTACAACTATGGCTATAACTATTAGCCCTTACACAATATTGTTTAGACCAGTGGTGCACAAACTGTGGTACACGTACCACCAGTGGTACACGAGCACTCTCTGGTGGTACATGGGGAATGTCATAACTTTCTACGTTTTTTCCCCATTTTCACTTAAGGAAAAATCAGAAACATACGATGCATTATAAATACATTTCAAACAACATGTGTAGCTTAAGAAAATTTAAATTGTCTTATAAAAAATATTTGTTGCATATTCAGTCGCAGTGCAGATGTAACAACTTTTGAGTGTGTTTATTTTGCTCTATGAGAGTATGTGAGAATTGTTGGACAGAATTGTAAATGTCTGATTCAGTAAAGGAACAAAAAATAACCACAATAAGAAATAATCTCTGTAATCTGTGTGTTTAAAGCTAATTGAGAAAGCCTATATGGCTATATTTTAAAACTGGTCATCATGGCAGTACTCAGAGAGCTGAACAGTTTCTCAGGTGGTACACAGTAATAAAAGTTTGAGAACCACTGGTTTAGAGTAACTGTAGGCTTTACTATTCAGAAATGTTTTCAATTTAGTTTTAAAAATGCAGGTGGTGTCAGCCTCCTTAACCCAAATTGGTAGCTGCTTCCATAATAAAGGTGCCTGATAACACGAGGCCCGTCCTCCAAATCTACTTTTGGATATTCTAGGAAAGACGAGTAATCCTGCACTCTGAGAGCGGAGAGCTCTAATAGGAGCATAACGTGCTTCAGGTCTGGTAAATAACGATCTATGCGGCAAAAGGCTCTGATCAACAGTATCAAAAGCAGCACTGAGGTCCAGCAGAACAAGGACAGATACTAATCCATTGTCTGAGGCCATGAGGAGGTCGTTGGTAACTCAAATCAGTGCTGTTTCTGTACTGTGATGAGTTCTGAACCCTGACTGAAAAACTTCAAATAGATCATTTCTATGCAGTTGTTCTCCTAACTGGCAAGCAACTATTTTTTCCAGAATTTTAGAGATAAATGGAAGGTTGGATATTGGTCTAAATTGCCAAAATGTCCAGATCAAGAGATGGTTTCTTAAGCAAAGGTTTTAAAACTGCAACTTTAAAAACCTGAGGTACATATCCTGATTGTAAAGATAGGTTAATCTGATCCAAAATTGACGTACCAATAAAGGACATGACATCTTTGATGCGCAATCTCGGGTGCAATCTCTGTGCAATAGTGTCAAAAAACTCTTTCACCCCTGACAGACATCCAATGATTCGTTCTGCAGTATTTTAAAAACATCAGCTGCCGCGTTACTGACATCCGTCGTCTCGTCTACCGCGACAAATGGTGTTATATACTTTATAGTTGCTACGGCGCGCACACACACACACTTCAAACAAATATATATATATATATATATATATATATTATATATATATATATATATATATATATATAAATATATATATAATATATATATATATATATATAAACACAGCTGTCTCAAACTCCCAGTACCCCCTGCTGAGAACATGTTCCTGCGGCTATGGATGGTTGAGGTCAGAAATCTGTGCAGTTCATCCACACCAGACTCTGTCATCCATGTCTTTATGGGCCTTGCTTTGTGCACTGGTGCACAGTCATGTTGGAAGAGGAAGGGGCCAGATCCATACTGTTCCCACAAAGTTTGGGAGCAAGGAATTGTCCAAAATTCAGAGTTCCTTTCACTGGAACTCTGAAGCCAAGCCCAGCTCCTGAAAAACAACCCCACACCATAATCCCCCCTCCACCAAACTTTACACTTGGCACAATGCATTCAGACAAATACTATTCTCCTGGCAACCGCCAAACCCAGGCTCTTCCATCAGATTGCCAGATGGAGAAGCCTGATTCGTCATTCCAGAGAACGCACCTCCAGTGCTCTAGAGTCCAGCGGCGGCGTGCTTTACACCACTGCATCTGAAGCTTTGTATTGCACTTGGTAATGTCTGGCTTGGATGCAGCTGCTGGACCATGAAAACCCCTTCCCCGAAGCTCTCTGCGCACTGTTGTTGAGCTAATGTGAAGGCCACATGAAGTTTGGTGATCTGTAGTGATTAACTCTGCAGAAATTTGGCGACCTCTTCGCCCTATGGCCTACCACTTCGTGGCTGAGTTGCTGTTGTTCCCAAACACTTCCAGTTCATTATAGTACAGCTGATAGTTAACTGTGGAATATTTAGGAGCGAGGAAAATTAATGACTGAATTTGTTGCACAGTTGGCATCCTATCCACACTGGAATTCACTGAGTTCCTGAGAGCGACCCATCCTTTCACAAATGTTTGTAAAAAAAAAAATCTGCATGCCTAGGTGCTTAATTTTGTACAGCTGTGGCCATGGAAGTGATTGGAACACCTGATTCAAATAATTTGGATGGGTGAGAAAATACCTTTGGCAATATATTGTATATTGGAGTTGGTTTTGGAGAGAGTAATGGCAGAAATGTGGAGCTTCTAAGCCTCCCTAAGATTTTAGTTTTTGTAAAGTAGCTAATTTTTAATCCTTGATGTTTTATTCTTCCCATAGAATTTAGTAATAACTAAATCTAAAAATTTAAACCAAGTGCAAGTAGGTTGGGTTGAAATCATTGAGAATAAATTTTTTTATTTTAGGGAGAATTTTCATGTTAATTATTGCTATTTTGCCCATAATGGATAGAGGTAAATTTAAACCGTGTTGAAGATTGTCATCTGCTGTTTTTAATAATGGGGTGAAAGTCTGATCAGCTCTGACAGTCTGGAAGAAAATTTGATACAATTGCCTCATTCCCGTTTGTTTTATTTAATGGGAGGATGGATGATTTTTTTCCAATTTATTGAGTAGCCAACACTTTGGGAATATAAATGAATGAGTTTTACTACATCTTGTAGAGATGATTGAGGTTTTTGTTAAAAGAAAAAAAAAGTAAAATGACGTCAGCATATGGGCTAATCTTGTGGTGCGCTTGAGCTGTATGGATTCCTGTGATCTGGAGGTTCTGATAAATGGCGACTGCTAAGGGTTCGATGAATATAATGAATATAATGCCTAGTTCCTCTATGCAATGTAAAGCTCTGTGACGTAATTCCATTGGTGGTAACAGTGGCAGTAGGTGAGTTGTACAGGATCTTGACCCAATTAACAAATGATTCTCCAAAGCCAAATTTTTTGCAACAAAGTGAAGCGGATGGACAAGCTTTCTCTGCACCTAAAGTGTTGTAATTAAATCAAATCAACCTGTGTGTTACAGGAGGCTTGTCTTTCTTTAATAAAGTCAGTTTGATCTGGATTGATTATGCAAGGGGTGACTTTTTTAATTCTGTGAGCTAGAGCTTTGCTGATGATTTTTAAATCATCATTTATCACAGAGATAGGTAATTTGATGGAAGTGTTGGGTTTTTCTTGGGTTTGGGGAGAAGTGAAATAACTGCTCTGTTCATATGGGCTGGAAATCTTGAGTTTTGTTTTATTTCTGATGAATAGTGGAGCTAAGATATTCTAAAAATGTTTGTAGAATTCGTCAAGGAAGCCATCAGGTCCTGGTGATTTATTATTTGGCATGCAATTAAGGGCAGTAGAAAGTTCATTTTTTGTGAGTGGTGCATTTAGTTTGTCAATTTCTTGACAAACTACAGAAATTAGTTGATGGCATCCTGTCCTGGGTCATTGTCAGATGAGTATAGTTTAGCATAAAATTATCTAAATATTCTCTAAATATTTTATTTATTAATAAAATGAAGCTTTATTGATAAAATGAAGCAGCCAAAAGTCTCCTGTAATGTTTGTTTATTGTGTTATAATTACTTCAAACAAGGGTCTTACAGTAGTTGCAAACATTATCTGAAAATGATATTTGAATGAATCCTTACTGTTGCTTCTGTGTCTTACAGAAGTAACTTTCATTTGTTGAGAAAGAACGAGAAGTTACTGAGAGAGCTGAAGAATTTGGACTCAAGGCAATGGTGAACACCTTTTTTTTTTAATTTCAGTGCATTTCTTCTTCCTCATCCATCTCTGCTCTTGAAAATTTTCATTCAAAATTTCATCAGCCTGTAATTTGAACCTGCTGTGTTACTGCTTTAAAACTTTGTCATCCTTGTTTTGCTTTATTGTCTTCTAGTCGTGAGACCCATAAAATTGCAGTATTTTATGTTGCTGAAGGTCAAGAAGATAAACACTCCATACTAACAAACACAGCTGGCAGCAAGGCTTATGAAGACTTTGTCTCTGGACTTGGCTGGGAGGTAAAAGGATGTTCACTCACATACTCTAATTTGTTTGTCTTTTTTTTCCTTATTTTTAATAAAGTGATATTACTTCATAAAATTGTCATATATAATGTATTTTTTTATTGAATGAAGATTATGATTCTAATTTCCTTTCAATGTAGCTACATTTCTAAATATACTATCTATTAATGGGTTTTGGTGTTTCTGCAGTCTGAAAAGTTCCAACATCCTAAAAATGATGCTAAAAAATGCCTAATGTCTAACTTCACCGGTGATTGAAGATATGTAAAATTAAAGTAGTTAAGTAGGTCCTAAATTAGTGTTAATTTAGGATATATTAAATAAAATTAGATGTCTAGTTTTTTGCCTGTTAGGAATTCAGCTAGCAAATAGTAAGAGTTAATGGTTTCCATTCACATCAAGGCTAGCAGATGGTAAAGACTAGCAGGTCCCCATGGTAAGAACATTCCTCGAACATGGATCCACATTTTGACAGATAATCTCCTTTGTGTGTGTGTATATGTGTGTATGTGTGTGTGTGTGTGTGAAAAATATACATTAACTGACTATAAATAGAATACATCTATGTGTGTGGGAGATGGCATGTCAGTATGAGAGAGAGAGAGAGAGAGAGACTGCTCTCCTTTAAAACAAGGTCTATTCGAAAACTGAATGACTTGTTTAAAAATGTTTACCATGAGTACCATACTTCTTTTCCTAAAGCATTGATGGAATTTTTATGTGGCCACTGTTTACCATTTGAGATTTAGAGCAAGTTTAAAAACACAGAACTTTATCTGTCGCTGAGAAGATGATTCAGACATCAGTGTAATAGGAAAATATAGGCCCAGAGACTGACACTCGCCGAGCTCCAGGCTGATCTGATAGAAAACTAAGAGGCACATTAAATTGACAAAAATACCTACATTTTGATGTAAGGTTTGGACGTGAAATAGAATTAAACAGCAAAACAAAGTTCCAGGCTGTGTAAAGTGCAGAAATTTGTAACACATATGTGAAAATATGCAGAAGAATAAATATGGGGAATAGTAATAAGGGATCGCTCAATGCTTTGCATTGGCACGCCTTAATAAATATGACGATCACATAAGGGAGTGCTCAATGCTTTGCATTGATGAAGCAGCATGGCTACGACAAGGCTATGTTTAAGTCGAGTGCTTTAGTTTTGCCTTTAGCCATTCCTTTAACTATAGCTGGTATAGCTATTGGCCCTAACACACTATTGTTTCAACTAACTATAGGCTTTACTGTACAAAACTATTAGGGTTAAGTTTAGTTTTAAAGGTGGAGGTGGAGTCAACCTCCTGAACCCAACAGGTAGTTGGCTCCATTGTAAAGGTGCCTCATAGCAGAAAGCTCGTCCTCTAAATCTACTTTTGGATATTAAATTCAGATAAATTAAATTTTATTTGTATAGCGTCTGTTACAATGTCAATTATCTCTAGGCGCTTTACAGAGACCCAGAGCATGACCCGCGAGCAAATATCATTAACTAAAATTATAATATTTAATCCTAAACAAGGATAATGGCAAGTAAAAAAAACTCCCACAGTGGGGGAAAAAACACCTTTAAGCCAAACAGTGGCAAGGAAAAACTCCACTTTAAGAGGAAGAAACCTTGAGCAGGACCTGGCTCATATGGGGGGACCATCCTGCTAAAGGCCAGCCAGGTAAAGAAAGAAATAAAGAGAGCGGAGACAGGACAAAGAGAGGAGACCACACAAATGGCTGAATGAAATGACTACATAAACATAAACAGGTGCAGGTAGCAGCACTGAGGTGAGATGGTCAGAGGACTAGGTCACCGGTCACCACGCCAGCTGGCACCCCGAAAACACCTACACACACAGGTGGAAGTAAACACTGGGATGGCCAGAGGATGGAACTGCAAGTCAGCATGCATTTCAGGAAGTTCTGGCCTGCAAACATACAGAATGAAAAGAGAAAAAAGGGGGACAGAATAGCACAACAAAGTACAGGAAAGAAAATTGAGCACAGTTACAGTAAAAAGGGGCTCCTAATAAATTATTGAATGAGCTGGAGGAGGAGGAAGGGGGGAGGAAAGGGGGAGGAAAGGGAAGGAGAGGGAGAAGAGCAGTGGAGACACCGCTCAGCAGATCATAATGGCATCCCCCTGCAGCGTAGGCCTATAGCAGCATAGCTATGATGAAGCTGTGATTAAGACGAGCCTACTCTAGTCTGAGCTACTACAGCTATGGCTAAAACTATAATCCCTTACACACTATTGTTTAGACTAACTGTAGGCTTTACTGAACAGAAATGTTTTCAATTTAGTTTTAAAGATGGAGATGGTGTTAGCCTCCTTAACTCAAACTGGTAGCTGGTTCCATAATAAAGGTAGTAGCAGAAGGCCCGTCCTCCAAATCTACTTTTGGATATTCTAGGAACAACGAGTAATCCTGCACTCTGAGAGCGGAGAGCTCCAATAGGAGCATAACGTGCTATCGGGTATTGTAAATAACAAGGAGCTAGGCCATTAAGGGCTATATATGTGAAAAGCAGAATTTTAAACTCAATTCGAAATTTCACGGGAAGCCAATGGAGGGAGGCTAACACAGGAGAGACGTAATCCGGCTTACGGATTCCTGTCAGCACCCTCACTGCTGCGTTCTGGATCAGTTGGAGGCTATTCAGCAAGCTTTTCAGACATCCTGCTAACAACGCATTACAATAATCCAGTCTAGAACTGACAAACGCGTGGATTAATTTTTCAGCATCACCCTGGGAGAGGATGCTCCTAATCTTGGCAATATTTCAGAGATGAAAAAAGGCTGTCTTGCAAACCTGATTAATATGCTTCTTAAATGACATATCCTGATCAAAAATGACTCCAAGGTTTTTCACAGCTGTGCTGGAAGCCAGCGTAAACCCAGTTAATCCATCCCTCAGGTCTTTGGGACCAAAGACAGTAACCTGTTTTATCTGAATTTAGAAGCAAAAAGTTAGAGGACATCCAGGACTTAATGTCATTAAGGCCGGGCATACACTGTGCGACTGTCGGCTCATTTTGAGCCGATTTTCCAGTTGTGCGAGTATTTTTTGGATCGGGCGAATTTCGACCCTATCGTGGGTCGTGCTTCGTGCAGTATACGTGGGGTAACGACGAGAGATCAACAACGAGCTCCCGATCACAAGTCGTGAGCTCGCAAGGAAATCAAACTTGTTTGAAATCCTGGTCGTTCCTCGTGAAGGTATCGCACAGTAGAAGCAGTAGATGCGTTTGAGATGAACTGTGCCTCGCCTGGCGAGTAGATGAGATCAGGCGGCCGCAGCAGGAGGTGGAGACAAAAAGCTGCAGTCAAGTCGGACAGTTTCCAGCACATACAGGAGGAGACACTTACTTTAGATCACCTGTATGTTAGTTTGCAGACCACGTTCTTAGATAAAGTGTCCTCGATCGCTGATTGAAGTTAAAATAAAAGTGATCCTCCTGTTGCATGAAATGTGTTCTTATCTGCATTGTGCGCCGACCGCGGGTGATCGATTCTGCGCAGGCCTGGCTCATTTCGAACGCACCCTTAGGTGCGTTATGAACGTATAGTGTAAGCAGTCAGGTCGCATCAGAGCATCGGGCCGTACAGTGTGAGAGCATTACTCGTGGGCTGCGAACTTTTGAACTCAGCGATCTAGTCGTGCAGTGTGAGATAGGGCTGAATCAAACGATTTAAAATATCGCACAGTGTATGCCCGGCCTAAGACACCTGTGAAGTTTGGCCAATGGTTTTGCTTCCTCTGGTTTCATGGTGAGTACAGCTGCATATCATCAGAGTAGAAAGGAAAGTTTATGCCATGGTTCTGGTTAGTTTTTCCCAAGGGCAGCATGTATAAAGTGAAAAGGATTGGTCCAAGCACTGAACCCTGTGGGATGCCACAGCAGACCCTAGTCTGTGCAGAAGAAACATCATTATTTTAGGAACTACAAGTAAACCTGCACTCTGAGAGTGGAGTGCACCCTTAGGACCATAAGGTGTTATCAGACCTTGATCAGAGCTTGACTGTTAAGGGCCTTATATGCAAGTAACAGAATTTTAAATTCAATTCCATTAGCTTTTTATTGGTGTGAGTGATACATAAATAAATATTTATTTTGTGTCAAGTGACACCGACTGTCATTAATTTTGTTTCAAAGTAATAAATCTTGACTTGGTGGTCTTAAATTTGATGTATATGAAAAATTTTGTTCATGGAGTAGTGCCAAAACATCTTGGAAATAGACAAAATTGGTAAAAATTGTATGAACCCTGCTACTATAATGCTGCACAGTTTTTCTTTACAATGTGTGAACATTGGTTCTTGAATTGCTTGCAAAAAAGTCTAATTTATCCTGAACTTAAAGGTGGCCTGTGAGACATAATTTTTTTTGTGTTTGTGTATGCGTAAGGTGGACCTCACCACACACTGTGGATTCATGGGAGGCCTTCAGAGAAATCGTAGCACAGGCCAGACCACACCTTACTTTGCCACTTCCACCACTGAAGTCATTTACCATGTCTCGACACGCATGCCCCACGACCAGGACCACAACCTCACAAAGAAGGTAAGACACCTACATGAACAGGGTGTTAACCTTTTATCAGTGGACATTGATGGAAGTAAAATAATTTCCTGTTTTTCTCTGTCTTTGCCAATCTCATGAAAGGGTACTTAGCAATTTTTCATTTATCTAGAGCAGGGGTGGCCAAAGTTGGTCCTCGAGGGCCGGTGTCCTGCAGGTTTTAGATGTTTCCCTCCCTCTACACAACCTGATACAAGTGACTGTGTCATTAACAGACATGTGCTGACCTTGATCACAATTGATGACAGCCATTAATTAGGATCAGGTGTGTTAAAGTAGGGAAAGATGAAAAACCTGCAGGACACCGGCCCTCGAGGACCGACTTTGGCCACCCTGATCTAAAGGTTTGAACAAGACATGTAAAAACTGTAACATTTGAAAATAAAAAAAAAAAAACTTCTTGACATTCAGCTGGAAAGTAACCAGGCCCTTATGCTTCTCTTTTGTAATCACTTTTATTTTGTGAAAGGAGAGAAGAACACCTCTGAAGTACTGCCTCTTGTCTTCTGTTTTTCCTATTATTGTTTCTCTTATTTGTCAGTTTATAAATCACACAAGTGTTTACAGTGATTCTGTGGAGAAATAATGTCTGCATTTGTGCATAGTGTGGGGCTTGGGCTTATATCAGTGTCTAGGCAGGCAGGTTTTATTGAATGTGTCTGTCTGTGTTTGTGTGTAATCCCACCTGTCAACCCCCAGGCACTGGGCATGCTGCACATGGCCATAATGTCCCTTTAATCAGATCATACTTCCTGCTTCTCAGCCTATCACATTGCTTCAGGCTCCTGATTGGATTATAAGTGCCTGTCCCAACACCATCTGTCTTCCTGATCACTTGATAGCCTCATCAAACATACATAGTTACACACATACACACACGTACGCACGCACATGCATGCATACAGACTTTAAACTTGTTTAACTTGACACAAACGTCCATCCACACAGGATTTTATTTGCATCAGCCTGCACAAATAACCACTTGACTATAAGTGTTGAACAAAAAGGCAAACACACACATTCACACTGGCTCACACTTAAAATGTGAGGTTGTGCAGTCAAGCTTCCAAATGGGTACAGATTCAGCTTTACAAAATGTCCACCTAAAGGTAAAACATAAACACATGCACACTAACATCCATACTGGCAGGCATTTATCATCTATCCTTCCACCACACTCGCACAGACAAATACAGGTTAGTCCTTTGCAGGGATCTTATCCAGGTTTCCAGCTTTGCAGTATGGTGTATTTCCTCTTGTAACACAACTGTTTGAAACATGATTAGAAGGATAAAGCAGCATTACAACTGATTGTGGCATCAGAAGTTACAGCATGCTGACATTATGGAATGTTTCATAAAGAAGTAACAAAGTAATAAACAGTAAACAGTTCTTGGTTTCAAACTGTATTCTTCATACACCCAAAAATAGTGCTTGAAGCTCATGATTTTTATTTTTCAAATTGGATAATAAGAGAATCTTTTAGGTCTGTTACTGTAAGTTGTATCCTAGTTGACAATAGCAAAAGAAAGAGCCTCTAAATTTAAGTAAGAGATATATCAACTTATCAGATCATAAATATCAAACTAAATGAGATCATGTTAAATGCATAGTTCCAGGTAGTCATGTAAATATTAGTAGTGCCACTATGGCAAGTAAGTGCATCAGTCCCTTCGATGGTCCTCTACCTGAATCTTATCTGAAGATGTGTGCCTATGAGCAAAAATTGGGCTGTTTAATAAAATATAGGCAACCTTTTTGGTTAACGCACTCATTTTTGTAAGGATACTGCTGTAGGTCTTTATGAATGTTTTCAAATTTTAAAATATTGCTTATTCGTACATGTTTAAAATGAATTATCACTGACTTTATTTGAGGAGGGCAAAGATAAATCCATCTAAAGGTATTTGACAAACCAGAAAAACAGAGATTGTATGGGGATGGTTGGTGTGTGTGGGTCTATCTGTATTTTGACATGCATCAAGGTTAATGACTGTCATGAGTCTTGACTGGAATGTGCTGAGTGAACCCATGTGCATGCATGCTCACGTGCACAGACAAAGAGATCCCTTCACAGCTGCAAACATGATCCTATTTGTCTTCCATCCTGCACTCAATCTTCCCAGGGCTTCACTCTATCATTTTAATGATTCTCCATCTTCTTACATTCACTCCATCATGTTCAGGGCCACCAAAACTATATATACACACCCAAAATAAAAAAAAAAGGCAAAAGCCCTGTGATAGTTGCAGGCTATCCAACTTGATGTGTGCCACCCTCTTTATTAATGTGTAGAGTGTATTTTGTTGGCATTGTAGAATAAATTGTTTATGCAGCAAGAAAGAATGATATTGAGGGTTTTTTCTGTTTTGATTCCAATATTAATTCTCTTTCCCGCTGGGTCTCCAGCTTAGACACCTGGGTAACGATGAAGTCCACATCATTTGGTCAGAACATTCCAGAGACTACCGTCGAGGGATCATTCCCACTGAATTTGGAGATGTGTTAATCATCATCTACCCTATGAAGAACCATATGTATTCCATTCATATCATCAAAAAACCAGAGGTAAAAACATCTCAGCAGCCCAAACTATGAGTTGTCAACATTTACTTTTTTTACTTTTCAGTCTCTTTACTTCAAAATCCTCCCAAACACTGATGTACCCCTGAATCAGGAGGGTATTTAAACTCGTCTTTGAAACTGGGGATGTTAATTAATCCCTCACTGCACTAAAAAATGATAATTAGACATGCCACCTTTTGTGGAGCTTAAACTGTTTTGGAAGCCATTGGAAAACCAGTTTAATTGTTCCCGTAGTCTTAGCATAGCTGTTGATGTTACTACTAGAACAATTAGTTGGTCATCCATGAAATCTGGTAAAAAAAAAAAAAAAAACATTGACAGTCCCCTGTGGAAGAATTCTCTAGATTTGTTTTTTAGTTCCAATATGGAGTGGATATGCTGACAATGAAATATATTTTCCACAAGATAATCATGTGTGATTGCAGATGAGGCAGACTATCCCCTTTTCACTGTTGCTTCACTGTCTCTGTCTGAACACTGCATCTTGGGACAGACATATGGCTCCAGGTCAGCAGACTAATTGGTTTAGTCTTCTTGCTACTTAAGTGGAAATACAAACAGCCAGTGGTCTGAAGCGATAATTTCGTATCTTGAAAGAAGTCACAGAGCTTTTTGATGACAGAACACAGGAAATTCTGGAGTAAGGTTGAGAGACTATTGGGTGTTGATACTTTTTCAGACAAGAAAAGTTATAATGGACAAACAGCCTACCAGTGACTTATGGATACCAGGTTGCCCATCTCTTCTAATCACAAGCACCCCAAGGCCAACAGTGCATCGAGAGGAAAACACTCTTAGACATACCTTTCCTTTGAATCTGGAATCTGGTTTGAATCAAAGTTTAGTTATCAGACACACACAGCCACACATCCATTCAGTCTCACAAACTGTGGTTTGTTTTCCAGGTCATCAGTAATCTATGTAATTATGGAGGCATCCAACTGTGTCTTCTGGAGTTTCTTATGTAGTAATGCAGGCTTGATGGTGTTAAATGCACTGGCAAAATCGAAAAACATGATCCTCACAGTGCTGCCTAATTTGTCCAGATGACTGTGGGCTTGTTGAAGCAGGTGGATGATGGCATCTAGATCTCCAACCTCACAATAAAAAGCAAATAGTGCAGTGCAATGCAGTGCAGTGGGTCTTGGAAGATGCTTGTTTGCTTATTCAGGTGGGCCAGTAGAAGTCACCTCCAGGACTTTCCTCTTAACGTGTTTATATTGGGCTTTTCTCGTCCAGGGACCATTCAATGTGCTTTTACAATGCAAGCAGCTTTCTCTCACTGCCACACGCACATTGATTATATGGATTTATTTAATAGACCAAATTTTCCCTATAATAGTGTGAATGCTGACTTACTATTCACACTATTGAGATCCTGTTTCTCTTTATTTTTCCACGTATACTTCTTCTGAACATTTTTCGAGTTGAAACTACATCTGTATACTTTGTTCTATTTCAACAGTTCTTCTACCAAAATGTTCAGCTTATTCTGGAGATTACTGCTGTGACTATTTGTTGCTTCAAATATCTATACTTTTTAAAATATTTAACTTTTATTAAGTTTTTTTCCCATTGAAAATGAATAGGAAGCTCTTCAAATCTTCCAAAAACTTTGTGCTCTTTTAGAGTTGACTACTTTCAGCCAGAGACACTATTCAAACTTTCAATGCTTCTCAAAAGATTATTCTCATATTACACCGTTTTTAAAAACCTTTTACCATTTTTGAAATATTGCAGTTTTAAGTTTTAAGTTTTATAAAATGTTCTGCTCTCTTCAGTTTTTATAATGGAAGCCTAAGGGAGCCATTAGAGCGGAGGTCATGTGACCTACAGTGGATGTGCTGTTTGACATTTCACACATTTTTTTTGCTTTAACCTCGTTTCATCCCCTCAAAATTCAGAGTCGAGCCACAGTTTCTACATTAGAAATGTAGTTAAATTTGTCCTTTTTCAGACAGAATGCCAACAAAAGCTCTATGCGACTTGTACTATTTGAAATACGAGACTCAGAATCTGAAGACTGACCTTCATCTCCATATACTTTTGAATAGGAACTTTGCAATTTTATTTTTAGAAATTCAGAAATGGCCACCATTTTTAAATTGTGACTGTGTTCTCATTTTTCTTAGATCTCGAAAATAAAAATTCCATCGTTTCCTTCCCCTATCTTTTCTGAATCTAAAAGTGTCAAAATGGCTTTGATTAAATGAACCATTTTTGATCAGCAAAAATGAGTGAGGAAAAATGGCCATCCGCCTCTGCGTCTCATACTCATGCAGAGTCTGAGGACATGCAACTGTTAGGTTACCATGGAAATATTAACAAGCAGGCGTAGCAAAGAGGTGACGCTCAGTGCTCAGACTCTGATAAGAAGACCACAGCAGTCTGTTGTTTTTAGCTTTGCAACGTAGCCGAGCTCCCAAGGGCGGACATGTTCCTGTAGACCGAGCAAGCCACTGTGTCTGGAGCATGGCCGAGGTCCATGGCCGAGGTCCACGGGTCCGGTCGAGGTTTGCAGCTTTCGTTGAGGTCTGGATTAGGGCCACACAGACATAAATTTATGGGCTGGCTGCATTTTGTATGATTCTTCCTCTTCCTTCTTCGTCATCTTGGTGCATTTAGGTTGCTGGTAATTTGCTGTTATTGGAATTTATCTGCCTTAGCTCACTTTAGAAGTTAGCTGCACTTGACATGTTTCAGCTGTTCAATACATTCTGCTAAATTCTGTTCCATTTGAAGATTTTTTCCAACATATTATTCTGACTTTCTGAATTTTACAAAAGTTATAACTACTTCTGCAATCTGTGGGCAATTTTGACAGTTCTGGTATGAAAATATTCAGCTTTTTTAAGATTTATGCTTTGACTTCTGCTTTGTCGGATCTTTATGCTTTTAAATATATTTTATTTTAATACATTTATCGGCCTCTTTGTCATTAGCATTTCGCCCATTTACGAGTATTTACCAATCTCCTACTTAAACTTCATTCATAATAAAATAACAAGCCCCTTTATATTCAACATTTGTCTCCCTTAACTACGGTTGGCATGCTTCAACTGTTAAAACATTCTGACGTCTGGCTAAATTCTTCTACTTCTGTTGTGACCAACTTCTAAAAGATCCACAAAGGCTACAGGTATACCGTGATCCTTTGCCACTTTGCGGTTTGAGTACCGCGGTTTTAGTGCTTCGCAGATTTTTTTCAGAAATATATTATAATAAAAAAAATCAATAAATAATCACTGAAATTCTGCGAAAATCCACCCCACAGCAGACGAGAGGCAGCAGCTGCCAGCGAAACATCAAACAATGACTCACAGCCTCCTGTAAGCAACAGGAGAGGCGCAGACGGCCCAGAACTCTAGAATCTGTGCGCTGATTGGCCGAGACGCATTTACTACAGTTCAGAGACCCGAGGCTGTGAGGGAGACTTGTCCCTGCGCGCTGGGCGTTGAACGCTGGACTCTCCGGTTTGTGCCCGGTGTGTGGTGGTTTTGCGGTTGGGTGTCGGCATGCTGTCTGTGGGTGCGGATTGGTCCTCTTGCGGCTGGTGCCGCTGGATCTGGGTTGCGATGTCGGCTGGCCTGGCGGGGGCCGTCTGGAGACCTGGTGGGGCCCGGCGCCGCCAGGGGAGACGCCAACAACCTGGTCCCCATGATGAGCCAGGCTCTGGGACGGTCGGGTCCATCGCTCACCGGACTGAAGGAACTCAGTCTTCCCAGAGGAGACAGTTTGGTTCATTGGTGTTTCCTCCTCTGACCTGGAGATATCTCACTTGATTAATCATTATGGAGATACACTGGTTTTAACGGCTGTTAGCTGGTTTGAACGGCTGTTAACTGGAGTTAGCACTCAGACCACAGGACCGGGAAATGAAAAGGAGCGCTGGACGCCGGCAGCTCCTCAAGTACGACAGACTGGACAGTACTGAAACCTGAATTTCCCCCTTGGGGGATCAATAAAGTATATTTGAATTTGAATTTGAAACAGAAAGACCACAGTTTAGCCTTTGTCTTGTGTCGCTGCAATGTCTCGCTACTTTTTTGCGGTGTTTAAACATATTTTAAACACATTATTTCGGCTCGGGGGGCTCCGGCTCCAGTTCGCTGATTTTGATTGTCACGGGGGGGGGCGCTGGTCCCCATTAACAAAAACTAAGGGATCACTGTATAGTCATTAATCGAAGATAGATAAGATCTTTTTGGTACAGCAAAAAAGCAGGATGTTTTCCACAGCACCAGAAACCTCTTCTGGCTCAGGTTGAGGCTGAAGAGGTGCTGTAGAATCTCACATAGCTGGTCTGCACAGGCCTTCAGGACTCTGGGGCTGACACCATCTGAACCTACAGCCTTGTTCTGACTGCTAGAGACAAGACAGGCAGCTGGCCCGAGCATCTCCTGATGTCATTGGAGACAATAATACAACAACAACAAGATCCATGACTGAGGTGGAAGATGAGACAGTTAAGACATGACAGATGAGAAGCTCTTTCAGGTCACTGGTGATCCAGGTTTAATTATTGGGTAAGCACCTCACCATTCTAGTGGAGATGGTATTGTCCACACAGAACTTTATGTGCGTCAATGTCATCACCATGTGGCTCACAGAGTGCATCCCAGTCTGTAGCCTCAAAACACCTCAGCTGAGTTTTTTTAGCTTCCTGTGACCACCTCCTCACAGTCCTTTTGGTCACAGGTTGCTTCTGCGTGGTTGAAATCACCAGTGACTATGAGGTGCCGTGAGGGACATTAATCTCAATTAGCATTCACACACACATATGAAACCGAACTCTCTCACATATACTATACTGAAAACCTTACACCAGGGGTCTCCAACTCCAGTCCTCGAGAGCCCCAACCCTGCATGTCTTAGATGTTTCCCTGCTTCAGCACACATGATTCACGTGAATGAGTCTTGAACACACTTGTGCAGACCTGGATGATGGGCTGATGATGATCCATTCATTTGAATCATCATACTCATCATAACAGTTGGTAAAAAAATAAAATAGTAAATTCCTCAAGCAGCACAACATCCAAACCAGGATGAAAAATAATAATAATAATAATAATAAAACAGTGTTGTCAATGAAGATGAATTTGTTGAAAACCCCAAAATAGCAAAATTTTACTATCAAAATGCTAGTAAAAATTGACGGAGCTATTGCAGTCAGCTGCTACCATGCGCATTATTCTATTCAAGCCATACAGATATGCTTTCATATTTACTAAAAATCCTTGAGAGTCTTGCCTCAAGTCGTCTTGATCTGGTTAATGTACCAGTTCGAAACACACAGACATTAATGCCAGACCACTGATGGCACAACTCTATTTTTGTGTATACTACAGCTCTGATAACATAATAAAATTCTCTTTCATTCATTCTGTAAAGGAAAACATTGAATTATGTATCCAAGGAAGAGTTCATGTATTCAACCACAAAGTGCGTGGCTTGGAGACTTGGTCTAGAAATAAACTCAATAAAAGCCTGACATTATTTTCTTTGTTAGATTCCTCAAGCAAAATATTGAATTAAAACAAAGAAACAAAAAAATCTGGTCTGAATCAAATATTATGTCATTTAAAAAAGTCAGTTGTGTCTGGTAGCAAAGTAGTGCAGTGGTTAGCACTGACACTTCAAAACAAGAAGGTTCAGTTGGATGTCGGTTCAGCGGGGTCTTTCTGTGTGGAGTTTGTATGTTCTTCCTGTGTATGTGTTGGTTTTCCCCTGAGTACTCCAGTTTCTTTCCACTCCAAAAAGAAGTTGTTTGGCATGGTACTACTAAATCTCACCTAGACATCATGCACATTAAATATAATATAATCTGATTTATAGAAGTAATTATTGGAATAATCTAGGCTAATAAATTTATTGATCTGGCTAATCTGTGTGTGGCCGTGAGAGAAAGCCCCTTGCATTGTAAAACCAATTTGAGCGGGCCCTGGACTAGAAAAGCAGTACATAAGCACATTGTTGTCAGTGACTATTTGTCTGGTTTACTTCCCAACGACCTGGTAGCCACCAAATGGTATTTTGCTTCACAAAGTATCATCAGTTTGTCCTTTTTTATATATATATTTCAGTTTGTTCTAACACCTGTTTTATCTTTAATACTTGCTTTGTTCTCTGCAGGTACCGTTCTTTGGTCCATTGTTTGACGGTGCCATAGTGGACATGAAGATTTTGCCCACCATGGTTAGAGCCACAGCTATCAACGCAAGTCGAGCTCTAAAATCCCTAATTCCTCTGTACCAGAACTTGTATCCTTTGAAACTGTTAAGTGAGGATCAGAGGCCAAAAGTAAGTCACTGAAACCTTTTTCTTTCTTTCTTTCTTTCTTTTAAAATAATAGATTATCATATTGAAATTGATGGTTATTTCTGAATGACAACATATTTAAACTAATTTGACCATTTTACCACAAACTTCATTTTAGAGCCCAAAAATTACAACCTGGAGCATCTGAAATGCATTGGTTTTGTTTTCAATGATACAAATATTTTTAATGAGAACATATGTCCTATATTTGGAGTCAAAATACTGTATAAATTCTATATGCTACAACATACTGTATTATAAAGTTTCAGGTGTTTAAATTCAAATCTACCAATAATTGAGAGTAAAAGTTTCAACTTATGACCATCTTTCACAAGCTTAAATGATCATCAAGATCTTACAGTACGTGTCAACATGTTAATGTCTCTCCCTTTGTTCATCTTTGATCTCAGCTACATATCTGTATAGTTTCAGGAATGCATCTTTCACATTTGCAATGTTGTCACTATTCAGGGGCTACTAGGACATAACAAAGTAAACATGAATGTAAGATCCACCCACAGCCAAACAGAAAGCACTTAAAACTGTCTATTTTTGGTTTATTTTACTTCTAACTGGTGACACACCAGTTGCAACCAGTGTGCAAAAGTGACACACATCAGTCACAAGAACACTGGATCATGTCTGGAAATTTAGGTCCAGAGTTCTGTGCTCCCATAACTGAAAATTATCGACGGTGGTACTTAGGTATAGTACTGCAGAACATGACCCGAGTTCTATGGCCTTTAAATTCTCCCTGAAAACTGCAAGTTTGAAAAGGTCTGGTTGTTATTATTGCGTTTGCTTTTGTCTCCTTACTAACACTTGCTGTTCAGCTCCATAAAACCTGATTTGTAGACTTTGTTTCCTGCACTTAAGTTGTGAGAATATACCTGTACAGTTGTGTGTGCTGCAAAAATCATATTTTTGTCTAAGCAAGAAAGTTGGCTTTCAGTGAGCTCATGGATTAAGAACAGCCAATCAATGTCTAGTGATGTTTGGCTCTCAGGGTATAAGTGCTAATGTGATAAAGCTGTACTTAGACTGTTCTGAAGTGTTATATATCAAGTGTGCATGCTTGCCATACATAACCAGGCACAAAAAAATTGAGGTACACATTTTGTGCGTTTATTTGTACATGCATGTATGATAGAAAGAAATAAGAACCAGGCATTTGCGTCTACAGTTTGTCTATTTGATCTGATACAATGGTAGTTTAGTTGGAAGAAGACGACGATCAATACTTATTGATGACTCTCCTCTATAGCTCTTTTTCTAAATGGGAGGCTTTGCTTTGTGGGTTCACTGACAGACATGCACTCTTATGGTCGTCCAAACACGTATCCGCATTCATACACAGTGATGATTATAATCTCCTGTGCCACAGAGGATTTCATAATTATTATTAACCTTTATTTAAGTAGTTTAGTCTCATTGACATCAAAGATGTATTTTACAAAGGAGACCCAAAGTAACTTATGCAGATTAATGCATGTTTTTTCAAAAAGCATACAAACACGCTCCATTGTGATAGATGCCTGTAAGCGCAAGCCAACCTTTTGACTGATCATTGGAATTTATTTTAAAGTGAAATTCTTTTTTTTTCTGTAATGGTGAGCTTCCATTGTCTGTCTGTACACCTGTTCTTTCCAGCTTTAGCATGTGTGTGTAGTAGTTCTTTAAATCGCTAAAGCCATGTCTTTGACTCCCTCCATTTCATCAACATTATTTTACAGTTTTTCACATTTTTCGCTTAATTATGTTCCATCCATCATCTACATTATCTGTACTTGATGTACTATGAGCTTGCTTCTTGTCCTTTGACTTTCTCTTTTTGTATCCTCTCACTAATTTCATGTTTTCTTTTGAATATTGTCTTTTCTCCTTATGCTACCCAATTTTAACTCTCCTCATCTCATTTTTCCATATGTGGTGGGAATTGTGTTACTTGTTAAAGAAAATAGGGCCCAGAGAGCCGAGTGCACCCACAAAAGGGACAGATTATTGGGCCAAGAGTGAGTCTTTGACCCAGAGCTAATGCTCCCTGAATTTTTTTTTGTGTGCGCACATATGCACCTTCTTTCACATACTTATGCCTCATTTTATGTGAGCTTGTTGTGTGACTCCAGCAATCTGAAGTTGCTGCACAGATACGTCAACACATTAATGGTGTGTTTTTATGTGAGACTGGTTGTACTGACTGTGTATATGTGTGTGACATTGGACACAGATATTCTTATTCTGGGATGATGTTTGTGTGTCTGTAAGTGTCCTGGTGTGTATTGATTGGTGGTAGCAGCAGGTCGATGTCCCTGACAGACTGAATTACAGTGATCAGTCATTATTGACTCCCCATCTCTCACTGCTCTGCTTTTTCTCTCAGCCTCTCCCCCCCCTTTGTGCCCCCAGTTCTTAAGCCACTCATTTTTATTTCCATTTATCCTCTTAGCTTCCTGACTCGTTATGTCTACATTGACATTCATTTTGTGTTCATTATCACCATCATCATTTGTCTACGCATCTCCCTCTGTAATTCTGTCTCTGCACTTCCTCTCTCGTCTCTCTAATTCACTTATTCTAATAAGTCACCTTCTATCTCTCTCATATTGTCTGTTTTGCTTTTTTATATTGTTATGTATGTTTTGTCATTCAGTTTTTTCCTCCACTGCGTTCTTATCTCAAAAATCTCAGTGACCTAAACTAAGCAAAACTCATCCTGATGTGATAAAACTTCTTTAAACAAGTTCATTAATGCTTACAACAATGCTTACAACAACACAAACCAATAACAATAAATGAAAGATGTGCAAAAAAAGTAAAAAATAATATAGATTTCGTTTTCTCTAAAGCAGATTCCCAAAGTGTGGGCCGCGGCCCCCTGATGGGCTGTTGTGGTACTGCATGTGGGCCGTGAGAGGTCATTAAAATAAACAAATATGTTTTAAATCCTCAGGTCTTTTTTAAATGTTTTTTAATTACTCTAAAATATTCATGACATGATTAAAAAAAAAAAAAAAAAACTAGAAAAATTGCATTTCCTGCGATAATGCAGGTGTGAATGCATTAAGCTGAATTTTGACCTGAACTCTGCTCAAAAGTAAGAAATAAATTTTAAGAGCATGAATTTTTAAAAGAATTTGAATAAGTGAATAGTCTTTGAACACAGTATAATTCAGCTAAATGGTGAAGCACAATGTATTGAATCAAGAAAACATGTCCTACTTTACAATGGGAGCAACATGCTGAATGATGCTTAGGTAGGAGAATGGAAAATATTCCTAAATTGGAATAGAAATCTAGTGATGAACGGCCATGAATATATTAAGGTAAAGCACAACATTTAAAAGCAGAAGTCCAAGAATAAACCTTCGGCAGGACATGAACATTTTCATACAGGAAGTGTTAAAGTTGTCAGAAGAATGTAAAAGTTGCTAAAAATTTGCATAACATTGAGGAAAATTCAGACTACTTTATTACAATGGACTGAAAATTTGAAAAACATGAGTTGAAAAATCTTAAAAAGTAGCAGACTTCAGCTGAACATCATTGCAGAATGTATCAAGAGTTAAAACATGTGAACTGAAGCTAATTTAGCTAAATAATAAACACAACTAAGACAGCTAAATTCAGAAAAAAAGGTTTATAGCAACAAGAGGTAATGAAAAAAACCTTTCCAAAAGCTAATGATAAATCAAAAAGAAGTGAGCTAAATGCAGCAATGTTAGCTCCACAGCTCAGTGAGAAAAGGGGATCAAGGAAGAGAAGCTCACACAATGGAAACAACTGCAGAATTAGGAGCATGTTAAATGAAGCTAACTTAGCATCATGCTCACAACTCCTGAGTCAGCAGCAGTCAAGGCAGGTGTCCGAATACTTTTGGCCACATAGTGTATGTTTTTATGCTGACCACCGTCTGAGAATGTGGCATGAGAAAGGCTGGTTAACAGTGTCAAACACGTATTTTAATGTATGCTATTACTTGTAAAAATAAAGGAGGATGAGTTGGATAAGCAAAGGAATGACCTGTCAGCTAATGATTAACATGCAGGTGTGCGGTCGAGCAAGAGAGATAGACTTGTGAACCAACTGACCCCCTAAGCTGTCTGTACACTGGAGCTGCAGCCTGCCCTCACATCCAAAATGGCATGACAAAGGCTGGTTAACAGTGTCAATATAAAAAATATATAAATTCATCCTCTGGAGCTGCACCTGTCTATTCTGTCAAAATCTGGATTTCTATGTCCCAAACAAACTGCTGTAATTCAAAAACCGAAAAAGTTTTTGAAAAAATTCTTAAACCATGAGTGCCACAAGGCATTCAGGAACACACTAATATATTTTTTATTTGGTAAATGTCTACCGATTTTAAATTAGAGCAGTTTAAAAACATGAGACTTTTTCCTGTCAGACGAGAGGATTCAGAACTCTCCCCATTGAAAATGAAGTGGAGATGTGAAGCACTTCTTTGAACTCTAGGTTGATTTGACGGGAAACTAAATGCCACACAGATACAAAAGTTACATCATCGGAAAGAGGACAAAAATACCTACGTTTTGATGTATAAATTATGTCTTTGGGGTTAAAGGTCCGGCTGCAAGAGCAGTTTGAAGATAAAAAAAAAATTTTTTGAGTAGTGTATATACACTGATCTTAATTTTTTTATTTTATGGTGTCTTTTGGTACTGGTGAGGAATCAAGGTTGGTGACTCATTTGTTCTTCATCAGGCGTTTATCCACTGAAAACATATAATGTGTCATCTTGTTTATCTAGCAAACATTAACTTTAATCATTCAGGTTTTAGCCACTGTAACCAGTGACAATGCTAAATTGGTTGGGGGAAACATGTTTCGCACATTGTTGTTTTGGGATGCCAAATTTTCTAACCCTAACCAGTAGGGGGTGCCAAAAATCTCAAAAATGAAAAGTTGCTCTGGATTGCTTTAAAGAATATAGTAAACGATAGAGATACATTTTCTTTCTGCCTAAATATTTTCACATGTGGCATAAAACTACAGACTTGTGTGTGCTGTATAGTAATACCAAGGGCTCTCCATAATGGGCTCAAATAGAACCAAATTGGGATACTGAGAGATGGAGAGCAAGTTGGTGAGGCAAAGTATGTCACTGATAACTGCAATTTTCTTTCCTTTTTTCCCTCTTTCTGCCCTCTTCCCTCTCTCCCTCTCTCTCTCTGTGCCTTGGCCCTTGGGGCAGTCCATCTGCATTTTTTCTGTCTCTGATCTTTCATTCACCATGACTAGAGCCATCCAAAAACATACAGCACACTCACCCAGAGTGCCAGGTTGCTGGAACAGCTGTGTGTGAGCACAGCTCTATCTCACATATCAGCTCTTTGCAGAAGGACAAGCAATCCAAACCTCCCCACACACTTCATATTGCCCACACTAAATTAAGTAAGGATGAAAATACAGTACTGACCAGCAACATAAATTTTGTGTCCTCTGATGACCGGCACACACAGCAGCAGATCTTTGGTTAGTGTCAATTAGCCAGCAAAGATCAATGCCTTAGAATTCACACAAGAAACCAAATAAAGGTAAGGAGAAGCCTCCTCTGTGATATATTGTTGTTACTCCATCTTGAGTAACAGAATCTAATAATGGATACAGTTCATTTTTGATAAATACCAATTCTTATACCAATACTTAGATTAGACTGCAGAATTGAGACACACTAGCTATTGAATAGTAATAACACATGTAGCAACTTTCATTGTCCCTGAATGCTGCAGTCATTCTATTCATATTTCCAAATGTTAGTTCACTTTATCAAGTCAAAATTTTCCTTGTTACAGTTGTTTTTGTGATTGCATGTTCTGATCTACAACTCGCCCTCTGTGCATAACAGCATGTGTTTGAGGGAGTTGTAAAGACATGTGTATGTCATTGGATTATTGTTTGCCTGCATGAGGTGTGTGCGTGCAGGTACGTGCAAAAGAGCAAACTGTAGCCATCTGCTTCTGAGTGATTGTGATTCGAGGGAGCAGTGTTGGAGAGGTACTAAACTACTATATAAACAAACAATGCCATAAACTGTGTGTCTTTCTGTGCATGAATTTTAAATGTACATGATCTATTCATTTACATTTGTGCACATGATGGGATTTGTGAATATATTTGATCCCAGGATTAGTGTGTGTGAGGGGGAAATTCCCTTTAGTAGTTGATTGGCAGAGATAGCTGCACCGAGGCTGGGGTCAACATATGGCTCAGTGTGATAGTGATGCCGTATTTGTGTGCATAGTGTCTGCACTTGTGAGTGTCACAGCATTTCCCTCTCTTTCACGCCTCTCTTTCATTTATCTCTTGTTCCTATTGAAATGATAAGTGATGGCAGCTCTGGCCATGTAGTACTATTATCCCCCTGTCATCACACACACACACACACACACACACACACACACACACACACACACACACACACCAAGGGTAGCCAACCCCCCCAAGGCCTGCTTGGCTTCTCTTTGCAGCACCACAATGGAGCCTATTGTCCCAGCGAAGCTACAGTTCTCTGTGTGTGACAATCAGTGCATTTACATGGGGCGTTTAATTCCTCTTTAATTCAGAATTAAAGTTAAATCCAAATAAAAGTTACCATGTAAACACCTAATTCCATATGAAAACGTCAATTCCGAATTAAACTTAATTCTGAAGTAAGTGGCTGGTTTATTCTGATTTTAATTCCGAATAAAATAATTCTGTGGTCATGTATACACTCATTCCTCTTTAAATTAATTTCAGTCTTTCTGCGCATGCTCGTTCTGTTGCCCGTCTGTCGCGATGACGCTTATATTCCGCGCTGGGCTTGTTTTCAAAACAAAGTTTCAAGATGGCAGCACGCAGTAAACGGTGGTCAAGAGCAGAGACGATTTATTTAATAAATAGCTTGGAGGAACTAGAAATAATTAAAAGAACAGATGGCAGGAAACATAAAAATTGTGAGCTTTTCAAAGTTGTAGCGGCCAGGTTAAATGACGGAGGTTTTGCAGATAGAGACACCACCCAGATCAAAAATAAGTGGAATGTTGCTGCTAACCGAGTTGTTGCTAAGTTTGTTTTCTTCCGGTAGATGTAAAGACGTCCGTCCTCCCTATCCAATCAGAACCCTTCCCAACCCCCAGACCTAAAGCGGAGTTGGATAAAGCCGAACAAACGTGTTCAATTCAATTCAATTCAATTTTATTTGTATTTGTATTATTTGTATTGTATTTGTTTCAATGCAAGTTCTCTCTTAGTGCTTTACAGAGAACCATACATATCATGCCCCAAGCAAATATGAACTGAAATTATGTTATTAAATCCTAATTTAAAAAATGGTAAGTAAAAAAACCTCAGCTAGCAGGAGAGAAAAAAATTGAAGCCAAACAGTGGAGAGAATAACAGCCCTTTAGAAGGAAGTAGCCTTGATCAGGACCTGGTTCTTAAAGGGGAATCTTCCTGCCAAAGACCAGCAGGGTAGGGCAAGGAAAAGAGGATGGAGGACAGAGTGAGGATGGATGACAGAGTGAGGATGGAGGACAGGGAGAGGATGGGAGACAGAGTGAGGAGTGAGGATTAGGGCTGGGTTAAATGATTATTTTTTGTAATTGATTAATCGAGAAAATAGTTCTTCGATGCATCGATTAATCTAACGATTCATTTTTAAATCCGATTTGATTTGATTTCGATTCGATTATCGATTATCTCCCCATAATTTGACCTATATAGCAATTAATGCTAATTTATCTCCATGAATAAAACACAAATTTCTTCTTTCAAGTTCAAAAATGAATTGTATTGAATAATACAACAATAAAGTGCACACAGTTGTAGTGCAATGGAATCCTATAATAAAAAATTAATAAAATAAAACTTTCCTTTAATAAATAAAACTGCAAAAAACACAATCTGAACCAAAATCGTATCAACATAAAATAAATAAAAAATAACAGCAGCGGTGACAGCTGCAATTTACAAAACAACACAATGTGTGACAGCAGCAACTTAGCCTAATCATTTAAATATGTGAAATAAATAACAAATAAATTCAAGTATTAGGCCTATTACAGTTAAGTGTACAGTAGTTTAACTTTTAGTAGTTAGGATGCTCTCAGTAAGTGCAGCAGCCTCCTGGGGGGTGCAGGGGGTGTTTTTTTTTTCGTCTGATAGTAGTCCTCCAAACTTATCTGCTTATCCCTGTCCCTGAAAACATAAATCACAAACACAGTGCACAGGTTAATAAAACTATATACTTCTAAATTATCTGCCCATACAAATAAAGTATAATAATAATAATACATTAACCTAAAAGTTGAAAGTTAGAAAACAACAATGAATGTTGTATTTAAAAAAAAAAAAAAAGACAGACAAAGAAATTTAAAAAAAATAACTTTAGCGTGTATTTGAGGACTGTGTGTCTGTGTCAGTTAAAAAAAAGTGTGTCAGCAAGAGGCGAGTGTGTGAGGGGCGTGTGTGTGTGTGTTTAAGTGGGCACATGTTCTGTGTGTGTGAGGCTGGAGCACAAGTTACGTGGTGCGGTTTGGATGAATGACGGGGTTAATCATTCCAAACAAGGAAAGAAAAAAAAGTTGAAAACTTACGGTGTCTTCTCCTCCACACAAGCAGCTCCCGCGTGCCTCTTCTTAAGGTGCTGGTGCATCGCGTTAGTGCTTTTATGATATGCCATCTCCATTTTGCACAGGTCACAGACCACCGAATCGTTACCATTAGGTGTAAAGTACTCCCATACTTTTGACATCCTGTTACGAGATAGCTTCTTCTCCCCCAACTCGCTGCTACTCGGTGCTGCGGCCGCCACCATTTTTTGATTCTGAGTGACGACGCATCGACGTGCAGTTTTTGCGTCGATGTATTTTTTGCATCGTCCCAGCCCTAGTGAGGATGGAGGTCCTATATTTAGGATATGTTGCTACCGTATTGGCCTGAATATAGGGCAATATTTTATTCTAGAAACCATATTCTCAAAAAGGAAGTCGTTTCAAAATGGAGGAATAGAATAGATGGAGTTTAACTTGCACATGCATTGTCCAATCTGACCCAAAATCCATATGTATGACGATTCTTCAACCCTGAACAAGTGTATATGACAATCTTGGATGAACTCCATAGCGCCACCATCTGGTCATAGGAATATGATTTTGGTCTTATTATGTCCGTTTTCTACCTCCCTCTTCATCATATCAGCCTGAGAAGCAGTCAGACTGAGCTCAGAAGTGTCCTCATGCATGATGTACAATTTTATGTATGGATGTCCAACAGTGCCAGCACTATTCATTGTAAAACAGGAAGTCTTCTCCAAAATGAATTGCCTTTTTGGGGACCTTAACAGACTCGAAAACTTACAAAATTTTGTACACAAATTAGTTGTGTGAGAATTTTACATATTTTATGGGTGCATTGAACATTGTGTGACTGATGTATCAGCCTCAGACCTACAAAAAAGTCTCATGGACCCATGCTGTAACTCCCACAGGAAGTCACCTATTTTGAATGGAACATGCAGTTTTCCAATATTTTGGCCATTTCCAGGCCTCGTACTTTAACAAACTCTTCCCAGAGATTTGGTTGGATTGACTATAAACTTTTTTTGTTCAAATCTAGACACATGGCCGATGAAAGTTTGTGAAGCTTATAACTTTTTACCAGAGGGCGTGACCACGGTGATGTTATTTGGAAGACTCACCATGAAAGAGAAATGGGCTGTAACTCGGCCATACATTGTTTAATGTGGTCCCAACCAGATTTGTATGATCGTAGTCCCATCCTGAACACATCAAACCTGTAATGTTCATAAGCAGTTGTAGTGCCACCTTTTGGGAATAGGAAATGTCATGTTGTGCATTAGGCATCCCTGCTCCGAATGGGATGAGGCAACACACTTCAAACCAGTTCAAATCAGTAGTAAAGACATTGAAGATGATTGTCAGTGAAAACTAACATTTTATCAAAGGAGTACAGCAAAGTTTGATGTCTCGCTATGAATGGAAAAGTTGTTCTAACTTGCACATGCCTTATCCAATCTGCCCCCAAATCCATACATTCGATCATTCTTCCACCCTGATCAAGTGTATACGACAATTTTGGATGAAATTCGGATGGAGAGCACCACCATCTGGTTACAGGAATGTGATTTTGGTCTTATGTCCATTATCTACAATGCTCTTCATCATAGTAGCCTGAGAGGCGGACAGACTGAACTCAGAAGTGTCCTCATGCATGATGTACAATTTCACATATGGGCGTTCAATGGTGCCAGCGCTACTCATCGTAAAACAGGAAGTGGATGGTTTTGTCGCACGCGAATGAAATAAATTAATAAAAAAATCACATGTTGGTCATAAGGAGGTAAGATTGCAGGATCACATTCCTTTCACTCAATCAAACATTTCCGCAACATGTAGTCCACCACTCTATATTTTTCAAATCGTAACCAATGTTCATACACTGCCTGGCCAAAAAAAGTCGCCACCTGGATTTAACTAAGCAAATTTTGTACGAGCCTCCTCTTGGATAATTACTGCATGGGCAATTATCTTTCAGCTGGCAACAAGTTATTTAACCCCAACTGGTGCATTGAGTTGCTTCTCATTTCCTAAACAACCATCTCGAAAGACACATCCCGTGGTCATGTAAAAGATGTTTGTCTGTTTGAGAAGGGTCAAATCATTGGCATGCATCAAACAGAGAAAATATCTCAGGAGATTGCAGAAACAAAATTGGGCTAAGAACTGTTGAACACATTATTAAAAACTGGAAGGATAGGGGGGACCCATCATCTTGGAGGAGGAAATGTGGCCGGAAAAAAAATCTTCAATGATCCTGATTGGCGATCACTTAAACGTTTGGTGAGATCAAATCGAAGAAAAACAACAGTAGAACTCAGGGCTATGTTTCATAGTGAAAGTAAGAGTCTTTCCACACGCACAATGTGAAGGGAACTCAAGGGATTGGGACTGAACAGCTGTGTACCCTTAAGAAAACCACTAATCAGTGAGGCTGAAAAACCTGAAAATCAAGCTGAAGGCGGTCCAACAAAATATTAGTATATGACCTTTTTTTGGTGGCGACTTTTTTTTGACCAGGCAGTGTATTTCTGGCAGCTTAACATATTTTTTTATGACACCTACTTTTTCTAATCAGTCACCAAACCTAGTAGTAATGTAGCAGTATATGTCAGCATGATTGATGATTTATTTGAGAATTTTGGAGTCATGCACTGAATTTTCAGGAATTTTTTTCTGTGTACTTTTACATGTCTGACGGTGTAAAAAGTTTTTTTCCTCATCGAAAATATCAATGAAATGCCAAAAATATGATGAGGCTAAGCATCTTAAGATACAAGAATTGTGCTGTATTTTTTCTTGTAGAATTTTAATTACATTGCTGATTTTCTTTAAAAATATTTTGGTACATAAACCCTGCTCTTTCTGGCTTCTGAGCCCCAGGGACAGACAGGTGCCAAATTACAATGTGAAGGAGACTGTGGGGGGAGGGGGACATTGTTTTGAATTCATTCACTGCTTTTGGCTGCATGTCTGGGAGGACAATTTAAAGGGTCATTTCAGGATGAAAATCTGCCCAGATTAGCAGAGGTGGTTGTACCGTTTTTGGGGGACAGAAGCAAGGGGGCCTTAATACAGTCAGATATTCACATAAATATACATTATTTTGCCAAAAGTATTTGCTCACCTGCCTTGACTCACATATGACTTCTCATTCCTAATCAATATGACGTTGGTCCAGCCTTTGCAACTGGAACAGCTTCAACTCTTCTGGGAAGACTGTCCACAAGGTTTAGGAGTGTGTTTATGGGGATTTTTGACCATTCCTCCTAGAAGTGCATTTGTGAGGTCAAACACTGATGTTGGCCAAGAAGGCCTGGTACTCAGTCTCCGCTCTAATTCATCCCAAAGGTGTTGTATCGGGTTGATGTCAGGACTCTGTGCAGGCCAGTCCAGTTCATTCACACCAGACTCTTGACATCCATGTCTTTATGGACCTTGCTTTGTGCATTGGTGTACAGTCATGTTGGAAGAGGAAGGTGTCAGCTGCAAACTGTTTCCACAAAGTTGGGAGCATGGAATTGTCCAAAATGTCTTGGCATGCTAAAGCATTCAGTGTTCCTTTCACTGGAACAAAGGGACAAGTCCCAGCTCCTCAAAAACAACCCCACACCATAATCCCCCCTCCACCAAACTTTACACTTGGCACAATGCATTCAGACAAGTACTGTTCTCCTGGCAACCGCCAAACCCAGGCTCTTCCATCAGATTGCCAGATGGAGAAGCGTGATTCGTCACTCCAGAGAACACACCTCCACTGCTCTAGAGTCCAGTGGCGGTGTGCTTTACAGCACTGCATCCAGTGCTTTGCATTGCACTTGGTGAAGAATGGCTTGGATGCAGCTGCTCGACCATGGAAACCCACTCCATGAAGTTCTCTGGGCACTTATAAAGAGCTAATCTGAAGGCCACATGACATTTGGAGGTCTGTTGTGATTAACTAAGTTGGCGACCTCTTCGTACTATGCACTTCAGCATTCGCTGACACTGCTCCCTCAGTTTACGTGGCCTACCACTTCGTGCCTGAGTTGTTGTCGTTCCCAAACACTTCCATTTTCTTATAATATAGCTGACAGGTGACTGTGAAATATTTAAGAGCGAGGAAATTTCATGACTGCGTTTGTTGCACAGGTGGCATCTTATCACAGTTCCGTGGCCGTCATGGCCGACCCAGGCCATGACAGAAGCACCGAGTTGTTCTGAACAATCCAGTTTAACTTTTCCCTCAAAAGAATTGTTACTCAATTAACAACCCCAGTTTACACTTTAATCCATTGGTTTTAGTAAGGTTTTAGTACCTTACTAAACCAATACTTGTCATCCAGCTTTCCTCTAATCTTCATTTAAAAGAGCCTGACACAGCCATTGTTTACATTTCAACGCTGTGCACAGAGCCAGCTATCTCATTTTGTTTACATTCCCCAACAGTACAGATAACAATACTTCAGCATTCAGTCACACTAAAAATGATAATTCACAATCCTTATTTCACAGTTCAAGAATAGTTCTTAAATATTTCTTCAAATTAATAGCCAAGATGATCCCAAAATCCCATGGATCACTCGACACCCCCTCCTTGGGATAATTTCCGGCTTGCTCCCCCTGTATTGGAATGATCAGTTTTACCATTTCTTACTGATTTCCTTAGTTACTAAATTTTACCACAGTTCTTACCCTTATTGATTAGAAACCACAAGTCACAATAATCATTATATTTATGTTACTCTACTACACTGTGAGCATAATCAGATCATAATTTGCATTCTGCAATCACTCAGATGCGATATTTTCTCCTTCATGGCTCAGCCTCAGAGAAAATTTATCCAATAGAGCTGAGGTGATTCCAACTTTCTCTGGGTCACTTGACCCCTTTCATCTACAGACATAAACATTGTGTTACTGATCATCCTCAGACCTACAAAAAGTCTCGTGGACCCATGCTCTAATTCCCACAGGAAATCCACTAATTTGAATGGAATATGTAGTTTTAATCAGTATCTTGGTCATTTCCAGGCCTCATACTTTGTGGACATTGTTTTAAGGTCATTAATTGGTCTTAGGCGCAATCTACTGGCAGAAAAATTTATTTCAAAGAGTATTCCAATATCACAATCTGCTCAGATTAACCATGGCACTTCAATGCAGCCTTAATATACTCGGATATAGACATAAATTTGCATAAGCATCAGGTCTGGTGTAAAATTACATTTTTTATGAGTTGTAGGCATCAGAATTCAGGTAGCTGAGAGTTGCAGTGGTGACTGTAGCAGATATGGGACCCTTGGCAAATCATGACCCCTTTGGCTGTAACTCAGACATACTTTGTTTCATTTGGTCTGAAATTGCTGAGTATGATTATAGTCTGAGCCGAAACACATCTACAGTGTAATCTTCAGGAACGGTTGTAGTGTCACCTATTGGCAATAGCAAATGTCATATTTTGTATTAGGTGTCCCTGGTGAGATGACCTGATACATCTCAAACCTGTTCAATCAGTAGTGAAGACACTGACAATGACTGATAGTGAAAACTGTAACTTTCTGTCAAAGGGCATCACCTTGACAGTACAGCAAAGTTCAATATCTCGTCATGAATAGAATTGTTGTTCTAACTTGCACATACCTTCAAATCTTCCCCAAAATTCAGATTTTGATGGGGCTTCCACTCTGAGCAAGTACAAGTGTATATGAAAATTTTGGATGAACTCTATAGCACCACCTTCTGGTCAAAGGAACACTATTTCAGTCAAATTATTTAGCGTGTTTTCTATTCTGTCAGTGCTTCATCAGATCAGGCTGAGATTCCTACAGATCATACTGAAAAAAAAAAAAAATCTCATGCACCATACACAGTTATTTGGATGGATGTCTAACAGTGCTTGTGTTATTCTCTGTGAAGCAGGAAGTGGGTGGTTCTGCCACACAACCATGTGAGAAATTCATTAAAAATCACACATTACTTCCAGGGAGGGTATGAAAATTAAGTTAATTCTGCAGGTAATTGGTAGCCAGTGAAAGTATCTCAGAATAGCATTAATGTGCTTAGTTTTCCTGATTCTTCTCAGAACTCTGGCAACAGCATTCATCATGAAGTGAAGCTGTCCAATCAGACTCAAAAGAGTTACAGTAGTTCAGTCTTCAGATAGTAAAGGCTGGATGAGCTTCTGTAAATCTGCTCTTTACATCAGATCTCTGACTCTTTATATTTGTTTAGATGATAAAAAGCTTTGATAGTTACGGCCTTGGTGTGGCAGTTTAGAACTCAGCTCTAAGCAGATTCCAGATCAGTTTTTGGTTTTCATACTTCTGGATTCAAGCTGGGCCAAAACTTTTATCCTTGCCATTTTATTGCCAAATAGAATTATTTTTGTTTTTTCTTTATTCCCAACTGGTGTAGGAAGGCGGTGGGTACCTGGCAGCGGTAGCGATGGGTGTGAGGGCCCGATCAATACTGCTTGCAGTTTTAATAAGTGCAGTTATTGTACAGAAATCTTATGCTTTATTCTTTATTGACAGCATTTGTCAAATTTAAAAAAATTATACAGAAAACTTCATTTATTCTATTTTATATATTTTACATGCTATAATATTTCACATATCGTACATGTCAGAAACTAGATGAATGCCCAAGGCAGAAATCATTCTCACAGTATTGAACACATGTTTGCAACAGATGTGTGACTGTGTGAAGGAATATAAATGAATATTACTGCTCAGTGATGTGTATCAATTTATATAATTTTTTATTGTCTAATTCTGTAATATATTTTTCCTGTAATGACTGAATGACCAAGTGTTGTGTATGTTTTGTGCACACATTCACACCTATCAACAAGAACTGTGCAGGCACATGAGTTGTAGTCATCAATGGCTCGATCACACCTTGTTGGAGCAGACCCCCCTCTGACTGGTAAACAAGCTAATCTGTGGTGTCTCTGTGTGAATGCAAACGAAGGCACGTACATGGACACTCAAATGCACTTTGGCAAGGTGTGTAAATGGAAGTACTTTTATGTGAGAAGATACTTAAGATTCAGGAGGGGATCACAGAAAAGACCAAGAAGTGCAGCCCAATAAGCTGTGGTAGTTGTGTTAAGGTGGGTCTCAAAGAAACAGTAATAGAGCATGAAGAGAGTAGTGATATTTATAAAACAACTAACAGTTACTCAGTGTCATTAGTAAGTTAATTAAACAGAGTAAAAACATAGTAACTCTGCTAGTTAGTGCTAATGGAGACAATTTCTGATTCTTTGCAGCACTTGTTTCATCACAACGGGTATTTTAGGATAACCAAAAGTGTTCAGGCTACATATTTGCTTCTGCCAAGCAGTTATTTTCATTAATTTGACTGATTTAATGATTGCAATATTTCAGTGGCATACAAAGACTTGATGTTTTGTGATGATACAATATTATTAGCGACAGTGATTCTCTGTGTTGTGACTGATCATGTGCCGTGAACAACTTTTAAAAATACTTCAAAATGAAATCTCTGCAGCTTTGTCTTTAACATCTATACGATGCAAACAGGTTCTGTCATTAGTTTTTGGTCTCCATTTCCACATTATGAAAAATGTTTGTAACTGCATCAGCAATTTTATGGCTCCCTAATGGTGACCTTACAATCAATGACGGTGACAGGGAGGAGCGCAAGGGTGTAAGCTTGTACGTATGCTAATGCATACCAGTTAATGTATCACGGCTGTTTTTCTCTCCTCAGCCTCTGTCTCTGCAGTGGGTTAAAGAGGAGATGGAGAGGGGGTAAATGCAATTGTGGCTTTGTGTATATGCATGTCTTTTTCACGTGCATCATCTGCCAACAATAAGTAGTGCATTAGACCATTCTATCTTTGTCCCCATCTTTAGTGTTCATGGACACACACACACACACACACACACACACATATGAAGGCTTTGTGATTTCATTATCATTGCTATCACAGAAAAATATAAGCCCATTAACTTGTTCCTTTGGGCACAGACACACATACACCCACAGGTTTATCATTACACGCTGTAAAGCTTTTCCAATTGTATTATCCCTCTGATGTCCCCTCTGTTGTCTGTTCCAATGCCTGGGGTGGAGAGGACAGAGAGAGAGAGAGTGTGTGTGTGTGTGAGAGAGAGAAATTGTGTGTGTGTGTTTGAGATTGTATTTTTCGGAGGAGAGGTATCTGCTGTAGACAAGCTTTAGAAAATATAAAAGTTGTCATGCTTTTTAACATATTCTATTGAAAAATGAGAGATTGTCCTGTTTCATCGTAATATAGTACAAAGAAGCAGCTCCATAAGAAGTGGGACAATCTTTATAGATATGCAAAGACAAATTTAAAGCAGTATAAAAAACAGGAGCTGAAAGCATCAGTAGTAAAGACCTGGCAAAGCATCTCAAGGGTGAAAAATCAACAATAGGTAATGTATTTCAAGTCCACACTTAATGCAATGATTGCAGGGTAGTCCATTGGCCAACTGCTTAAACCATATTTTCTTATCCTACAATTTAAGCATTTCTTAATATAAAATTGCCTGCACAAAATACCCTTAAGTCTTGTCCTTAAAGATATATTTAAAACAACACAAGTTTCCTCCTAATATTGACATTTTACTCAATGAAATTATTGCATTAAGTTCTTACCAACTGACATTAAAAAAAAGCAGTTGTGTAAAAGATTTGATTAGCACACTTCTAATTTTGTCCAAGCATTCATGGTCAAACCTCTTTAACTTCTATAGCTGCACTCTTTTAGCCAATTTGCAGTTAATGGGTTTATTTTGTGAGAGCTTTATACTTAGTTATTGGTGGCCTTTTTAATGTCCACAACAAAAAGGAAAGAGAGCTTTGGAGAAAAGAGATCTGATGGTTAACAACATTTGATCACCATATTTTTGTCTACAAAAAAAAAACTCTACACCCCTCCCTGAATCACCACCTTATACGTGGTGGAGGGATTTGTGTGCCTAAATGTTCCTAGGAGCTATGTTGTCGGGGGCATTTGCCCTTGGTAGGGTCACCCAAGGCAAAATGGTCCTGGGGGATGGGCCAGACTAAGTGCAATGGGCCAGGCTAAGTTGACTCCTATAAAAATATAACAAGAGCTCGACATCCCTCACCTGGGCAAGGGTCACCAGGGCCCCACCCTGGAGCCAGGCCTGGGGGAGGAGCTCGTTTGGGAGCGCCTGGTGGCCAGGCCTTTACCCATGGGGCCCGGCTGGGCTCAGCCTGAATGGGTTACATGGGTTTGCCTCCCTGTGGGCTCACCACCTGCAGGGAGGGTCATAGGAGTCAGGTGCGATGTACTCTGGCATTTCCCGGGGTGAGAAGCAACAGGCTGGTGTGGGCTTGCTTATAACCCCCCAGCTTGGAGCCTGTACATTGGGGTTTTCCCCAGTAGTTAAGACGGTAGCTTCCCTGCGCCTTCGGGTCGGGAAACAGGCTCTGACTGGCATCTGCGCTTATGCCTAGAATGACAGTTCAAAGTACCCAGCCTTCTTGGAGTCCTCGGCGGGGGTGCTGGAAAGTGCCCCTAATGGGGGCTCCTTTATTCTGCTGGAGGACTTCAATGCTCACATTGGCGATGACAGTGGTACCTGGGGGGGGGGAGTGATTGGGAGGAACGGCCTCTCTGATCTGAACCCGAGTGGTGTTTTGTTGTTGGACTTCTGTGCTAGTCACAGTTTGCCCATAACAAACACCATGTTCAAACATAAGAGTGTCCATAAAAGCACGTGGCATCAGGCCACTCTTGGCCGTAGAACGATGATCGACTTCATAGTCGTATCATCTGATCTTCTGGCCTTATTTTTGGACGATCGTGTAAAGAAAGGAGCTAAGCTGTCAACCGATCACCACCTGGTGGTGAGTTGGATCAGATGGTGGGGGAGAATGCCAGTCAGACCTGGTGTAGTGAGGGTTTGCTGGGAACGTCTGGCAGAGGAACCTGTCAGAAAGATCTTCAACTTGCACCTCCGACAGAGCTTCAATCGCATCCTAAGGGAAGTAGGGGACATTGAGTCTGAATGGGCCATGTTCCATGCATCCATTGCTGAAGCGGCTGACCGGAGCTGTGGCTGTAAGGTCGTTAGTGCCTGCCATGGTGGCAATCCTCAACTCGGTGGTGGACACCTGGGGTAAGAGAGGCTGTCAGACTGAAGAAGGAGTCCTACCGAGCTTGGTTAGCTTGTGGGACTCCGGAATCAGTAGGCAGGTATTGACAGGCCAAACGGGTCTGCCTCAAGTGGAGGAGTTTAAATATCTTAGGGTCTTGTTCATGGCTGTGGTGCGGACTCTATACCGGTCTGTTGTGGTGAAGAGAGAGCTGAGCCAAATGGCAAGGCTCTCTGTTCACTGATTGATCTTTGTTCATGAACAACATGAACTGTGGGTAGTGACTAAAAGAATGAGATCGTGGTTACAAGCAGAAGCAGAAATGGGTTTTCTCTGCAGGGTGGCTGGACTCTCACTTAGAGATAGGGTAAGAAGTTCAGTCATTTGAGAGAGACTCAGAGTAGAACCGCTGTTCCTTCACATCGAGAGAAGCCAAATGAGGTGGTTCGGGCATCTGGTTAGGATGCCCCCCCGACGCCTCCCTGGAGAGGTGTTTCGGGCATGTCCAACTGGAAGACGACCACGGGGCAGACTCGCTGGAGATCATATCTCTCGGCTGGCCTGGGAGCACCTTGGGGTTCTCTCAGAGGAGCTGGTGGGAGCAGCCGGTGGGAGGGAAGTCTCAGCTTCTCTGCTAAAGCTGCTGCCCCACTATTTCAATGTGGGATACTATTTATTTGATCAATGTTCTACAAATAAGGGAATGACTCAACTAGGCCTGTGTTATGAAAGTATTCAAATTGATGTATATTAGTTTACCAATAATTAGTGAGTTCTAGTGAGGCAATTGTACAACACTTTACCAGAGCACTTGGCAATCGGAAAGAGGGTGCAAGTGGATTTAATCTCCATTTGTATACAAGCAGAAATGGCCAGGCACTGACAACAGCACGGACAGCTGTTGCCAGCACAAGACAATGAATCAAAGGAAATGCAGTAATTTTAACTACTTGTTATCAATAGTTGAGCCTTGAGATCAATTCTTCTCAGCTAGTGCCTCAAAAAATCATGCCATGACGTCTAAACAATATCCCACATAGATTAGATATTCTACATTAGATACTGAGAAACAGGTCATAGTGACCTGATGCCATTTTTAAACAACCTTCAATGTTCTTTGTTTTATTTCAAAGTAGGTCTACA
The DNA here is from genome assembly GCA_018398805.1 of Hirundichthys speculiger. Classification (NCBI taxonomy): domain Eukaryota; kingdom Metazoa; phylum Chordata; class Actinopteri; order Beloniformes; family Exocoetidae; genus Hirundichthys; species Hirundichthys speculiger. Next base: position 206,146 of record JAGFBZ010000653.1, read on the forward strand.
CATGCTAGTATTTTTTTCTCCTCTTTCAATAGATTCAAGATTCAATGTATTTACTGCCATGTGAAAAAGTTAATAGGAATTTGTCTTGGTTCTGCTCCCAAACATATACAGTGCAGCAGCACCCAGTATACACTCTTAATAAGAGTTTGAGGTTTTCCTTTGTTATAACAGGTAAAAACAGCAATAAAATGTCAACAGTTTTCTGTTTGTTGTTCTGTAATTTCATAAATGCAACAAACTATAGCTCTTTTACAGTGAATGGGATGACAAAGTGAATGGGATGACAAATTTGTATCTTGTATGACCTCCCGTTGCATTAAAAACTTTAAAAACTGCCAAACATACTAGAAATAAGATTTTGGATAGATTCAAATCCCTCTGAATACAGTATAACTATATATAAAACTTCATACACTGTGTTTTCTTCATTTTAAGGGTCAAATAGGTTTTGCAGCTCCAGATGAATTTTATTAAGGGCAGAGCAGGTGAAAAATGGCTCTTTGATAGTAAAGGTTGCCGACCACTGCCCTAGGCAATGGTTGCTGCTTGATGCTACCATCCATACTGATTTAGAACGCATGCGCTGTTTGAGGAATCAATGTACCCTCTGTTCCATAGATGATGCCTGTGACCCCGTGACGTGTATTTGACAGTAATTTCTCACTTGTATATTTGTATTCATAATGAAGAAACCGAAAAAACTGTAAAATTCTACTTCATAATCTTTTAAGGTTGTAACTATTTGAATCATATCCTCACAGACAAAATACAAGAAATAAAAATTAAATGTTTTATATATTATTTTACTCATATGAGAATAATATATAGTTTTAATTTACAATCTTTTTATTTATGCACAACTCCAGATGAATATGCAGGAATGCTACACAATGTTTTTTATAGTTGTCTTACATCATAAATATACCTGTTTGAGGCTGCATGTTCTTGAATTAGAGATGTTTTATAATGTACAGTTTGTAGTAAAGTTGGCAGATAGAGCTACTTTGGATGAATACTATTTAAAAAAATATGTTGTTGGAAGAATTATTTAAAGATTTATGAAATTAACATAGGGGTAGTAGGTTGCAAACAAGAAGTGTACCATGGTGCCAAAAGTATCCTGTCATGATGCAGGAACAGAAAGCATGTATGACAGTATTCATGAGGAAAAAATAAAGGTAGTTGTTTGAGAGTAAATGTGCTAATGGTTGAATTTTGATGGGGGGGGGGGTATGGCAGTGGTGACTGTAGCAAATATGAGGCCCTGGGAAAATCATGAACCCCTTGGCTGTAACACAATCATGTATTGTTTAATCTGGTTTTTAAAAAAATGTGGGTATGATTGTAGTCTGAACCTAAACATATCTATGTGGTAATATTCAGGAATAGTTGTAGCAACACCTATGGGCTACAGTGAGGATCATCTTTTGTATTATGTTTCCCAGCTTTAGCAGATGCAACACAGACTTGGTCAATCAATAGTTGAGATATTAAAGATGACTGACAATTAAACTAGCTTTCTATCAATGGGCATCACTGTGAGAGTGCAGCAGATATCAGTGTCAAAAAAGGTTGTTATAAATTCCATGTGTGTTGTCCAATCTGCCCCTAAATTCAATTTAAATCAGCAATTCAAATCAACAGAGTCCCTTTTCATTGTGAGACCTCCAGTAATAATGTATTTTTACTTTGTGTTGTCAGAACCAGAGGGGATTCCTCTGAGACAGCAAGGGAAGCTGAGCTTCCCCTGTCTCCCTGCCCTATAATGTCAAAAAAATAAATGACCTAATATGTGCACTTGGGTTAACATTTCATTGACTATAAATGTGTTATAACACGTTAAATATGAAGACGAGTTGATTCAGAATCAGCTACTTCATTACAAGTAAAGTAGTTAACTTGTCTGTACATTCCCATACCGCTTTCTGGTCAATACATTTCCCCACAGAAGCTGAGCATTTCTGAGACTGCATAGAGCTTCTTTTTCATTGCTGTGAAACTCGACGGGTATTGGCTTAAATGCCAATGTTATCCCACCCCCCGGACTCTCAGCATTTCTGGGAGTTAATGGAGCTGTGGGTTGGCCTCGGCTGGCCTGGACGCTGATCAGTCCACATGGTGATTGGTGGAAAAGCTGAATAAAGTGGTGATGCATGGTGACTGGAGGAAAAACGGAATGCAGTTTTGACCGACAGGTTTCCTAGATATATATACTGTCACGTCTCATGCACGATTTCAGTCCATTGGGGATTTTGCATGCAAAGTCGATTGACAAGCAGCGACCATTTGTTGGCATTTCTACAGCAAAACACTTCATTTCTTACACTGTACATAAATCATACTCACTGTAGGGAAGGGAGGGATGGGCAGAATTTATAAATAAATTGACACGTTTTCATTATGTACTCCAACTATGAGCGTCCCTTGTTTGAAAGACCAGAAATCTCCACTGGTCAGAACTCCTCTACCACTGATAAGGGTGACATTACAGCTACAGTAGTACAGATATTCATGTTAGTCTATTCTGATATTGCCTCTTTGCAGTGGAGAGTTTTTGACACAGTGACACAAGTCCACAGGCAGAAACCCTCACTGAGAGAAAGAAAAGTAGAACAAAGGCATAAAGGGAGTAGGTAGAAAGAGACTGAAGAAAAGTAAAGTGATGTTTTTGTCATTTATCTCAGCAGTGGCACCAAGTTTCTGTATGTCTTCTTTTCGTTCTTTCTGTTTCCCTGTTTCTTTTGACCTTTTTCTGTCCAGCCTTTTCTCCTTCTCAGAAACTATGAAATTGCAGCCTTTTCAAAGACCATTCTTTTTTTTTTTTTTTCGACCTTCCTACTGTTCCATACAGCCACACATCATTAAAACTTGATATGAAGACAATTATAGCATTGGTTGTTCCTAATTTAATTTCATCCACACACATCTATTCTCCTTCACACAAACCCATTCATTCACAGAAGGGGATATAAGTGCAATGCAGGGGAGCGGAAAGCAAGCAAAGGCAAGCGTTGAGACTTGCTTAGACACTTAGACTTGATACGAGAGACAGTGGCTTGATGCTCTGTGTGTACCTGCTGCTTTCCTCTCAGCTCTCTCTGAGTGATGTGTTCATTCACACTCACATCATTTTGTGTTTCTATTTAAATTCTCTCTTTGCCTCTCACTTCCTCAGCAAATCGCTGCAGGAATCTCACCCCCCTTCCTCTTTAGTCTTGCCATCTCCAATCATCTTTTTACAGGTTCTCTTCCTCTGTCAATATTTAACTTTTCTTTGCACCTATCCCTACCTCTTCCTCATCCATTGTCTTCATTTTATCAATATGAAAGGTTGAAGAGTGTTTTCAAAACAATAAGATCCTGTGAAATAATGTATGCAAGATGTCAGAAAAGATGTTACAGTCTGATCAATCTGTAATAAGCTGACTTAAATTTCCTTCAATCTCTGCCTTCCTCCTTTCTACGAGATTCTGACAGTGCACTTTCAAGAAGCCATATTGTTGTTGTTATTGTCTCTAACCAAATCATTTACCATTAGACCTGATTCTTTTTCTTTCTGAGGCCCACAGAACAGCTCTCTAACCAAATAGAAAACTCATGAGTGCTATTACAGATGGCTGACCAATTTGTGATGTAGCCACACACGCAGACACAGGTTTTATTTTCAGGATTCATTGACCTAATCCTATCAAACAAGCAGACATTAACTCATGCACTTACAGTTCTCTTTGAAGTTAAAAACAGCGTGTTTAAAAAAGTGTGTAAAGCTCAAAATCCTTATGGCAGATTTGATTTCCAAATATGCAAATGCGTCAGGAACACTGCAGATTCTATTCCAAATCAAACCATGAAGAAAGATTTTTCCAGTTTGTTCTGGCTGGCATTTAAAAAAAAAAAAAATCAAATACAGACACATACAGTAAAAATTTAAAATCTTTCCTTATTAAGACTTACGATCAAAGCATGATGTGGCTAAAGTGTTTGACCATGTGTGCCTATCCCAGAGACTGTAACAGCTGCATATGTCTGTCATTATGGTTGGATTTATGAAAATGACTAAGGAAAAGAGGACAAAGGTCCATTCTATAACTGAGGTTATCTCTAATAGATGGACAGTTGAAGTCCTGGTTTCCATTTACACTGCTCTCTGTTGAATCAACATGTTTTTTAGATTTTATTTATTTTATGCAATACTATTTTTAACATTGTAACATTTATCTTTTGCGTAAATTTTAACACTTTTGATGGGCTATTCCAGCCATCCTATATTGTATTTACAAACATTTGAGGAAGAAGAGGTTGGCTATGAAAGGCCAATTTTTAGACAGCTTCTGAATCTGAGGAAAAAGGCTCAGAACAAGTTGATGTCCAAAGTTGAAAGGCCCCTTTTAGACTGGTGAAACATGAACAGAGGGGGGAAAAAAAAGTCATACAGTGGTACTTCACCTGAGGCAAAAAAGATAAGCAGTTTTGCTTTGTTCTGTTTCTGCCTGTGTCTTTTATTTTGGGATTTGGCCTTGACCTTTTTATTTCAGCTATGAAGAGCGGGCCCGATATCTTGAAACCATAGTGCAGCACCACCAGGAGCCAACTACATTTGAAGGACTATGCTGCTCGAGTCTACAGTCCTGCTCCTTGCAGTCATTTGTCCTCTGACACAAGTAAGAACTGACATTTTTCTTTATGAAGCATGACCAGATGAGTGTCACACCACACAGTCTTATTCTTTAATCACAAGTAAAACTTATTAAAACATGTGAATTTCTAATTGACAGGATAACTTCCAAAAAAGAAAAACCCAGGTAATTTTTTGTAACTATATTTATGTTTTGAGGTATTTCACTTTCTAGATTAGGTTGCATTAAGAACAGGGCTTCCAAACACACAATCTGATTCAAAGCATCGCAGCAGCTGAGAAGCTGTTTTCCATCCAAAATTTTGCTCTGCCTTATTCTCTTTTCAAAGCATATCTGAGGAATTAACTGACATCTGATCAGCCACAGAGATGGCAGCCATGCACATGGGAGTCACATGTATGACTCTCATATACTTCCTGCTAAGTTCATTATACTGATACAAATAATTTCTTCCACTGAAATGTATGGTTAAATAAAACTTAAAATAGGATTTAATCAAATTAATGAATGTGGAAGGCGTTCACCATAACATAATTCTGCAGGTGTGCCACTCATTTTGTCACTATGCTCTACAGCTTTACTACAGTGTAACAATTTGCCATTAATTCCCATATGTTTCATTTGGTGTCCAACTTCTAAAATTACCAGAATTTTGCAACCCTATTCAGTATTAGTTTGTTGGTGGTTCTTGTTTCTGTAAAGATTATTAAGGTTCAAACAACTTTGCTGCTGTTGTTTTTTTTAAGGATTTTTATGTATGTAATATATATGTAATATCATTATATTATATTGTTGCCTAAATTTTACTATAAATGTATATCAGTTTACCAATAATTAGTGGGTTCTAGTGAGGTAGTCGTACAACACTTAAAAAAAGCACTTGACAATTGGACAGAGGGTGCAGAGTGGATTTTTAATCTCCATTTGTATACAAGCAGAGGGTCAAGTAACTCGACAGCACAGACAGCCGTTGTCAGCACAAGACAATGAATCAAAGGAATTCATTTTAAACAGACTGTTTATCAATACGTTGAGCCTTGAGCTAAATTCTTCTGACAGCTAGTGTCTCAAAAATGATGCCATGGTACCTGAGCAATATCCCACATTGGATTAGATATTCTACATTAGATATTAATATCACTCGAGAAACAGGCCATGCTGACCTGTCCCTATTTTTAATACAACACTCCCCACTTTTTGTTGTAAATGTGACAAGCTTATCTAGATCACAGCAGTAGAGCATGCCGTTTCCCACTGTGTACTCTTTGCAGGATCAGATTGAATTTGGAGTTTGAATTTTGAAGTTTAATTTGGATTGCCAGATCCCCGAAAATAAGAGGAACAACAAAAGACCCCTTGGAAGCTAACTACTCTAGACTACAGCCAAAAACCCATTGGGAAAAAAAACCCACAATTCCTATCTAACCAGACAATTTAATCACCAGTACTCAATCATCAGAAGCACTCACAGGTGCATCAGAAGTCAACTGACGGGGCAGGGTCAGAAAAGAATCAGGTCTCTTATTATGCAAAAGAGGCATCACTGGTTTTAGCACCACGTGAAGCAAGCATGGAATCTCACAGAAAAATAAATGGAAGAAACACAAAATCAAAAAAACAAAACATGTTTGGCGCAAATACCACTAAAACATTGAATGGACCAGGAGCCGGAGGTCATCCAGGCCTCAACTAATCCCTGTTGCACAGGGACTGCAGACGCAAATTTGAGATGGAACCCACATGGGAGACGTTAATATGATCGCAGCAGGCCTCACCTACAACAGACAGACGCCCTCCACGCGCCCCACGACGCGAAGGACCTGAAATCCAATTGAAAACGTTTGAAGTACTCCCAGTTAACATCGTGGATAATTTGCCTATTAACACGATTGCAGGACACTAGTTCATAAACACCCACACATAGAAGAAGCATAGCCAAATAGCATGTCTCACACTAGCCCAAGGTTAAGACTGATAAATGAGTTTATCACAGATGACACCGCAAGCGCCCAAACCCCGCACGTGACTTTCTTAGGGAACCCTAACCCGCTGTGCCTAAAGAACACACGACCAATAGAAACAAACTGGCGCCATAAGACATAAGGAGGAGGGTAAACAAAAGGTGAAAGAAACCCCTCAGACCCTCAATCCAATCGGTGTTACTCCTGAACCGCACTACAGAATAATCCAGAATAGACACGTTGCCTTTATCCGACACGTCCGAAACGTCCACAGCTCTCAGATCCGCATCTTGAACCACGTTCTTAAGTAAATAACTAGGAGGTAAGCAAGCAGAAACCAGACAGAGTTAAACAAACATAATGACTATTCATCACCCCTAGTCCATCAATCGACGCCACCATCACACGGTACCAACCGTCACTACGGCAATCTGGATCTCCTTAAAGGGCAAGACAAACACTTACATCTCACAGAAAACCGTGGCTGAGTAAGGCTCCTAGCACATGTAAATGAAACCCAAAAACAATACAAAAATCAGGAACTCCCACAGCATCCAGCAGGAACCCAGATCCCCCACTATGCAATGTTAATGCATGGGTAGCCAGCCAACCCATGGAAGGGACCAGAAGGGACCCCACACTCAAGCCCATCACCTGCAGCAGCAGCTCACCTGCGAGTCAGTCTGGGTTAGCACAACATTCAACTCCTATCTACAACAATGCAGTATCTGGACCATCTGTTTATGTTTATGTTTATATGGTCATTATATTTAGTCATTTGTGTGCTCTCCTCTTTCTGTCCTCCATCCTCTCTCTGTCCTGTCTCCCCTCTTTTCTTTCTTTACCCGGCTGGCCTTCGGCAGGAAGGTCCCCCCATATGAGCCAGATCCTGCTCAAGGTTTCTTCCTCTTAAAGTGGAGTTTTTCCTTGCCGCAGTTTGGCGTAAAGGTTTTTTCTCCCTCTGTGGGAGTTTTTTACTTGCCATTATCATTGATTGGATTTAATATTATAATTTTAGTAAATGATATTTGCTCGGGGGTCATGCTCTGGGTCTCTGTAAAGCTCCTAGAGAGCTAGAGAGATACTGTTGTATAACAGACGCTATACAAATAAAATTGAATTGAAGTGAATTGGCCCTTCATCCTGGACAACCTGTTAAAGAGTTTCACCCGATAAACACCTCAGATAAACCCCAACCCATGATCTGAAAGGTTTTACTTTTGAAAGGTTTTTGGTGTGCAGCCAGGGACATCCGCAAACCCCTTCCCTATAACACCTTTCACAGATCACCATCTAGGACACCAGTCTCCATAGACACATGAATGAATCAATGGATCAAGCCTGCAAAGCATCCTGAAAGGAAAGAAACCCCATTTACAGTTAGAGGAACCCACTGTCACAGCCACCTCCCAATCTGTAAATTGGAAGATCGCAGGGCAGGTAATAAACACAACAACAGAACCCACAGACGTCAAAGCAAAACAACATCAAACAAAGGCCAAGCGGCAGTGATCTTTAAATCAGGAGCCACCTAGGCAGCACCTGCAAAGAACAAGCAACAATTCAAGCCAAACCTTCTGAATCTGGCCAAAAGGAAAGAATCATTAAATCACAAGAGCATAAAAACAAAAAATCAATGACATAAAATAAACATCAAAACAACCAATAAGGAAATAAAATAAACAAAAAATGAGCTGTGCAAACAAAATCTTTTCAGTTGTTATACACACGTCTAGTGCTGGGCGATATGGAAGAAATCATATATCACGATATGAACTATTTTATATCACGATAACGATATATATCACGATATACCATAATAAAGTATGTTTTCAGTTATTCCCTGAAAAGTTTGACAAAAATTTTATTGCTTACTTTTCAACTTAATTTTGAAAGGACATTTCGCTGAACTGTCACAAACATACATTTTAGTGCAGCAAAAACAGGTAGGTACAGTAGCTTTCACATTTTTTTTAAAGTGCACAACAGTTTCTGGGAGGAAAGACACATTTTTGCACTTAAGTTTAGCTATAAAAAATAAACACAAATTATTTTTCAACTTTCTGAAATCTGTAACCTTGTAGTGCAAAGTTTGCAAACCAATATAAAGTGTCTAAAGTAAACATCAGGGTTGAAGAGAACTCTGTTTAAGGCATTAACCATGAATAAAAGTGCAAACATAAAAGGCTACTTTGTAGAAGTAGATATGATTCTATCAAATTTATCGTTGCAGGTTATTTAATTACATATTTGCTGTAATAATTGATAAAATTAGGTTAGAAACGATAGAAAGGATAGAAGAGAAATGGCACGATATACACTTTTATATTGTCCCCACGATATATATCGTCATATTGCCCAGCACTACACACGTCGAACCAGAACTGTTTCCACCCTGGATTTGAGCATCGTCAGAGACGAAGCTTCACATCTTCATCTTATGACCATCCCAGATATCCAGGAGCACAAAACTAAAACGCATCTCCACCTCGCATCAGCCATCTCAAAGTCTATTCTTTGAGCGACAAGAAGCCAGCGGAGAGACCTCAGGACTGGACCAGTACGGTCGCATTTCCTGGTTTCAGGTGAACTTCAGCAGTCACACCATGATGCACAGTAGCTCACCTCCAGCTTGTTCAGAGCCCAGTGAGCAGGTCCTCACAGCAGTCTAACCTGATGGAGACGAACTCACAGATCAGACTTTCCAAATCTGGTGTAGACACCAGTCTCTTGATTCTGGCAATTTTCCCAGATGGAATAAGGAAAAGCTGTCAATATTATTGCCATAATAAATGCCATCATTGTCATAATGAGATCAAGGCTGTTGACATTCAAATCTAGGTCCCAACAGTACTCCACAAATTCCAAATCTGAGTCATAAACCCCATAGAGAGGCTCAAGGTGACGTTCACACAGTTCCTGCAGAATAGACAACAACTCAAGTTCCTGTCTGAGTTTAGCTGATCGAAAACTAGATTGCCTCCACCCACAGGTGTGCAATTTAAACCCAAATAAACTCACACAAACCAGTCCCACCAAGGCCTCAGCCCCACACCGCTCAAGTACAGGACAAGCCAACAATCATCACCTGTGCACTTCAGTACCAGGAATCGACATCAGGATCAGCTGATGTCCAAGGCCCAGCCCTAGAAAACAAGCCACAAGCTGGTTATAGGGACGTTAGAGGCACTGAAACAGAACACAAGAGCCAAGACCTCAGAACCAGAACCATGGAGCCACAATTGAATCCAGCTAAGACAATAACAGCCTCAATCAGGCCCCGTGCAGACCGTAACTCAGCCGGTCGGCAACAACCATCATTAGCCCCCAACCTAGGGAGAAAACACAATCGCATGGACAGAAAGAATGCAGGCAAGAGACAATTGCACCCGTTAGGTGCACCAACTCCAGCCAGACATAATCCACAATCAGATTCAAAGGATATATACCAGTACCTGGGGTATTCTCTCCTCCAGCAGACACATTCATGTCCTCAGTGGTCAAAATGATAATAATAATCACTTGCAATTTCCAGGCAAGTCTCTGTCTAATTCCATGGACACAAATCGCCTCTGAAATCAGAAAAACACCATTGAAGATGAAACAAGCACACTTCTCATTTCATCTTTTTTTTTTGCATTACTGGATTCTCTCTACATCAGTCACATAAAGTTCATGTCTGTAGGTGGTGATCGAGGGGCTCGTCGTTTAAAAAAAACAAGGTGGCGCTATTGAGCCACTTTTGTGTGCCCATGCGCAGCACCCATAAAATACGTAAATTTCGCAGACAATTAATGCGTGTACAAAATCTTGTGAGTTTTCGAGTATGTTAAGGCCCCCGAAAAAGGTGATTCATTTCGGATAATAATAATAATAATGATAATAAACATTCGAAATACAATAGGGTTCTCGCACCCTCGGTGTTCGGGCCCTAATAATAATAATAATAATGATAATAATAAACATTCGAAATATAATAGGGTCCTCGCACCCTCGGTGTTCGGGCCTTAAAAAAAACAACTGGAGGAGCATTTGACAACTAATTAGGTTAATTGACAACAGGCCAGTAACATGACTGGGTACAAAAGAAGCATTTCAGAGAAGCAGAGCTTCTCAGATAAGGGATAGGCATTCACCAATCAGTGACAAATATCAACAATAACAGTTTCAGAAAAATGTTCCTCAATGTCATATTGCAAAGACTTTGAAGATCCCACCATTTACGGTGCATAGTATTACCAAAGGATTCAAAGAAGAGCAGAAGAGTGACAAGGGACAAGGCCGAAGGTCAAACCTGAATGCGCGTAATCTTTGGGCCCTGAGGTGGCACTGTATTAAAAAGGGACATTATTCTCTGCTCCACATCACTGCATGGGCTCAGGAACACTTCCAGAAATCACTGTCTGTGAACAGATTTAACTGTGTAATCCACACTGCAACTAAAAGCTGTATCATGCACAGAAGAAATCATGTATGAACATGATCCAGAAATGCTGCCATCGTCTTTTAACCAGTGCTCAAATTAAAATGGTCTGAGGCAAAATAGAAAACTGCACTGTAATCAGATGAATCAAAACTGGATTTTTTTTTTTTTTTTTGAGAAACCATGGACATCATGTCCTGCAGACTAAAGAGGAGAGGAACCATCCAGCTTAGTACCAGCAACCGTTCAAAATTTGATTTAATAAATACTTTATTAATCCCCAAAGGGAACTTAATTGTTGCAGTAATCATTATTTAAGTCTTGTCAAAGACGTGGGGAGAAAGGAGGGATCTCCTGTCACAGATCTGAAGAAGCCCCTGACTGAAGACAGTCTTGTTGAATTATTATTAGTTGTTGTTTTTTTTAAGGTTTAATTATTAGCTTCATTAGTTTGTTCAGTTTCTTTCAGTTACTGGCTCTGATGCTGATCCCCTAACAGATGACTGCAAATAGGATTGCACTCTCCACAACAGACTAGTATTGCAACATCTTCCTGCAAACAGTGAAGGACCTAAGCTTCCTCAGGCAGTAAAGTCTGCTCTGTCCCTTCCATAGACACCATCAGAGTTGCATCTCCAGTCCAGTCTGTTGTCCAGATGAACACAAAGGTATTTATACTCCTCCACCACCTCCACTTCTTTTCCCATAATGGAAACCCCATTTGACTTGTTCCTTGTCCTCATAAAATCCACAATAACCTCCTTTGTTTTGTTCGCATTCAAGATGAGATAATTGTTCCTATAACATGCCACAAAGCGGTCCACCAGTTCACTGTGCTCACTCTCTTGTCCATCACTGATACACTCCCACAACTGCAAAGTCATCTGAGTATTGCTGCAGGTGGCAGGACTCAGACTTGTACTGGAAGTCTGAGGTGTACAGAGAAAAGAGGAATGGTGAAAATACAGTCCCCTGTGTTACCACAAACTGTGGTCTGTTTGTCAGGTAGTCAGTAATCCAGGTAATTGTGGAGGGATCCATCTTTGTCTTAAATAGTAATACAGGCTGGATGGTATTAAATGCACTTTAGAAACCAAAGAACATGATCCTTTCAGTGCTACCTGCTTTGTCCAGATGATTGGGGGTTTGTTGAAGGAGGTGTACATGTGATGGCGTCTTCCGCTCTAACCCCACAATGATAAGCAAAATCCAGTGGGTCCTGGAAGATGCTTCTTTGCTTTTTCAGGTGGGCCGATAAAAGTCTCTCCAGGACTTTCATGACGGGAGAAGTTCGTGCAACAGGTCCATAGTCATTAGGAGAAGATGGATGAGATTTTGCTGGTACTAAAATCAAAGCAGGATGTCTTCCACAGCATTGGATCATTTTCCTGGTTCTGGCTGAGGTTCAATTCAACTTTATTTGTACAGCGTTTATTACAATATATATTGTCTCTTGGCACTTTTTAGAGACCCAGAGCATGACCTTCAAGCAAATATTAACTATAGCTAATAGTTATAATTATAATTATAATTATACAGTGATAGCTCTACTTACGAACGTCTCTACATATGAAATTTTCAGGTTACGAAAACACCTCAATAGGAAAATATTGCCTCTTGTTATGAAAGAAAGTTCAGGATACGAAAGGCAAAAATACAGAAGCGCTGCTACTCGCAGCTCCCAGAGTTTGCCGAACATAAACTTGTTGGCTCTGTATCTCGGTTTGAAAGCAGTGCGTCCAAGCTGCTCTGCCATTGGCTATCGCTTAGCATCTTCCTGGCATCCCATTGGCTAGAAGGGCCCTTGTCTGTATGAGAGTAACCCAGCAACCCAGGTAAACGAACTATTTTTATTACCTCCACCAAGGAGGTTATGTTTTTGCTGGTGTTTATCTGTCCGTTTGTCTGTCTGTCTGTTATAGATAACTGAAAAAAGTTAAGGATTTTCATGAAATTTTCAGGAGTTGTCGGAAATGTGAAAAGGAAGGACTGATTTCATTTTGGGTGTGATCCGGAAGAAATCCTGGATTCTGGATCACTTTCAAATTTTCGATAATTGTTGCGCTTGAAAGGGGGGCTGCATGCTTTTCTAGTTCTAACATGTATTTCTTACAGGTTTTTATGTCATTTCACGTAATATTTATAATTTATTAAAAAAAATATGTTCGAATTTTTGGGGGCTTGGAACGGATTAGGGCATTTACATGGAAAATGCGTCTCTACTTATGAAAATTTCAGGTTATGAAACTACTTCCAGAACCAATTAATTTCGTAAGTAGAGGTACCACTGTAATTATAATTAAAGAAGCAATGGCAAGTAAAAAAAAGATTCCCCAAGCAGTAGAAAAACCTTGAAGCCAAACAGTGGCAAGGAAAACTCCCCTTTAAGAGAGAAGAAAACTTGAGCAGGACCCGGCTCATAAGAGGGGGCCTTCCTGCCATTTGCCAGCTGGGTAAAGAAAGAAAGGAGTAGAGAGATTAGAGAGATGAGAAGCACACAATATTTTGGCAATATTATATAGGACAAAATATATTAATAGTTATCCATTATCTGGAGAACTAAATGGTAAATGGTCTGCACTTATATATCGCTTTATCCACACCAAGGTGCCCTCAAAGTGGTTTACAATGGCCTCTCATTCACACACACAGTCATACACCAGTGGGAAGCAGCTGCCATGCAAGATGCTGTCAGAGGACACTTTGGCAAGGACACTTTGGCATGTGGACAGTTGGAGCCGGGATCAAACCGCCAACCTTCCAGCGACTGGACGACCCGCTCTACCAACTGAGCTACAGCCACCCACAGAACTAAGAATGAACTTATATTATGACTAGGGCTGGGCAACGATTACAATTTTTAATCGCAATTAATCGCATGATTTCCCTGATTCATTGATTAGTAACTTTATCAATCTGTGTATCATTTGTTCTTTCTATTTTCATTTTTCAATCAAAACTTTAGAAAATTAAAAAGTGACATTTTATTTTGTTTTTCATTTTTTAATCTAACACAAAATTTCAATTTCAATTATATTTCAGTTTTAGACTTTGATCAAAAATACAAAATGAAAAAACAGGCCACGGACTGAATTTGTTTTTAATATTTAATTGTCTGGTTTACGTGACCTGGAAATGGCTTTGTGTACGGCAGTTCAGGTAGCATGGCGGTTTTATAATCAAGGATGAGACTTTCTGTTATTACACATCTGTGCCACTAGAAGTAACCAGCTAGAGCAGCCATTCCCTAACTTCAGAATACCCAGGCCCAATTTGAAATGTGAAAAATCTCTGCGGCCCATGCAAACCTTTAAACACAACTGTGATCAACATACAAGACTAAAAGCTACATTCCAGTATTAATGTAAGGTGTCAACAAATAAGGTGACTCATATCATATTAAGATGGCAGTAGAATAACACTCAATTGATTTGTTTTATTATTTCTAAATATTTTTAATCATGTAATAAATATTTAACGGTAATTAAAAACATTTAAAAAAACAGAGGATTTAAAACATTTTTTTTTTGTCTGCATTTACATTCAGGTTAGTGCCATTGTCTGTATGTATATGCAGTTTAATCTTATAGCAGACTTTTTTTTGTGGGAGTGTGAAGGGTGAATGTGTCCTTCACCAGTCCTCTCTGGCAGTAATTTCTAATGTCTTTATTAATATCTTAAATCCTGATTTTGTCAGAGAGGACCAAAAAACACCAACAGTGGAACATTTAAAGACAGGACAGTTAAAGAGACAGGACAGTGAGGGTGTGGTGTGTGCTGGGTTGTGAAGTGTGAGGGGTGTTGTGTAGTGGATTGTGTTGTGACAGCAAACAAACTCAGAGGATAATTATGTAAGAAGCAGAAACTACTATCAAGAAAACTGGATGAACACCTTCTACCAAGCTATAGACCTGTATATGGAGAATTGATGTAAACATTATTGATTGATTGTGTTGACAGTAGAGGGGGGGTGTTGGGTGAGGGGTGTAAAGAATAAATGTGTCCGTGCCCATATAGACCTCCCGCAGCCACGCACACTCACCTTGACGACAAAGCGCAGTCGCCATATTGGAGCGAAAACAACAAGCTAGGGCTTAAGCGATCACATAGTCTTTGTGCAGGTTATGCTGTTCGCACTGCGACGCACGCCCGCGGGGACGACATGAGGAAAGAGTGGCGACCAGCGAGAATAAGCCACAGCTCACAGCAATGAGCACCCCACCGGAGGCGCGCGCCCACATCCGCCAAAACCAACCGACCAACTAACCAACCAACCACAACACCCGGATGATCCTCAATCAAAAGACCCATGCCATCCCGCAAATAACTCTGCACGATCAGCCGAGGACCGAGCAAGCGGCAACAGGGCACCCTGCCCTAGGCATGCATGTACTGGTGGTTGTCCCAGATATTCCCGCCCACCCAGCCCCCAGCCGACCACGCAGAACCACCCACAAAATAACACTAGTCCTCCAACCAAAGAGCATCCAAACGCTAAAAAACAGCCAGCCAATCAGCCGAAACAGTTGAAAACACACACCCCCAACAAAAACGCCTGCCACACACGCGACCCGCCCCCGCCGGCCGCCACTCCCCCCCCCCGGCCACCCCCACAAGCGCGCCGGAGCACAGCAATCCACTTTGCTCAGCGCTCTACGTCTGCTGTAAATCTGTGGAACGATAATCTTGATCCCTTTCCTCTGCAGCCTGTGCAGCCAACAGCCACACAGCTAAAAACCATGCTTTCGAACTGTTTGCTATCCACCTGAACATCACAGATTGCACACGCGACAGGTAAACTGCTCAGCTGAAGGGCCTTGTCTTCACTCCAAAACGGCGGGGAGCTGTTGCAGCTACAGTGTGCGACATCACGTGCAAAAGGTCCGTACACTCACATGTGAGTTACCCAAGTACCAAGGAAACTGTTACCACTATTACCATCACCACTCTCCTTATCTTAGTCAATCTCAAGTCCTCCCGCGGCTGAGAAAACGCCATCAACCCATGGCCAGGCTGGCCCGAGAGGGCCCTTTGCCCCCGACCCAAGAGGTCAGGGGGCAAACATCCCTGAGACAGATTTGTTTTTTTTAATGACCTATCACTGCCCACCTGGGCCGCGGCCGGCACTTTGGGAATCACTGAGCTAGAGAATAGCATGACAATGACACGATCGTCTTGAACAAAGGGGTTTAAAGGTTTTGTTGGAGTCCAGAATTTTTTTTTGAGATAGAATTGTTTATATTGCTACCCGAGTTGCTACCCGAACTGTAAAGTATACGAATCTGTACCGCTCTCTATGCCCGTTTTAGCTTTTCCGCATGTTTACCTGCCAATTCTCTTCCGGCTCCGCAGCAGCCAGTAACAGACTTCAAAACAAAAAAGCATGTGAGCAACATGCGTTAACACACGATATAATAAATGTTGGCGTTAATAAATTAATGGGTTAACGGGATAATAACGTGTTAACTTGCCCAGCCCTAATTATGACTGTTATATTGTTAGTACATGCACTACAGAGATACACGGGTGTAGGCAGCAGCACCCTCAGTGGATCATTTTGATGTCCCCCTGCAGCGTAGGCCTATAACAGCATAGCTATGACAAGGCTAGGTTTGGAACGTGTCTGCTCTTGTCCTGCCATCAGACATTCCTATAACTGTAGTGATAGCTGTTAGGCCTAACACACTACAGGCTTTACTAAATATATGGTTATTTTCTTTATAATTTTATGGAACTAGTGGTCTTTATTCAAAGGCTGAGAGAGAGAGACACGAAATCAAGGCAGAGAGGGAACGAGGAAGACATGCAGCAAAGGATCACAGGCCAGGAGTTGAGCGTCCAACCACTGCAGAAGGACTGTAGCCTCTTGTACATGGGCAACCTGCTGGGGCAGCCCCTAAACAGCAGTGTTTTAAGATTAATTTTAAAGGTGGAAGCTGTGTCAGTTCCTTGACCAAAATTGGTTGCTGGTTCCATCATAAAGGTGCCTAAGAGCAGAGGGCCCGAGGGTCCTCCAGATCTACTTCCGGGCCCTCTGCGGGACTACAAGTAAACCTGCACTCTGAGAGCGGAGATCTCTATTAGGAGCATCATCGGTTCTTGTAAATAACGAGGAGCTTGGCTGGGGCCTTATATGCAAGCAACAGAATTTTAAATTCAATTAGAAATTTTACGGGAAGCCAGTGGAGGGAGGCTAACATGGGAGAGAAGTGATCTCTTTGCTAATTCCTGTCAGTACTTACACTGCTGCATTTTGGATCAGTTGGAGGCGAATTACTTGTATATCCTGCTAATAATGCATTACAATAATCCAGTCTAGCAGTGAAAAATGCATGGATTCGTTTTTTTCGGCATCACTCTGGGAGAGGCTCCTAATCTTGGTGATATCACAGAGGTGAAAAAAGGCTGTCTTAAAAACCTGATTAATATCCTGTTTAAACAACATCCTGATCGAAAAAAAAAAAAAAGATTTAAAAAACTGAGAGGTTTCTCACAGTTGTACTAGAGGCCAACATGAAATTGACTCATCCATTCCTAAGGTGTTTGGGACCAAAACAATAAGAATTTCAAAGATCGATGGTAGCAGCGCTAAGGTCCAGCAGAACTAGTATGGACATGAATCCATTGAGGCTGAAGAGGTGCTGTAGAATCCCACATGGCTGAACCAAACAGGCCTTCAGGAGTCCAGGGCTGACATCGTCTGGACCTGCTGCCTTGTTCCAATTTAGTCCCTCCAGCTGCCTCTTCGCCTGACTCCTACAGACAGATCGGTTGCCTCTGAACAATGGGTTTGTAGATGGAGGAGAGAGAGACCAGATTATGATCTGCCTTGCCAAGAGCTGGCCATGCAGAGAAGTTGTGTGCATCTCTGGCAGTGGCATAAAATGAATCCAACATTTTATTTTCTCTGATGGTGCAGTTAACACATTGCTGATACATTCATAATGTGGCAAAGAATGGTACAATGTTCCTCTCCTAAAACTTCAGAAACTGGTCTCCTCACCTCACAGATGTTTACAGACAGTTGTTAAAAGAAGAGGGGTTGCTCCACAATGGTAAACATCGCTCTGTTCCAAGTTTTCAGAGATGTGTTGCTACCATCAAAGTCAAAATGAGCAAATATATACCATGATGTGTCTCAGTTGCAACACCTGATATGTTCTTTATGTTCTGTTGGGAATAAAATATGGGTGGATGGTGTTTATGAGACAGGTCCTGCTCGAGGTTTCTTCCCTCTTAAAAGGGACTTACTTCTTACCCCTGTTTGGCTTAAAGGTTTTCTCCCAGCGTGGGAGTTTTACTTGCCACTGCTTCTTTCTATTCATTTTTGCTTGTAGTGATTGCTCTGGGTGTCTGAACAGCGACTCGAGACAATTTGGAATTTACAAATAAGTTGAATTAAATCGTTTATCCAGATTTTACACAGTGTCAGAACTTTTTTGGGATTGGATTGTAGTTGTGTTTAAAATATAAGCAGTGTTCAAAAAAAGTGAGTAAAGCTCAAAATCCTGACAATAGTTTTTATTTCCAAACACACAAGTGCATTGGGAACATATTCTATTCCAATTCAAAACATGAAGAAAATTGTATTAATTTTGTTATTACTTCACAGAAAGAGAAGAAAAAGGAGGAAATTGGGCTTTTTAAATTTTTTTTAAAAAATCACAGTTTGTATTCTTTACAAACTCAAAATGTTTACTGTATAAACTGAGAAATGCTTGAAGATTTAGCTTTCCTGTGAATCACTGAACTAATATTTAGTTGTATTACCATTGTTTATGAGAACTGCTTCACATCTGTGTTGCATAGAGTCAACCAATTTTTGACACCTGTAGACAGGTATTCCAAGATGAATCGACTACATTCCATAATTCTGCCTCAGAAACAGCATTTATTTGTCATCCCTCAAGTAAATGGTAAATGGACTTACATTTCTATAGCGCTTTTCTAGTCTACTGACCACTCAAAGCCCTTTACAGCATGTGTCACATTCAAACATTCACACACACATAATCACATGCAACGTGCCACATGCTCACCAGGAGCAATTTGGGGTTCAGTATCTTGCTTAAGGATACTTCGACATGTAGCCAGGGGGAGCATGGGAATCGAACTGGCAACTCTGTTACCACACAACCCACTCTACCACCTGAGCCACAGCCACCCCTGTGTTGTGTTGATTAAGTGTTGGATTAAGGTCCAGGGATGCCATAACATTAATCTTGTTGGTCTGGAACCTAGATCCTGTTCACTTACTGGTGTGCTTGAGGTCGTTGTCTTGTTGAAACACCCATTTCAAGAGCATTTCGTCTTGGGCATAAGGCAACATGACTTCTTCAAGTATTTTGTCGTATTCAAAATGTTCCGTGATCAATGGCATGCAATATTTAGGCCTGACACCAAAGTATGAAAAACACCCCCATATCAGAATACTGTTTTCCCATCTTTGTTCATCTGAACAATGACATTTTTAGCTTTACTCGCTTTATTGAACTCACTTTTTTTTTTAATACAACTGTGTACAGTTTACATACTTTGATTTTTTTTTTTTTTTTTTGGTTTATTTCATTGTTTAAAATATTTGTCCCTAATTAATCTTTGGTAAATTAAAGTAAATATGTAAAAATGTTTTGGAATTTGTTTTACAGTAATTCTTGGTCATATGCATTTTTGGTGGTTTTAGGGAACTAAGATACTCAAAACTCAGCTGATTAAACTTGTGTAGATGTTTCATGTTTTCCATCTGTATATGTTGCACGTGTGCATCTTTCACTCATCTGACTGACCTGTGTGAGTTTAGGAATCTAGCTCGATAGACTATCACAAGATGGGATGGGATTTTCTTGTTGTTCTTTATTTTTGTTTTATGCTAATCCACCATCCTCTGCCTTCATTCCACCTCACCATCTTCCCACATCTTTATTTCGGCCCCTCCTTCTTTCTCTCCTCCCTTCCTCAGGCTCCTGCCTAGAGATTCATCGGGGAGAAAGTCCGGCTCTTGGGGAGACCAGGAGTGAGTCTGTGTCCCCCATGTCTCCTCGAACTAGCAAGAGCCGCATGTCAATGAAGCTGCGACGCTCCTCTGGATCTGCCAATAAAAACTGAGCTCTCCCCGTTACATGGCTCAGTCACCACAAACAAAGCTTTCCTGCTTATTTTCACAAAAATGATTATTATTGGTTATTTCTAACTGAGCATAAATATCAAGGGTGTCAATTTGGCTTTTGTCTTGTCCCAGTTCCTTCTGCCTGTTCTGATCAGAACACCCCCATATTTTGTGTCATAGTTTCAAATAACATGATCACACTCTCACTCTCTCTCTCTCACATATATATATATATATATATATATATATATATATATATATATATATATATATATATATATATATATATATATATATATATATATCTATATGTGTGTGTGTGTATTTGCCACTGTAGGTAAAGCTGAATAAATCCTAGCAGTGCACTGTTAGTTAACAACATTATCTGCTATGTTAGAAATTGCGTAAATGTACCAGGACTGCAAAAGAGCTAAGTGTGCCACATAATACACAGTTCTAGAAAGAAAATATAATGATGTGAAATCACACAACAAATGTGTGTGTTGTGAAATGTTGCTGGGTGGAAATCTGTATTTTTGTATTAAAGTTCATTTGTATTTACAGACAGAAGAAGGAGTTGTGCCTAAAAAGTATTGCATGAAGAAAGTAAGATGCAAGGATTTTTGTTTTCATGTAGAACCAGTCTTTAACGATAAATAAAGGCAGGGCTGCTTCTGGTATGTCTTCATTAAATGTAAATTTAAGTCAGTTGAATTAAAAGACAAACATGTATTTAAGAACCTTCTCAAGCAGACATATTCAAGCCAAACAAATGTGATATGTTTGAATCCAAATGAAAATTGTAATCTGAGCTGATGGGACTAAAAGTGAGCTAACACTCCTCTATGGGGAAATGTAAGGTATAGTGTTATGAGGACAAATGGGTTGTTTGTTTAAAAAAAAAAGATAGAAAAGCACTTGTTACACAATGTTTTTTGTGCATGCTGTAAAATGTAGACTAGCACTGATGCTTGTTGCATTTGTCTTTTTTTTTGCTCTGTTTTTTTCAGTATATTGTGTTATATTCACTCATATAAGAATGTCATACTGTATTTTTAGGCATTATGTCATCTGAGAAGCAAAAACAGTTTTTCATAGGTCATTGATTTTCAAAACATAATCATAAGAGAAGGAGGCAAACTGGGTCTGGATGAAAAAACAATGAATAATGTATCAGCGTGTGTCACATATGGGTTCTCTATATGTGATATATGATTTTAGTATTTAATTCAGTAATTCAGTACATCTACTGCCACACCCCCCATAGAGCCCTGGTCAGACTGATGGTCAGACTGATGGTCAGACTGATGGTCAGACTGATGGTCAGACTGATGGTCAGACTGATGGTCAGACTGATGGTCAGACTGATGGTCAGACTGATGGTCAGACTGATGGTCAGACTGATGTCAGACTGATGGTCAGACTGATGGTCAGACTGATGGTCAGACTGATGGTCAGACTGATGGTCAGACTGATGGTCAGACTGATGGTCAGACTGATGGTCAGACTGATGCTCAGACTGATGGTCAGACTGATGGTCAGACTGATGGTCAGACTGATGCTCAGACTGATGCTCAGACTGATGCTCAGACTGATGGTCAGACTGATGGTCAGACTGATGGTCACGGTTGCCAAACTTGTGTAGATGAGATCTGTGTTTCTGTACTTGAAAACAGATTGCTTTCGCAAATTTCACTTTGCATAGTCAAGAGATACACAGCTGTATTTTCTGTTACATTGTTCTTATTTTTGTTTCATCTGTAGAATCTGTGTCGAGAACAAATTGATTGGTTTTTTTTTCCAACCCTTTCATTGGGGTTAAAATTCTTAGTTATAACAATTGCCTTTCTGAAATGAGATAATTAAAGTTCTACTTCTGTGTATTTGAAGTAAACTGAGGTTTGTTCCTCGTAATGTCGAATGTAGCCATTATCATTGCATTACTCAAAGCATCATTTATTGTGAAGTCGTTTGCTCTTTTTGCTCTGTTACACCCTGGGGGGGGGGTCAATACCTGCTGGAGATAAGACTGATCACTCGTCTGCTTAATTACATCCTTTCAAAACACTTGTTCAGCTGACGTCCCAGACGTCAGGCTCTTTAGATTAACACTTGATTAACGAATGATAATTGAGCCTTGACGATGCTTTAATGATTCATGAAAGATATAATTTTATATATTGTAAATACTCCTCAGGGTTACATTTTGGTATTATCTAGCTGAGCTTAAACATTTGTGATAAGCAGCAACCAAATTTCTGCTCAAGTTTCCCAAAGCATTTTTGTTTGCATTGTAGAAATAAAAGACCAAAAATGAAATCATCTGCATTGAACAGCCCCGTTAAATCTCTCATGTTTGTTGTGTTCAGGGAGGGAAAAAGTCTGACGCCCTGCAAGTCATAAACATCAGAAACTGTCAGTTAGGAACGGCAAACCTCTTTACGTGTTATTAGATGAACAATTTCAGCTGCTGTTAACAAATGAACTTGGGGAAGAAACCTGAGCTGTACGTAACTGCTGATGAACAAACTGCATGATACCAGTTCACTGCTAACTACGTGTACGTGTACGTGTACGTGCACACATCCCATAAACTACATTACTGTCAAACCTCTATTATGGAAAAGTGTAACATTTGTTTTAGACACACAGAGTGAATGTGCAATGATGTATTTTGACAATAAATGATTTCTTCCAGTTGTTCCTGCTTTATTCACATACTGAATGTTTGTGCTTAAAAAAAAAAAGAAGACAATAAGATAAAAGAGCAGTGCTTATAGTATCAACATTTATTGATCATTTTAAATAAATTTCACATCTAGCTTCAACCATATCAAAAATAATACAGACTTCATAGAACCAGTTACATTGTAGTGTCAAATAAAGGTATTTAGCAAATATATCAACGTTGTCTAATGAATAAAAACATTTAAAACCAATACTAATATTAAATGTTCCATTTCTCTCGGAAAATTGGGCTCAAATTTGGGTTCGTGTAAGACTGATTGTGGTCCCGGTCTTAACTTAATAAAGATGATTATATGTTACTCCTGAGGTTCACTGTAAACTCTTTAGTTTTTAAAATCTATTTTTCATATTAACTTTTACCTAGTGAACAAAAGTAAGAGCCCTAAACGTACAGAATAATAGTCACATATATCATACAGTATGTCCAGTGGATATAAACTGAGGTAAAGAACATTACATTTTATTTTCCTCAAATGTACTTTTTATTTTCTTAATAATCTGCATGTATTAAGGGGCTCGTGAGATCTGTGATGAAAATCTGCCGTTAATAAAATGAGATGTATGGTAGTTTTATTATCAGGGTGGTAATACTCGCATTAATGTTTCAGCACCGTGGACAGCGACTGGAATTCGTTGTACGAATTAAAAAAAATACTTTAGTTGAATCAAGTTTCACAATCAAGGGCAGCTCCAAATATTATTAAAACTTTAGCTTTTTGTCTCTGGTGTCAGTTTTATGGCGTGGAAATATAGTTATGGTCTTAAACTTTAAATTAAAGTTACTCGGTTGTAATCCTGTGACTTTGAAACTCCGTGTGTTTAACAGGTCACACCTGAAAATGAGATCTTGATCTCAGTGTGTCTCACCTGTATAAACAAAGGTTAAATAAATAAATAAAAATAAATAACAAAACCCAAGCTGAAAAAATGTACAATGTCCAGCGTCAGTTCTAGACTCTTCTAGTTAATGATAATCATCA